>CAJHNH020003268.1:117500-182500 GCA_905116865.2 Candidula unifasciata | reverse complement strand
TAATGACCATCATTTCAAGTAATGACTATCATTCAGTTAAAGACCATCATTCAGTTAAAGACCATCGTTCAGTTAAAGACCATCATTCAGTTAAAGACCATCATTCAGTTAAAGACCATCATTCAGGAAATGACCATCATTCAGTTATTGACCATAATTCAGTTATTGACCATCAATAATGTAATGACTATCATTCAGTTAAAGACCATCATTAAGGTAATGACCATCATTCAGTTAGTTATTGACCATCATTCAGTTAGTTATTGACCATCATTCAGTTAGTTATTGACCATCATTCAGTTATTGACCATCATTCAGTTATTGACCATCATTCAGTTATTGACCATCATTCAGTTATTGACCATCATTCAGTTATTGACCATCATTCAGTTATTGACCATCATTCAGTTAGTTATTGACCATCATTCAGTTATTGACCATCATTCAGTTATTGACCATCATTCAGTTAGTCATTGACCATCATTCAGTTATTGACCATCATCCAGTTATTGACCATCATTCAGTTATTGACCATCATTCAGTTAGTTATTGACCATCATTCAGTTATTGACCATCATTCAGTTATTGACCATCATTCAGTTATTGACCATCATTCAGTTAGTTATTGACCATCATTCAGTTATTGACCATCATTCAGTTATTGACCATCATTCAGTTAGTTATTGACCATCATTCAGTTATTGACCATCATTCAGTTATTGACCATCATTCAGTTATTGACCATCATTCAGTTATTGACCATCAATAAGGTAATGACCATCAATAAGGTAATGACCATCATTCAGGTAATGACCATCATTCAGGTAATGACCACCATCAGTAGTGTTCTATGTGGTAAAGTGGAAGTATGAAATGCCTCCAATAGCCTGCTGCCGCATGGTGCTGCCTGTAATGGCCTGATACGGCATGTATATTTGCCATGACCACCCACGCCCTTTGCCATATTTTTTTTTAATTATTTTTCCCTCTATTAAAATAAAAACAATTATATATAAATAAACACACACACACACACACCATCATCTATGTGTCGTAACCCTTCCTTGACCTCGTCAAACTCCTCATGCACCTAGCCGACGTGGCGACTTGACCCCTTTCTTCTGATTCATTGGCACCTAACACGTCATCTGTCCCCTTTGTCATAATTATCCTATTTTGTTATATAAAGTCATAGCACTTTATGCCATGACCCTTCGATGACCTCTAAAACTCTCAGTTTACATGCTATAGCAGTGCATTTTATCACTTAACCACATATAACACTACTGACTGACTGTCTTTAATCTATTCTGTCCGGTAAAAAATTTGGGTACGAAATTTGTTGTAAATTAATGTCGTTCCTGTTTCACAAAGTCGTGTGCTTAGCTCATTGTGTTGTGAAGGTCCAGCCAGTTCTGTTAGCTATTCTACTTCCTTGTTGCCCGGGTTGTTTGCTCTGTTTGCTATAAATGGATTCGTGCATCTGTTGACATTTTGGATCAGGAATCCAAGAAGAAAATCATTAAATTCTCTCCTCCCCCCCCCCTCCTCCCTCACCGCGTTCAGCGATTGTAAACTCCAGCGGGAAGTTATAATTGTTCATGTACTTCTGGACGTTTATCTTGTTCAAGAACTTGAGATATGCGTGCACATCCGTTTCAAAGATCCTGCTTATTGGCATGCAGACTGTTGGTTCCTCACCTCTTAGGCAGATGCACTCTGACCTGGGAGCCTAATCATTTTTGGAAAAAAAAAAGAAGCCCGGTACCGACTGGACGTGAACCCACGACCTTCCGATCCACAGACAAGCGACTCTCTTTGTCTCATGTACTGGCACCCATTGCTGACACACATCCCCCTTCAATGATGCCTAACCGCGGTTAACATCTTCACAATCTCTCTCTCTCTCTCTCTCTCTCTCTCTCTCTCTCTCTCTCTCTCTCTCTCTCTCTCTCTCTCTGTCTCTCTCTCTCTCTTGACATGCTCTGGCATAATGTCACTAATGCCGTCTGCTCCTGGTCTTGCATTTGTGTTTTATAATATATTTTATTGTTGACTCTGTGGCTAAGACGATGCGAACGCTTCGTAATGCCCGGATGCCGGGTTCGATCCCAGCTGCGGGCCATGCGCCTTGCGTTGCTTTCGACAGTTGTATCAAGAAAGCCGATTGTCCAGGAAGCAATGGCAAACTACTGGACGTAAATTTGCCTAGAAAAACCACACAACAGCTAGGGCTGTTGGAGTTGGTTCTGCAACGTCCTGTAAAGGATGCGCAACTAAAAAAAAAAGTATTTTTTTTAGGCGTTCCTCCTGCTTGCTTCAAAGCTTTGTTCCGATGCTTTGCTTAAAAAAAAATTCTCGTTTAACCAGCATCCCCGGCATTATGTTATAATTGTGACTATGTTATGTGAGCCGTATAATATAAAATGGCTTAGCATGGCTGCTTGCCACAGGTAGCTGACCCAAAAAAAATTTTTATAGTGTTAATGCGATCACAGGAGAAGATCCAGATATTGTCCTAACCGGCGGCGAAGTCGTCCAACTGCCAGCCAGTGGGCTGCCTCGTCGCCGATGTGGTCGTTTCAAAGCTTCAGATTCAGACTGAAATTTATTTCAGAACGTTCTGCTGGCAAATGCTGCGGAATGAACGCTGAAGCTGTATAGGACACACCGAGAAATCTTGAAATCAGTAATACGTTACTGTCTTTACAATGAAGCCCACCTGGTCCAAGGAATAAAAGCAGACACACATAAATGAAGAATGAAGTAATAAATGACATAAAGATAGAATATTAAAGTTTAAAACAAGTCCACGTTTCAAATGCATCTTCATATATGATACCAAAAAAAAAAAAAAAAAAAAGACAAGAGATTGAAATGGGAATCCAACAAGCCAAGGTGAAGAATCAACTGATCCCAATTTGGAAAGACACGGTTATCCCAGTAGAGATAAAGAGACATTCTATGTGCAATCCTTATAACAACCTTGTGCTATCAGTGCTTAGACACTGACTAAAGAACATGATAGAAAACCAACCGCCTGTGAAAAGAGATGTTTGAGAAACGTCGTAAAACAAGAGAAGAGATGAAATGAGAAACGAAGAACTATGGTAACAACACCAATAATTAAATTCATTGGAAAAAAAAAAAAAGTCTGAAATGGTTTTGGCATTTAATGAATGCTGAATTAAGAATCGACATCGCATATCTCAGGACATTTCCATAAACGCTCTGTCCCATCTTAAGCAGCAAGCAAAGAGTTCCAATTCCGATGGCGGCAGTAACTGACAGATTGCCATTTAAAGAGAATGAATTCAATGATGTCAGCGATGAGAGCGTAGAAATACCAAGAGGCAGGGAACGACCAAGAAGAAGATGGTTTTGAGGGAGTCACCAATACCTTAGGATTGCACGACATGACAGCAATGCGGACAACCGAGTGTGCCCTAGCTCGGATAGGAATCATATTTTAACTTGCGACGCATTGCGACACAAAGTCTGTTAATTTATAGCGACACAAAGTAGAATGTAGACACCATTTCCCCCCCCCCCCCCGTGTGGGTTCCGGGGCCCCATTGTGGGGAAAACAAGAATAGACCCACTGCCTCCCCAAAAGCATGTCGTAAGAGTTGACTAATTGGGGAGCTTCCTTTGAAGTCGCAGTGCATCTGCTGGAGAGGCAAGGAACCAACAGTCTGTATTCAAGAGAATGAGATCTGTAAAACTGATGCACACGCAACACTCAGCTTCTAGAGCAGGACTGCAGTTCAGTAGTGGATGAGCAACCAGAACCTTCCGCCAGAGTTTACAGCTGGTGAACGCGAAGAAAAAGAAGAAGAAGAAGAATGAAGACAAAAGAAAAGTAATATTATGAGGAGGACGTGGGGGTGAACTGCAGGCTATAGTAAACGATAAGAAGTCTTGGTGATATTAGATGAGGGCCTATGCTCCACTGGGGGTGGGAAAAAAAAGGGGGGGGGGGGGGAATAAAGCGCAGAAGCAGAATTGTTGCTGAATCGACACCCTTGTTTAAGGCAAGATTTGAAGTGTTCGTATATTGATTACCGACATGATTCATCTTCTTCAACCTTATCTTGTTTTAATGAAGCTCAAACTATGCATCCCCTCACACAAACACACAGGCATACAAACACTGACACACATACGTAAATAAACGCTTAAACATAGACATGTACACACAATTATACGCACACACACACACACACACACACACACACACACACACACACACATATATATATATATGCACAACCACACATACACACAGCACACTACACAATATACACACGCACACATGCACACCTGCACATATAATGAACTATTCACACAGCAAAGAAGACGAACACACCTCAGTAAATCATTGAGATTCTGTGTACAGTATAAGGATCACAAATAAGGCTGAGTGTAACGTAAGTTTTCCCGATACATCTAGGAGACTATTGTGATGCATATGTTGTATATGATTTCAACAGATAGGGGCAAATAATCCGCACTAACGAAGCAACGAATGCCAAATGTTTAGTTTAGAGGTTTTTGAACAACGGATCAACATCATGGCACACAGGTTGTAACCCATTAGTACTTCGTTCTTCTTCTTAAGTCTGAGCCGAAGAAGCTCTGCACAGTGCACAGGCTCTGTAGCACCAGCGAGGGTCCTAAAATGCTTCGAGTAAATGTTGCTCCGGCAGCGCTGATAGGCTGTTCTTTTCAATTTCTAAGTGCCAAGGAAATTTTTTTACGTGCGCAACAATGCACACGGGCGTCCGTTCTCACTACCCAGAGATCTGGGGGAATTATTATAAGTTCAAGTCCACGTGAAAAAAATCCCAGCCCTTACCGGGGATTGAACCCGAAACCTCTAACGCTCGACGCGGACACAATTCCTCGAGACCACACATCCCCCTGCCAGATGTTTTAACGATTGTTAGTTTTGTTGTTGTTATGTTACACCAGGGTTTTCTGTCGCTGCCGGAGGACTGATGTGAGGCGGGAGTTGTGGCTTGATGTGAGGCGGGAGTAGTGGCTCGATGTGAGGCGGGAGTTGTAATAACGCAGTGGCTTGACTTCTATTTGAATTGAGGGGAGCTGAGTGGGCTCGAGTGCTGGTCCCCGGGTCCAGACCCCCGTGAAGGCTGGTATTTTTTAACGCGGACTTCTAGGAATTTCCCCTAGTCTCTAGGTAGATAGATCAGACGCCCGTGTGTATTGTTGCGCACATAAACAAATCCAGTGGAAGTTGGAAATCGAAAAAAGTAGCATAACGGCGCTGCCTGGGCAAAATTTGGAGTGAAAAATCTACCCGAAGTATTTTATGATCCTCGAAAGGGTGACGAAGTTCGTGCACTGCGCTGAGACACTTCTCACTCAGGCCTGAGTTAGAAGTAGGACAGAGCACTTATGGGTTACCACCCTTGTGCCGGGATGTAGATTCGTTGTTTAAGCAGAACAGATGCTGAATTGAAAAATATAATCAGCTTGGTATACCGTTTCTCATTTAAAACGTTTAGGGCCTCAAAGCTTTTTAAATTTAGGTCCTCAACAAGTCTAAATCCGGACTTGTAATCAAGTGTCCAACCACTAGCAATACCAGTCAGTCAGTTGAAAGGCCCGTGCTCAAATCCCCGGAAAAGAAGAGGGATTTTAAATTATAACTTGTGAAACAATCAACCTACTTTAAAGGCTGGGTAACGATGGCTTTAGGGCAAACCTTTATTCTGTCACTGTGAAATTCTTTTGACAAGGCCAACAAAGATACAAAAACGTAAAAGATACGAAGATTGTGTGTGTGTGTGTGTGTGCGCGCGTGTGTGTGTGTGTGTGTGTGTGTGCGTGCGTGCGTGCGCGCGCGCTAAAGATTAGGAATTTATTTTGAAGTAGCATATTATTTATGCAATAAAAAAGAGAGGGAAAAACAATTATCCTATATTTAAAGTCATGATACACAGAAACACAGAAAAGGGAACCATTAAGGCAGTAGAGCCAGTGTATATACTAAACAAATTGACATACATTGATGGACACTCATAGAAAGACGTAGAAGAATATTAGGACACAATAGAAGACATAACAATCAAAAGCTAGAGGCACCATGTCGTAAAAGGCAACTAATTAGGGTTTAGGTGAAATCGGACGTGTTGGGCCGAAGGGTGCAGATAAGGCAGCCTAGTTGTAAACTGCAACAGAATGTGCTAACGCCCTTTAGAGGGTGAACGCAAAAGAAAAAGAAGAAGACGGAAGAAGAAGAAAGAAGAAGAAGAAAAAGAAAGAAGAAAAAAGAAGTAGAAGAAAGAAGAAGAAAGAAGGTAAGAAAGAAAGAAAGAAAAACAGAAAAAAAAGAAAGAAAGAAAGAAAGAAAGAAAGAAAGAAAGAAAGAAAGAAAGAAAGAAAGAAAGAAAGAAAGAAAGAAAGAAAGAAAGAAAGAAAGAAAGAAAGAAAGAAAGAAAGAAAGAAAGAAATAAAGAAAGAAAGAACAAAGAAGTAGTAGAAGAAGAAGAGAAGAAGAAGAAGGGCGAAGAAGAAGAAGACAAAGAAGAAGAAGAAAGAAGAAGAAGAAAGAAGAAAATAGCAAAAGAAGAAAGAAAGAAAGAAAGAAAGAAAGAAAGAAAGAAAGAAAGAAAGAAAGAAAGAAAGAAAGAAAGAAAGACAGAAAGACAGAAAGACAGAAAGACAGAAAGAAAGAAAGAAAGAAAGAAAGAAAGAAAGAAAGAAAGAAAGAAAGAAAGAAAGAAAGAAAGAAAGAAAGAAAGAAAGAAAGAAAGAAAGAAAGAAAGAAAGAAAGAAGTAGTAGTAGACAAAGACGAAAAAAAAAGAAGAAGAAGAAGAAGAAGAAGAAGAAGAAGAAGAAGAAGAAGAAGAAGAAGAAGAAGAAGAAGAAGAAGAAGAGGAAAGAAAGAAAGAAAGAAAGAAAGAAAGTCAGACAGACAGACAGACAGACAGACAGACAGACAGACAGACAGACAGACAGACAGACAGACAGACAGACAGAAAGAAAGAAAGAAAGAAAGAAAGAAAGAAAGAAAGAAAGAAAGAAAGAAAGAAAGAAAGAAAGAAAGAAAGAAAGAAAGAAAAAGAAAAAAGAAAGAAAGAAAGAAAGAAAGAAAGAAAGAAAGAAAGAAAGAAAGAAAGAAAGAAAGAAAGAAAGAAAGAAAGACAGAAAGAAAGAAAGAAAGAAAGAACAAGTAGAAAAAGTTGAAGAAGAAGAAGAAGAAGAAGAAGAAGAAGAAGAAGAAGAAGAAGAAGAAGAAGACAGCTGCTCAAGCAAAAGCAAAAGATACTTGCAGTGATAATAATAACAATAACTGAACTGTAGATGGGTTTATATGGTCGCCGAGAAAAGCGTTAAAAATCCTCTATGGGGAAACACATTGAATGAAAAGACAAACCTAGTTATTTTTTGTGTGACACACATTATGATCGCTTGCAGCCAAAAAGCAGAGATGTCCTGTGTGGTTGTGCATACTCCAGCCATGACGGCACGTCTGTGTGTGTTTGTTGGCCAAGATTGAGCTGCAGACTCGGAAGAATGCTCTCAGCGTTATGATTAACAGTTTAGGCTTTCGCTGTTGGCGTTTCGTCTGTGGCTTATACGTTGCGAACGCGCTTCCTAATTCTGGGGTACCTGGTTCGATCCCAGCTGCAGGCGGTTTGGAAGCAGACCACTTTGAGTTGATGTGGACAGATGTATCAAGAGGCGACCGTCCATGAGGCATTGGCAAACTTCTTGAGTTAAATTTACCTAGAAAAACAACAGCCACACCCCCCCCCCCCTTTTTAAAGGCTGCAGTTGGTTTTGCAGCTTCCTGTAAAGTAATGGCTCCCAACCTTCCCAATGCAGTGTAGGAGCCGCGTTAGCGCAGTCGATAAGAGGCTCGCTTTCAAATCTAGTTGAGACTCGCTGCAGCACACGGTCTGTGTTCGAAACCGGGTGGTTCCGGGGTTCACCCAGCCTCTAGGAAATGGGTACCAGAGTTGACACTCTGTGGTAAATGGAGGAACGTCGCTGTAGTTACGTGCAGACGGTGACAAATGCGAACAGATCTTATCAGCTGTCCGTTCTGGTGGCAGAGCATTTATGGTTTATAACCGTGTGCAATCTTCTTCTTCTTCGCCTTCACCAGCTGTACACTCTGGCGGAAAGTTTTGGTTGCTCATCCACTAGTGAACTGCAGTCATGCTCCAGAACCTGAGTGTTGCGTGTGCATCAGTTTTACAGATCTCATTCTCTTGAATATAGACTGTTGGTTCCTTGCCTCTCCGGCAGATACACTTCAAAGGAAGCTTCCCAATTAGTCGACTCTTACGACATGCTTTTGGGGAGGCAGTGAGTCTACTCTTGTTTTCCCCATAATGGGGCCCCGGAACACACACTGGGGGCCGTGTGCAATGAAGCTGGGTCACATCTCCCGACTTTACCTTTTTTTTTCAAACCTTCCCAATGCAGCGACCCTTTAATACAATTCCTCTTGATGTGGCGACCCCCTAACTATCCAGTTATTTTCTGTGCTACTTCATAACTTCAATGAATATGTCTTTTGCGATGGTCTTAGGTGACCTATGTGAAAGGGTCGTTCGACCCACACAAAAAAAAAAAGATCGTGACCCACAGGTTAAGAACCGCTGCTCTGTTTGTTTGTTTGTTGTAGTATCCAGAAGCCATGAGTTCTTAACCCTTAGGCTCGGTATTATGGATATCGCAACCTTTCGGCCTTGATTCCATTGTAAATACCGTAAATCTGAGAGAATTGTGGCTTTTCTGCCTACCCCGGGAGTGAACCCGGACCCCAAGGAGTCCGTCACCCGGTCTCCGCGTAATCCGGTTTCGCCAACTACGCTAGAGAGCCGGGCGAACCGCTGCTATAAAGGATGCGCAAGTAACCAACTGTGACCGTTTCTATCACATCCTTACCCGCGTAGAACCGCTGGTTACATCTGGTTGATTTAGCTGTTAGTTAGTCTTTCCTTTTGAGCCCATGGCGACGCATAGGGCAGAGTTCATAGCTCTCCATGTCTGGCGGTTCGTTGCCACCTGATTTAGGTCTTGGATATTTATTATGCCCATAGTTGAGCCTTCCTTGGTGATGGTTCTACGCAGTGTCTCTCTTGGTCTTCCCCGTTTTCTTTCCTCTCCCTGTTTCCATTCTAGGGCTTGAAACTGTTACTGGATCCCTAATTTCAACCTGTTTGGAGGTTGATCCGGGTATCTGGGATCTGCCTTATTGGATCTGCCGTCCAGACTAAGATTTGTTAATCTCAGTATAGTATGGTAAACCTTTAGGTAGCAGCTAGGAGGGGGCAATCTGATTGATAAATCGATAGCTGCTCATTGCGAGTCAACGGCTTAGAAATCATTGAGCTGGTTTTCCAGTTCTAACGGGGCAAAGGTGAATTTCTTCATAGGTCTGTTGAGAAAATGGCGGTTGTTGTGGCTTTCTGACATTAGCATGTGAGTGGCTTCTTGGGAGAGATTGGGGCTTCAGCACATCATTTCATAAAGATGGCAGAGGCCTTCATTGTCGAGACGAGAAATGTGTGTGTGTGTGTGTGTGTGTTGAAACTCTAGGCATTTGTTGTTTAAATACTTTGTAAAGTGTTTTTTCACCCTATGCTAAGATAGATAGATAAATTGAGAGAGAGAGAGAGAGAGAGAGAGAAATTGAGAGAGAGAGAGAGACTGAGATGGAGAGAGATAGAGAGATAGAGAAGGATAGCGAGATGTATATAGAGAGATAGAAAAGGGAGAGACAAAGAGACAGAGAGAGATAAAGTGAGATAGGGAGTAAAAGAGAGAGAGAAAGATATATAAAAAGATATATATATATATATATATATATATATATATATATATATATATATATATATATATATGTATATATATATATATATATATATGTATATATATATATATATATATATATATATATATATATATAGAGAGAGAGAGAGAGAGAGAGAGAAATAGAGAGATAAAGAGAGACACATAGATATAAAAAGAGCTATTTGGGGGAAATAGATGTGAATATATATCGAGAGATAGAGAGAGATAGAGAGGGATAGAGAGAGATAGAGAGATAGAGAAATAGAGGGACAGAAAGAGATAGAGAGAGGCAGATAGAGATAGAGAGACAGCGAGGTAGAGAAGGATATAGAGCGAAATAGAGAGACACAGAGATAGAGAGAGAAGAGAGAGAGAGAGAGAGAGAGAGAGAGAGAGAGAGAGAGAGAGAGAGAGAGAAAGAGAGAGAGAAAGAGAAAAGAGACAGGGAGAGAGAGAAATAAATTCTATGTACTATAAGTTGTAAACCATTGATAAGCATGGATTACCACAGATATAATGTTGCGTCTGTACTGACTGTGACAAACCTATGTTAAGAGTTGCAATCAAGTACTGTATCAGAACACGGTAAACCACATATTTGTTTCTTTTTTTTTCAAATTTCCCTGTACTGAGAAACGTGATAGACGGAACTTGAATAATATAGTATCGCATTTCAGTAAACAGTATTAGGATCTGGTGCGTGTAAAATTTAAAAACGCATCCGTCGCACGTATATATGTATATGTATATATAAATATTTACACATATACATATGTATACATGGATAACGAAACTATAATTTTTTTTTTAAAGTTACGCAAATTCATATTAATTCTATTATCCAGTAAAAGGTTCTAAGTTACAGCCTCTACATTTGTAGTAAAAAAGGAGAATTTGTTTTAGGCACCTAGAGATTGTGAGGTAAACATACACACACACAAACACACACACACACACACACACACATATATATATATATATATATATATATATATATATATATATATATATATATATATATATATATATATATATATATATATATGTGAGTGTGTGTGTGTGTGTGTAATCTTAGAAACATTCATTCTTGTGCCAGATACATTTATTTATTCACAGATTTATTCATAACGTACAGATCTATGTGCTTTGTTGTATCCCAAATGGCTGGGTCTCTCACCGCAGAACGGCTACTTCCCTGCCATCAGCGTGACACAAAGCACGACCTCCATAGCTCAGGTGATCATCACACGGATCTAAGTGAAAATTCCACTCGTGAACCGAACGACGCAGTCGTGAAAACAATCCTCGACTCTGAGAGCCGGAAACAAAGGGCTTAACCCAACTTCGCCACTTAAAACAATAATTAAAAAAAAAAAAAAAAAAAAACTTTTGCATCTCCTGTATTTCAGAATGAAAGACTGAAATTGAGTAACTCGAAGAGCTACTTTTCGGAGACAAATTTAAGATGAGCAGATCCGAGACGATGCCCTGTTCATCCGTGTGAAACAGGTTTACTGAGACATCCACATGTGCCACCGTAAATTTAGTCGCACAAGTCGGGCTTTGAAACCTAAAACATCTTTTGCAAACTATAGAGTCGATTCTATGGCTGGCATAAAACGCGGCAGGTAGGTACAGTAGAAGTAAATGGCTCTTTACCACAAATTGAGGCTTACTGGGCATGTAGGGCTAGTCCTATATTTTATATACTCATGGCACTCGGTGCCAATTAGTCCATGAATTTATTTGGCACCAATTCAAGGCTGGGGCCAAAGACATAGAAAAAAAATGCACGGGTACCTTCAGTTTTGAACACATAACCTTCGGGTATAGATAAGCCTAACTCAAAATTATGTGCAATGAATCGTAAAGTCGACTTGTATACCAGGTAGATTTGTACGCCGTAATTTATGATAACTTGCCGTCCATTTTGGGTAATGTCTTTTGTAAATAAATTTTTTTTAAAGTCACTGAATTCTTACGTTATTTTTGCCCATATCCGCTGTTTTACCGATGTTGTTTCTTGTTTTTTTTCCAGGTGAAAGACGCACAGGGCAAACACCAGCCATCTATTGTGAAGAACGGAGGATATTGCTAGTTGTGACAACAGGATCATACAGCTGACAGCCGTTGCCTGCACCTTCAGAAAAATAAACACAAAGCAGGACTATCTGACAATATTGAAAAGGAAATCAGATAGCTATAGAAAAGATAATTGTAACGGATTTTGCACTTTTAGTTATTTGTGTGGTAGTGTATCATATACTTCGCAATTCAATCTGCAATGAATGGTAGGGTTGATATCCTTTTAAGCTTGGAAGAACGTTTACGAAGAATACATAAACATCTTTGAGAAGTGTTCAGCATTGATTTGGTGACTGAACTGGCAAAAAATTAAAAGGGGGGAAAAAAAACCCAACCTACGATTAATGAACCTTTCTTCGTCATTTCTGCTGTTTGTTAAATACTTATGCAACAAGTTTGTGGATCTGCCGACAGTGTTGTGCTCCCTTGCTTTAAGACAAAAACATCAGCTGAAATTTGTACACTAGCACTGACTCGGTCACAAATGATGGCAACAATATATTTACGTCGTCGGCGGGAACACAGGCGATTGTGTACTCATCTGGAACCTGAACTGTCTAAGAAAACCAGCCAGTGTATCAACTGCTGATTTATCACAATCTTTAGCTCAAACTGAAGTTCTAACCTAAAACACTGTTGTTGATTCGGCCTGTTTTGTTTTACTTTGAGGTACAAATGCTCCAGAAGTAGTCTTAGTACTTATTGTTACCCCTTTGAAAATGTATTGATCAAAGAACCATTAATTTAACGCGGCACCAGAATTTTACAGTTGTAACAAAGGCATTCTAAAAAGAACACAGTTCTACGGATCATTTTGACCATACATCAGATATCAGTGTTTGCCAAATCAGTATTAGACATTTAACTTTTCCTCAGAGACTGGTTTTAAAAGGTCTAAAGTGCAGATCAGAAGTAAACATAATCGTATTTTTGGACTTTACCAACAATTCAGAGATTATAAGTTAATCAAGCACCTGTCTGCGATAGAAAGTAGTAAGAACAGTGCGCTGTCTGTGATATAAAGCAGTAAAAACAGTATGCTGTCTGCATAAACATCCAGGAATGTTTGATGAGTTGCATGGTAAAGAAAGCAGGAGTTTAAACCACTGAGCATCCTACAAATTACTGAGCATTTTGTATAAAAAAGAACCAGACACTACAGTATATAGCTTGTGTATAAGTGCTTCTAGACCAATGCTTTAATTTCAGCTGTGTTTGAGTGCCTGTAGTACAACATGCTCTAACTCCAGCCGTGTTTAAGTACTTGTAGAACAATGCGCTGTAATCCCAGCTTTCGGTAATCAAGTTCTGGGTCAGTATCAGGACAACACTGACTATCCTGACATACGCTTAGGTCAACCCTCCCTACTATTCCCTTGCAACCCAACCCTTCTGGTACCAAGGATCAAGTAATTTCTTCCCCACTTTCTTATCGGACATCAGAGAGGTCATCTTTCCCAGCTTGTGTTAGTGAGTGGTGTCTGGACAGCCACTTGATCGGCGCAGAAGTTGTAACTTATTTACTAGCGCGGAGCCGTTTTGGGAACTAACGAAAAACATTGTGTAGGTACTCCGAACAAAACAGCTAAATCAAAATGAAGGATTTTTGTGAAACGATCGCAATGAACGATTTGAGTTTGACATTTTCTGATGACATTCTTAGTCCGTTTTCGGATCAAAAGACTTTGAGTGAGCTAAACGACTCACCTGACTTCTGCGATGATTTTGGGTTCGATCCTTCTATTACATTGTTCAACTTTAACGACGATGTTATTATGAATGACTATCTGTTCTCACGTGACACTGGCTTTGGTTGTGGTGATCAAAATGATGGACAAAACTTCGACACAGTCGTTCTGAATTCATTGAAAAAGGAGTCCTCTGAATTAAAAGATTTCGATTCTTTTTTCTCATGCCAAGTGGATAGTGACACTGACAGCAGAAAACGTCGACCGCTGCCTCATGTTGAAGAGGCGTTTGGGTATAAAATCACCAAAAACAAAAATATTAAAAATGGCTCCTGTGGAAGCAGGTACGGTGTTAATACACATTTTCCTCCTGAAATAAATACATCTTGCTCTGCGACAAACAATGTAAACTGTTTATGTGATCAAACATTTGAACACGGTAATTGTCTTCATTACGATAGAAGTAGTACAAATAGTAGTTGTTCTGGTCTAAGTGAATTTAGTAATAGTGAGCCCAGTGACTGGGAATCGCCCAAAGACAGCAATAAAGATATGGTTGTGTTAGGTGTAGATATTTCCAATCTGATGCATGACTACGCAATGAAATCCTTGCCAGACGAAGCGTCTTGTGCCATTGTCACCAAACAAAGATCCGTTAGTTCTAGAAACAGCATCTATGCACACGAAACTTTTCAATATTTGTCAAATCCAGGAGCTCAACAGCCATGTTTTTACGCGTCTTCGTCATCTACACCAGCATCTTTACTGTCATCCTCAAGTCACTACATACCAGCTGGCACCTCTCTGCTTCGTAAGTCAAATGTCTTGGTTAACAGAACCAAAGTCAACTCCAACAATAAGTTGCCCCACGGGGTCGGTCCTCGTATGACCTCAACTGGCATTGACCCTATGCTCAGCACCTACCAAATCCAAGGCCATCCGCAATCGCCGTCCAGCAGTCCTTGCTCTTTAGACAGTTCAGGAAGCTATTCAAGTTCATCGTCTTCATCCCCTTCTTCGGCCTCATCACCAAGCATATCAGGCCAAGGCAGCAAGACGGAGGAGAAGATCTACCCATGCACCTACAATGACTGTAACAAGGTCTACAGCAAAAGCTCTCATTTGAAATCCCACTTACGAAGACATACGGGAGAGAAACCCTTTCACTGTTCATGGCCTGACTGCGGCTGGAAGTTCTCCAGATCGGATGAACTCGCTCGCCACAAGCGGTCTCATTCAGGGGTCAAACCCTATAAATGTGATATCTGCACTAAATGTTTTAGTCGGTCCGACCATTTGGCCAAACACAGGAAGGTTCATAGAAAAAATAGATAGTAAAGAAAAGGACCCTTTTCCACGTCTTCAGGCGTATTGGGTATGCAGGGCTAGATCTAAATTTTATAGACCCATCCACACTTGGGGGGTGATATGGTCAGCATCACGCCGGCCGCCTTTACTTCTCATGGCTCACCGTGTACCCACTCAAGGCTGGGTCGACCTGAAAGTCAACGTCATTTTGGAAGACAGTCCGGCTCCGTCAGGACATTTTAATCCGCAGGCAAGCGTCTAGGCGCTACAACACGGCGACTCCCTAGGGGGAAAAATTTATTTAAAAAAATGTATTTTCACATACCAAATAATTATAAATCATACAGTGTGTTATTTGTTTAACGTTGTTTCCACAGAAGCTAATCCTGTCGCACTATGTTAGCAAGCACAGAAAGATGTTCGAAAAAACCCAAAACCAGAAGTTTGGCTTTTCTACACAAGGACATGCAAAGCCAGTCATATCTAACCAAGGCAGTACCTTATCTTATTAACATTGTTGACTTTACATCACGCGATCCTCATCCATAGCGGATTTTAAGGTCACCAGGGTTGACAAGTACCTGGTGGAGCCAGTATGAGTGCATTATCTGACTATTGTTTTTATAACAGAATTGAATTTTTACCCGTCAAGGTCAGTGGGTATCTTGGTAGTAGTAATACTAGTAGTAAAAGTAGTAGTAGTAGTAGTAGTAGCAGTAGTAGTAGTAGTAGTAGTAGTAGTACTAGTAGTAGTACTAGTAGTAGTACTAGTAGTAGTACTAGTAGTAGTACTAGTAGTAGTAGTAGTAGTAGTAGTAGTAGTAGTAGTAGTAGTAGTAGTACTAGTAGTAGTAGTAGTAGTACTAGTAGTAGTAGTAGTAGTACTAGTAGTAGTAGTAGTAGTACTAGTAGTAGTAGTAGTAGTAGTAGTAGTAGTAGTAGTAGTAGTAGTAGTAGTAGTAGTACTAGTAGTAGTACTAGTAGTAGTACTAGTAGTAGTACTAGTAGTAGTACTAGTAGTAGTACTAGTAGTAGTACTAGTAGTAGTAGTAGTAGTAGTAGTAGTAGTAGTAGTAGTAGTAGTAGTAGTAGTAGTAGTAGTAGTAGTAGTAGTAGTAGTAGTAGTACTACTAGTAGTAGTAGTACTACTAGTAGTAGTAGTAGTAGTAGTAGTAGTAGTAGTAGTACTAGTAGTAGTAGTAGTACTAGTAGTAGTAGTAGTACTAGTAGTAGTAGTAGTACTAGTAGTAGTAGTAGTACTAGTAGTAGTAGTAGTACTAGTAGTAGTAGTAGTACTAGTAGTAGTAGTAGTACTAGTAGTAGTAGTAGTAGTAGTAGTAGTAGTAGTAGTAGTAGTAGTAGTAGTAGTACTACTAGTAGTAGTAGTAGTAGTAGTAGTACTAGTAGTACTAGTAGTAGTAGTAGTAGTAGTAGTAGTAGTAGTAGTAGTAGTAGTAGTAGTAGTACTAGTAGTAGTAGTAGTAGTAGTAGTAGTAGTAGTAGTACTAGTAGTAGTACTAGTAGTAGTAGTAGTAGTAGTAGTAGTAGTAGTAGTAGTAGTAGTAGTAGTAGTAGTAGTAGTAGTAGTAGTAGTAGTAGTAGTAGTAGTAGTAGTAGTAGTAGTAGTAGTAGTAGTAGTAGTAGTAGTAGTAGTAGTAGTAGTAGTAGTAGTAGTAGTAGTAGTAGTAGTAGTAATAATAGTAGTAATAGTAGTAGTAGTAGTAGTAGTAGTAGTAGTAGTAGTACTACTAGTAGTAGTACTAGTAGTAGTAGTACTACTAGTAGTAGTAATAGTATTAGTAGTAGTAGTAGTAGTAGTAGTAGTAGTAGTAGTAGTAGTAGTAGTAGTAGTAGTAGTAGTAGTAGTAGTAGTAGTAGTAGTAGTAGTAGTAGTAGTACTAGGTAAAGGTAAAGTCGGGAGATGTAAACCAGCCTTATTGCACACGGTTATAAACCATAAGTGCTCTGCCACCATTACGGACAGCTGATAAGAAACTGTCTGCCTGTGTCGCTGTCCGCACGTAACACCGTAGCTACAGCAACGTTCCTCCATTTACCCTAACTCCAGAACCCATTTCCTAGAGGGTTGGTGAGCCCCAGGAACAGCCCGGTTTCGAACACCGACCGTGGGCTGCAGCGAGTCGCAGCTGGATTTGAAAGCGAGTCTCGAATCGGCTGCGCTAACGCGGCCCCTGTATTATTAGTAGTTGTTATTATTGTAGAAGTAGTAGTAGCAACAGCAGAAGTAGCTAGCGATAGTAACCGTAGCAGCAGTAGCAGTAGTTAAAAAATAAGGTTGAAACCACCTCTGTTATTGTTGGGATATATAGATTGTTTTTCTATTTCAGTATTGGATATTTATTCTTGCAATTAGTTTTGGTAATTACCTGGGTAGTAATTGGTCAAGTCGTTACAGGTGACTTGATGATTACTCTTTTGGAAGTGGAATGGGACTGCTTGAGTCGCAAATGAGTCAAACCTAGAGGCAGAATTTCAAGGGAAAAAAATCAGTCAGGTAGTTGGTTACTTTTATATCATAGGCATATCACCACAGTCCGGGGGAGACTGATGCAGCGGGGAGTGACGAGAGGTTCTGGTAGATGCTCGAGGCTCAGAGGATAGGCAAGAAGGACGTTTAATCAGAATGCTACTAGCACCACTGGTGTCGGAGCTCTTTACTGGCTGCTGAAGATGGGGATGAAGTGTTTATGGGAATGCCTCGAGTGCTGTGATGTCAGTTCTTGAATCAACTCCAACTCAACTCATAAGCCTATGTAACTGTCAACATATACACAATGCTGCGGGTAATTGTAAATGAAGAGTGGGACTTCCTACACGCAGCGAACGAAACAATTAACCAACAGTTATTTATACTTAACTCTTCAATGATTAATTATGTGAGTCATGTTTTTGTTTAAGAATGGCTTAGTGCCATGTACAGACTTACGATACAATATACAGAATTTGAATTCGCCATTGTTTCGACACCATACCAGATTATATATGTGCGGCGCCCGTGGCTTAGGCGTTGCGAGTTGATTCGTAATTTCAACATACCGCGATCGAATCCCACTGCTGGCTGCGTGGATTTTTATCGTGGTATGGGGCGTCGCAGGACTGAAATGGGTACCAAGATGTATGTCATGGGGAAGTAAAGACTGCCGGCGTAATGCTGACTACATTACCCAGCTTGTGCTGATTTGTCTATAAAATATGGGCGCTCTTCCCATATGCCCAATGCGCCTAAAGATGTGAAGAGGAATGTTTACTTTTTATTACTTACTTGTGTGTGTGTGTGTATATATATATATATATATATATATATATATATATATATATACACACACACACACACACTATATATATATATATATATATATATATATATATATATATATATATATATATATATATATATATATATATATATATACACACACACACACAAGCAGACAATCGAAAGGTCGTGGGTTCGCTTTCTGGCGGAGCAGGATTTTTTTCGAAAATGACCTCGACTCTGAGGTCGACCCAGGCTTGAGTGGGTACCTGGTGCAGTCCCGCGAAGTAAAGACGGCCGGCGTGATGCTGACTACATCACTCATCTTGTGCCGTTTGGTCTGTAAAAATATAGGTCTGGTCCTATATACCCTAAACGCCTAAAGGGGTGGAAAAGGGATCTTTACGATTTTTTTACAAGCAGACATACAATACTTAGGACCTACTGTTCTGCTGTGGTAGTATGGGAGCAGAAGGAGTAGATAAGTGCTTATAGTTGTCTGCCCTTGGTTCAAACAGACCTGAATCATCCCACGATTTTAACTGCTTGAATTATTACCCAGAGAAATTATCAATCACCCCCTCCCCCCCCACACACACACCCCATTTCCTCTTCCAAGTTCTAGGGCACTGAATTGGATGTCTAAACTTCTCTGATAAATAATTCGAAGTACCCGCGACCACGTTGCTCGCTCAGGTTATAAATCCCGCTGTAGTTGGATTTTAAAACGTATCAGAGGACAAGTCCATTGTTAAGACAATTTCCAAACAACGAAATGTATAAAATGTACGATATAAGTTCGCCTTGTAGTCATGTGTGTAGATACTCACCTGTTGTAAGGATTTCATGCGCTGTACTGAGATCATCCTTGTGTGAACTAAAGACTAATGCACTTGTGGAGCTATCGATGTGCAACGAAATTAATCCATTATCAACTCAACAATGGTCTACTGGTTGCTTCTAGTGTCTCTTCGACCATTTACTGTGAGAAGAATGCGATTCATCTTTGGCAGTTTACTGTGAGAAGAACAGGATGCATCTTTGACTATTTACTGTGAGAAGAATGTGGTGCATCTTTGATTTTTTTCTGTGAGAAGAATGCGATGTATCTTTGACCGTTTATTGTGAGAAGAATGGGATTCATCTTTGACCGTTTACTGTGAGAAGAACGCGATGCATCTTTGACCGTTTACTGCGAGAAGAATGCAGTGCGTCTTTGACCGTTTACTGTGAGAAGAATGGAATGCATCTTTGACCATTTACTGTAAGAAGAACGCGATGCATCTATGACCCTTTACTGTGAGAAGAATTAACCTCGGAATTGTTGATGACAACAGACAGATTCCTGGAAATTTGGACGATTATTTGGATTTTGTGTTTCATGAGAGCAGTCCAGATATAAACATTTGAACTGCCAAAGTTTAATTTTTTTTTAAAACAAAAATGTATTCAGTTTGTATTCTTCTATTTATAATACTCATTAGCGTAAATTGTTGTGACCCTGTGCCAATCAGTTAGTGTTTTCTACACACAGAGAGGTAGACATTTCCCAAGGAAGGACTATAACTGTAGATATTTATTACACCACTGCTGTCTTGTATCACTGACTTCTAAAATTGATTGAATAACCATTTGTATTTCATTTCATATTTAACAGACTCCGTTTGGTGGTGCTTTATTAATATCCTATCCCAGAACCGGTGAAATCCACATGTCATGGGGCAGTCTAATATTTCAGGGGGTGGTAGATAGGCTGCATGCATGCAGTGGTTGGACCTCTGCTGCACCCTCTAGTGGGACGTAGTCTGGTTGGGGTTATGGCCAGTTCTAGCTGTTTTGGTGTCATTAAAAGCAGGAGAAAGCCGGGAAACCCAGTCTTACTACCCTCTAAAATGTTAGACTATCCTGTGACGTCATCTGGGGTAGAATATTAATAAAGGACCCAGATGTGTATTATCTTGTGTGAAGTAGTAGGTCCATTAACAAGCCAGTAGTGTGTGGCACACATGAAGCTAGACTCATTTTGTTGTTGTTGTTTTTGTTGTTGTTGTTGTTGTTGTTGCTAGATCATTAATGGGGGATGTGGTCAACATCACGCCGGCCGCCTTTACTTTGCAGGACTTGACCGGCTACCAGTTTAAGGCTTAATCGACATAGGATCCATGATCGTGTTTGAAAAAGAAAATCCAGCCTCATGCGGATTTCAACCGACGATTCTCTGATCCACAGGCAAGCATCCAGCCGCTACACCTTGGCGGCTTTCCTAATGTAAAGTAATTCAGTAAAAAGGAACCATTCTCACGTCAGTGGCTCACATGCTTGTGATATTAGATCCATATATTTAAAGGCTTCTTTGCATTCGATTAAGTAAATGTTGAATGCAGAATCCACATCACAACACTTAGGACATTCCAATAAGTGTCCCATCCCCATCTTCAGCAGCAAGCGCAGAGTTCTGATTCCGATGTTTTCTAGAATTTATACAATTTAAATCCCTCCCGCCTAGGGGTGAGCGTCGGCCAGATCCCCTGGTCACTCTTCGCAGTGCAAATCACGCTGATCCACTAAGCGACGTCCATTCGACCCCTGGTCACTCTTCGTAGTGCAAATCACGTTGCTGCACTAAGCGACGTCCATTCGACCCCTGGTCACTCTTTGCAGAGCAAATCACGTTGCTGCACTAAGCGACGTCCATTCGACCCCTGGTCACTCTTCGTAGTGCAAATCACGTTGCTGCACTAAGCGACGTCCATTCGACCCCTGGTCACTCTTCGTAGTGCAAATCACGTTGCTGCACTAAGCGACGTCCATTCGACCCCTGGTCACTCTTCGTAGTGCAAATCACGTTGCTGCACTAAGCGACGTCCATTCGACCCCTGGTCACTCTTCGTAGTGCAAATCACGTTGCTGCACTAAGCGACGTCCATTCGACCCCTGGTCACTCTTCGCAGTGCAAATAACGTTGCTGCACTAAGCGACGTCAATTCGACCCCTGGTCACTCTTCGCAGAGCAAATCACGTTGCTGCACTATGCGACGTCCATTCGACCCCTGGTCACTCTTCGTAGTGCAAATAACGTTGCTGCACTAAGCGACGTCCATTCGACCCCTGGTCACTCTTCGTAGTGCAAATCACGTTGCTGCACTAAGCGACGTCCATTCGACCCCTGGTCACTTTTCGCAGTGCAAATCACGTTGCTGCACTAAGCGACGTCCATTCAACTTTGCTATTGAACCCCCCCCCCCCCACCCCGCCCCCATTCACTTCGTCTGCCCCTAAACACAGAGCCATTTGTATAGATAATTACATATAATAAACCAAAAATTCAAAAAAATAACTATAGACATTTAGCTTTTTCGACAGGAAAGCTCATTGGGCATTTTGAGGGCATGATAAAATAGTTGCACATCGACTTCAAGACTTTGTAAATCAACCCCAGTAATTTTTGTTTTATATTATGTTTTTTTACTAGACTGTTGACACGTTACTACATATGTTCTAAAATATTCCACTGTCATTATTTGAATACATTTACAATACACATACCTTCCTTTACAATTATTGCATGTTTTCGTTTAATAATAACTTGTTTATTTCCTCCTGTCCATAGCACAAAGCCTGTGCAGTATTGTAGAGACCATATGTTGCCCATGCATCATGATCCCTCTCGACGTGCCTTGTTTACTCCAAAGGAAAGGTAAAGGCAGTACGTTTGGAACGAGGCAGGTTGCAAAAGCTCTATCTTTCCGCATGTCGGAGCTTCCCTCCTAGACCAGCTGCCAGCCAAGGCGAAGGGCCTGGTCTGCCCTGCCATAACACAAAGTTTTCAGGTTGCATTTCCTCTTCCTAGGATAAGGCTAGTATCCTCACCCAATACGCTCCCCCGCCCGAAGCCGTTGGCACAATATGGGATGTTGGGTTAGCATACCCCGCCCAACATTCAGCGTAACAGAAGACAGGTGGTAACGGCTACTGTTATACGGTAGCTCTGTCGTATCTGACCAAGACCTGACAAAGAAAGCTATAGCATACACACATATTAAAAAGTGCCAGTACAACCTCCTGGCACTAACAATGCAGTTTATCGTCGACGAAAGCAGCAGTTATAACAGATAAATAGTTGCACATGCAATTAATCGCATAAAGCACCACTAGTTCTCGGACAACGGGCATCGCAGTTAAACAGATAATCAGAAACCATGCCAAGCTTCTGTTACCTGGTATGCTGTGATTTTTTGCGTGGACATTTTATGTTGTCGGTTACTCTCAGTTCATATTTTTCTAGGTATCCTCTGCCTCTTAATGATTCAGTTTTCTTGCTGTACGCTTCAGTTGGCGGTATTGTTGGCTTCGTTCTCACTGGGTTGCCAAATTATTTCAAACTTAACATCAGGTTTTTTAAAATATGTATTCCAATATCTTCATTTCTCGTGCGGTCCTGTCTGGTTTTATTCAAGCCTTTATCAAACACAGCCGCATCTACTGAAGCTTTGCTCGTGAGTCCTAGCTATCTAGTTTAGCCCCAATCACGCGGCGTGGGTAACTCGGGGCGGTGGCGGTAGTCGCCGGAAAACCGCCGGAGAACCGCAAATTAGGTTCCGTGACTGTGGCTCGAAAGGATATTTTGCGGCCGCCATCTTTACCGACCGTTATTCGGAGGATAGCCGGAAATTAAATACCAGAGTTTCTCTGTTCGTTTGTTTTCGTAACAAGAAGAGAAGTTATGCATCCTTCTTTTGTGTGTCCCCTGTCCGCCCTACTGCCTTCTAATTTGAAAAAAAAAAAAAAAAAAAAAAACATTTAGGAAGATATTCAACAGGTGAATGACATACGAATTACAAAATGTACTTTTAGAAACCTGTCTAAGGAATTTTTCAGCGACAAACAAAAATTTTTATTAGCAGAAAAAAAAAGAAAAACGGAAAATAATTTCAGAAATTCGCTGATGTCTACATTAAATCTATCGTTAACACACAAATACACACAGACGCGTGTGCCCACTTCTTGTTCCTGTCACACGAAAGTTGTGAATCCAGTCAGGTGAGCTTGCACTCCATAGGTAAATACAGTGTTGAATAGCCATGTCTAGACTCAAGACTACTCTAGACTGTACACAATTCTCCCGAAGGTTACTAACTAATCCAACACGTATACATTAAAACTTGGTAGGAATTTGCACCTTAGTTGAAACTGTAATCGGTCGAGTTTTCAAAACAAACATACACGAACACGCACACACATATATATGGGATATTTTCTTCTTCTTCGTGTTCACCGGCTGTAACACCGGCGGAAAATTTGTGGTTGTTCATCACCCTGTGGACTTTAAACTTATTCCAGAGCCTGAGTGTTACATGTACATCCGTTTTACAGATCTGACTTATTTGCATTCAACTGTTAGTTCCTTGCCCCTAAGGCAGATGCATTCCGATGTCGAAGGAAACCCCTTATCTGTCGATTCTTAGGACATACAGGAGACAGTGAGTCTATTATGGTTTTCCTCCACAATGGGGCACAGGAACCCACACAGGCAACATGGGATAAAACATCTATATCTAACCTTTCTTTTGTGTGATTACGTAGTTTCTCGTCAACTCCCCCGCCCCCTCGAGTGATCATATTAAATTATTTTATTCAAATAACAGTAATACTTTTCCTCTACAAATTGGGCACGTCCCCAAGCTTTCTTTGATTTCTTTTGTCAGCTGATGTTTCTTCAGTTGTCCAGTCTCTTTTAAAAAATGCTAGAAAGGTTGTATATTGACCCTAAAAGCTTCTTTGTAACACTACCTGTGCTAGCAGTATTTGCATCCTTCAGGATATTAATTCGTATTTAGATAAGTGCGCACAATTCATATTTAGCCGACTTCTGCTTGCCGGATATCGAGAGTATTTTGTTACTGATGTGCCCATAAGTCTCCTAAAGTATTCAGTATTTCATGCCTTTCAGTTTGGGGCCAAATTTTAAGTGACAACTTCTGATATGTCTATTTGGTTAATTCTATGCTCCTGTTTTTTTTTCCTCTTGCGCTGTTTTAAAATATTATAGATATTATTATAAGAGATTCCTTATATCATGGCTGGCTGATTTATCTTCCTTTTCACATTTGTTTTACCCGCTCATGGCTGATTGGTTGTTGCAGGTAATGTCTTCTGCAGTATGAGACAGACAGCCTTAAACCAAACCTCTTTTGCTGCCTTTTACGGCATACATGGTAGATAAGTATTATGAACATGCCACAAAGACGCACTTAAAACACAAACACAGTGATCATTAATTTGTGTTACAGTGGGACCTCGTCAGCAACATCTTCTGTCAGGCTAAAACACACTAGGTGTAAGCCCTCGCTTGAGAACTTACATGTATAATCTTTGTGTCTTATGACTAAAACAGTTTGGGAGTAGGTCTTCCATTCAACTCGATATTCCCTACTGGATCTCTGGTGGGCTCCTCCTACCCTCTTTCTCCGCACACAATGCATTCCTTGTAGTACACTTGCATAAAGTAAATTAATAGTGATATTTCCATGAATTGGCGTTTGTGCATATGACAATAATCTCACATCTTATAGACCAATCGAAACGGTAAAGAGAATGTGTTCAATATCAACTTAACTTGCGCCATAGTAGTATTAATTTATCCAGCGTCAACCATTAACCACTTTAACGTGAATTTCATTAAAAATGGAAATCTATGTCTTCTTCATGTCGCTGTTGATATAGTAGTAGTAGTACATTTTACCCCACTAGGACATTACACACGAGATAAACACCCGATGACACAACGTGCCACCATGCGAACAAGGATCACCAGTGGAGAGGTCCCAGAAAGCCCTTTCAATGGTTAGGCCATATCTACGGCTAGGCCATATCTATGCCCCGGCTAGATTCAGGGCCCCCGGCAAAAGCCAGGGTGGGGCTTAAATTAAAAAAAAATTGCATTTCACGAGGGGACGAGTTTATTTAAAAAAAAAAAAAAAATGGACACAGATTGTAGTCTTAGCAAAGCCTAAGCATACACACACATTAAATTCATATGACAGCGGTCAACAGTGCCATTACAACCCCCCTGGCACTAACAATGAAGTTTATCGTCGACTGAAGCAGCAGTTATAACATATAAGTTCAAGATATTTATAGCCGGGCTATATTGCCGGGCTATATTGCGGCTTCAAAATAAAGAAAGATTGCATTCCACAATAGGATGACTGTGTTATATATGTTGATATATAAGGCAATCACAAGTAATCTCCGTCGTATCGGCGACCAGGTCGCTGATTGTCTGGCTGGTAGTCAACTTCGTCGTCGGTAGGGACAAACTCTTTGGTGGCATCAGTTCTGCAAGAGTCCTTTTCAGGGCAACTTGGTGGCCAGCAATGCTAAGCCGTTTTATATGGTGCACGTAACCGAGTCACAATTATAACCTAAAGCTCACCCTTCGGAAATGCTGGTTGAGAGTAACGTGTTTTTTCCCCGCAAAGCAAGCCAAGCCAAGATCTATATTCTTGCCTGCCTGCTGCTTTCAAGTCGGTGGTATCCGTTCCATAGTGCATTCCTTATTTCCCTTCTGGGTCTAGCTGTTGACTTCTATCCAGCTTTGATCATTACGCGTCATTTCGCTAGTTGCCCGGCTAGTCTTACATTTTCCCACCGATGCAATGATTTCACGTGATCATGTTTCAATAACAGTTTTTTTTTTTTTAAACGGTAATGGATTGTCACCCTCTTGCCCGAACTTCAACCTGGTTGACCAGGGTACTAGTTTGGTCTGGCGCTTCTTATCAAGACCTGTCCGACATGGTTGAACCCGCGAGGGGCACACATCTCCTGCCGGCAAAACCCCAAGAATCGTTAAAGCACACAAGCCACCTGGCTCTGACATGGCACCACCATTATGAGATGGTTAAATAAAAATAGTTATGGTAAAACTGCCTGGGGGAAAAATACCTTATGCCCAAATAAAATGTAGATAAAGATGGAGGAACTGATAGAGATATTAAAATAAGAATACAAAAGGCAAGAGAAGCTTTCATAGTACTAGGGAATTTGTGGAGGTCAAAAGAAATTAAAAGAAATACTAAACTAAAATTTTTTAATTATAATGTCAAATCAGTACTATTGTATGGGGTGGAAACATGGAGAACAACCAAGGCAATTACTAATAAATTACAGACAATCATTAACTGGTGCCAGTGCAGAATAGAGAGAATTAAATGGTATGATAGAATAACTAATGTAGAACTTTGGGAGAGAACTAAACAGGCTCCAGTGGACCAAGAAGTGAGGAAAAGATGCTGGCGTTGGATAGGACACATACTGAGAAAACAGGAGAACAGCATAACTAGAATGTCTTTGCATTGGAACCCACAGGGGCATAGGAATAAAGGAAGGCCAAAAAACACATGGAGAGAGAGAGAGAGAGAACTGGATTATGAAGTTAGAAAGATGGGGAAGGACATGAGGAGAGCTCCATGCAATGGCGAAGGATAGAACGACTTGACGTGAGTTGGTTAACGGCCTATGATCTATTGGGGGATAGAAAGGCAGAAGAAGAAGAAATGAAATGTTCGGTTATCGAAAAGCTCAAATGACTGTCAATTTGTTAATTTATTACTTCCATGTTGAGATCTACGTGTGAATTGGCAATATGAACAGTTAATAGTACATAAAGTGCTAGAATGTAGACTGAAAACATCGCATTTTTAACTGTGATAAATAATATCGAATTTTTGTCCCTTCATCATGATTTAACTCTTTTAATGCCAAAAGGTGTCGTTAAAGGTCAGGCGTGATGAGACGCCGCAAAAGAAAATGTCAGATAACTGGAAACTAATTCCAAGCAGTATAACGCAGCCTTCGACAGTACCGCGGCTCAAATTAGGCCGAAACGTTACATTGTGTTGTTTTGTTCAAGTTTTTCTGCTTCCCCATTTTGTTGAGCTTTTTTAGTCAAATTTCTCTGGAATTCCTCAAATTAGAAGCTGGTTACCAGAAGCGCAAACCTTTTTTTTTAAACTTCCACCAAGACCAAGTAAAATATCTTAGTATTTTTCATTGTAGACCCATACGGAACCAAACTATTGTTGTAGTGTAAGAAAAGTAAGATAACAGAAGTTGCCACTGGCAGTGAATATGGCACGTCTCGGGAAGTATTCCCTCCCCGGAGGGGGTGTCATCTGCAGGTCACCAGTAGCCTGTATAGACTGTATGAACCTTGTTTAACAAAAGTGAAAGGACATGAAGTGGACTGGTTGAGTCATTTAACAAGATCTTAGCTCTTTAAAATGACAGTGGGGTTTTGTAGAGGGTACGAGGAGAAGAGGCGGAAGAAAACAGATTTGCGTGTAGCTAGGCAAGGTAAGAGTCAGCACAGAACCAATACTGAACTCTATCTGTAGACAACAGATCAAGTGGTTTGGTCATGTAACAAGATTGGCATGAGACAGGGCCCCATAAAGAGCAATGTTATACGGATACAGTGATAAGAAATCCAGATATCAGTCACGCAGAAGCTCGACCGTCAGAGACACTGAACAGTATACGAAGCGAACAGAACAGCACATTGTATAGATTTCTTCCTGCCTTGATGTTGCGAGACATTCCAGTAGTAGAAAAAAAAAGAATAAGAAGATAGTTTGTCTGACTACACAGGCTCAAATATACAAACATTAAAGCCACTGTATTTTACCTTCATATGTTAAGGGAACTGCTAAAAGCAACGTCAATTGGTGGCGTCAGCTACTACTGTGTCTCAATTTCAGACGCAATTTTTGTTAAGGCCCCGCCGTGCCTGTTGCCGGGTGCCTTAATAAAACCTATGGGTTAAACGGGGTTTCTGGGACCTGTTCCTGGATGATCCTCATCCAAATGATGGCACTTTGTGCCGCCGGGTGTTTATCGCTCAGTGTGATATCCTGGTAGGGTTGAATGTCAGTCAGTCAACTGGCGGCCCAGCGACACCAGGGGACTGTGGCTTTGCGCAATGCCTTTAGCTTGGGATCAACTACTCATTCGAAGATAGACGATGCTGTTATGTATGTCAGAAAACTTTACTCAGTGAGTAGTAGTGGTAAACTTTACCCCACCAGGACATCACACAAGCGAAAAACACCATATGAAACAAACTGCCACCACGTGGATGATGATCACACGTTGAGATGTCCTAGAAACCGCGTTCAGCTATTACACCATATTTATGACAGGGCTATATTGCGGCCCCTGGCAAGAGTCAGGTTGGGGCTTAAAAATAACGAAAAATTGCATCCTAAAAGAGGATGACTGGTATTAAAACTACTGAATGACAGTCTACACGCTCTCTTTATAAACGAAACTAAAGTTACTGACGTATAGATGCAGTAGATGCATACGAGCTTATGTAAATGAAAACCTATGCCAATGTACACTGTGAAGATAAAGGCGGTAGAGCGAAGCGCGAAATAATTGTTAATTCAGGTTCTGCTTCAAATGTTAAAATATGTAAACTGTGAAGTCAACACGTCTGTCGCATGTCAAGTGCACTATTTATCTCCCACAAATTTATCTCATTTTTTTTCTGTGATTACACCCCCCCCCCCCCCTTTTCCGGACCTTAACTAGGTCACATCCATGCATAGCTTCTAGTTCTTACATGCTTACACAACCTGCATTATATGTGGCCGTGAACACATCGCCTCAACGACACAGATTTTGTGGAGTAGGTGAAAGGTCTTAACAATGTTGTAATGGTGCAAGAGTACCATTTGATCCGTGCAAAGAAATGTGATTGGCATAAAGATATAATAAAATGTTGAAATAACATTAAATGCATCAGTAAATTATTTAAACATAATTTCTAGACGTGGTTAGAACAGATCCCCTTAATCCGCTTAGAAATAAAAAGGGGGGGGGGGGGGGGGGTGGAGGGTGGGGGAGGAGAGGTTCGCTGCGAGGGACGAGGAGCTCAGCCCCACGGAAAACGGGGTGACTTAATAGGCCTGAACTTCAAGATTCTAGGCCCTAACCATGGACATATATATATATATATATATATATATATATATATATATATATATATATATATATATATATATATATATATATATGTGTGTGTGTGTGTGTGTGTGCGTGTGTGTGTGTGTGTGTGTGTGTGTGTGTGTGTGTGTGTATATATATAAAGGATTCATAACGATGGCGAGAGGGCGCGAACAAACGCCCAGTATATTCGGGGAACGGTAGTGTACCTTTTCGCTGGGTGCTGTAGTTTGTGGATAGAGCGCTTACAGAAATTCTCTGAGTGATGTGTTGCTGGTTTTTGACTCAGCTTAACTGTTTCCTTCACGGCTCTTCAGAAATTATATTTTCAACAGGCTCTAACTTATTACCCAGAAACAAATGGAAAGGGGTTTTTTCAAATGAGCACAATAAATGAAAGCAACATTTTGTTACATAAACTGGGTCATCGAGAATAATTTCCGAGATTTTAAACTGTTATTATAAAAGAAGTATTTAATGATATGCACGTGCAACTTCTTAAAATGTTCAGAAAAGTTTAGTTTTAGATTTACTTAAGTCATATAGTCTTGATTTGTAGCTTTGGTAACGTGTAGACGGTATTCACTCTCCTGATACGTCTTCTGAATTGTGCCTAGAGTTGACAGCTGTAGTTGCCGCAGCCACCCTCTCTTTCAGATGCGGAATGTTCTTTTCCTTTTCAGCGACATTTTAAAGCCCATCGTCCCACAAGTTAACGCGAAACTTTAAAAAATTTTCTGAACATTTTAAGACGCCACATGTGTATTTCAAGGGAGGCCTCGTGGTCTAGTGGCTAGACGTTCGCCTACGGATCGGAGGGTCGTGGGTTCGGTTTCAGACAAGGGCCGGATTTTTTTTTTTTTACATAGATATTGATATGGGCAGCTGTGTACGGCAGAAGTCTGTCAAACAATGTGTGATCTGCTTGTTGTACACGGTGTGCTGTTTGTGTTGTATCCAAAATAATGTATCCAACAATCCCTTTATATTACTTGAATAAACATAATCTTTGTGGATGGTGTTTACCGTATGTTGTATTTTTCTGAAAGTAATGAGTATTGAAGTAATGACTGTTGAAGTAATGAGTGAGTAATGATTGTTAATGTAACGAATGTGGAAGTAGCAGATGTTGAATTTAAAGATAGCTGAAAATGAGAATTTTTAAAGTTAATGATTGTTGAGGAAGAATTTTGAAGTAATTAGTTAAAATATTGAGTGCTGAAGTAATGATTGTTAAAGCTGAAGTAAAAATACTAGATGTAATGAATTGTGAACATTGACATTCTACAAAGTTCTACAAGCTAATTGTACAAGCTGTCTTCTTCTTTTGCTTGTATCATCTCACTAAACCATGTTGGTGTTGTGGTTTTCTCTCTTTGTCTTACACTTCTCGGGTGGCTTGGGTGATGTATTAATTTATCTTTTCGCAGGTTTCGGCTACAACATTTATAATTTTTTTTGTCTTCCTCTCGCCTTCCTCCTAGTTGTTCTGTGGTAAAAAGTCTCATATGCAGTTTGGCCTGACTGTATCTTCACTAGATGGCCGAACCATTTCATCACTAGTGTGTCAATAAAACCCAAACATGGTCTTAAGGCAAGTTTCTCTCTCTGATGCTGGTATTTGTAATCCGGTCTCTTCTTGTGTTGTCAGTAACTTTGTGGAGACAGCGCATTTTACATATAGTTACTTTCTGTTCTGTGTGTGTGTTGTCTATCAAGATGATGATGACCACTCTTTTTCTTCAAGTATGAGTACGAAGATGACTGATGAGGCCGATGCGGGCCCGAAAAGTTCTTGGACACTGAGGACAGGGAATGAGCGTTGTGTCATGGAGGGGATATCCTGCAGTCGCCTTTCTGTTCATCCTTTTCCTAACCAGTCTTGCTGTTCTGTTTGCTTCACATGTAGCCACACCCTTGTGTAGAGCTGCACGCCATGCATTTCGGTCTTGAGAGGCAGCCTCCCAATTGGTGTCATTCATCCCATATGCTTTGAGTGAAGACTTCAAGGTGTCCTTACAGCGTTTCTTTTGCCCGCCTTGGCAACGTTTCCCATTTTGCAGCTCACTATAGGAGAGTTTTTTTTTTTTTTTTCTGTTCTAGTGCCTCATTCATTGTCCATGTTTGGCACTGATAACATAAGTAGGGACATAGATGCTTTTATTCATTTACTGTTTTGCTGGAAGGAAGTCATTTGGGTGTTTAAGCAGTGGGGATAACTGGAAGGTGACAGCATTTGCCTTCTGTACTCTGGCTCCTACTAAAAGACATTCTTATTCTTCTACAAGAATATTTTAAGTTTATTTAAACAATGATCCGGAGCGCGGACCATGCAGAGAGCAATGGCAAACAACTGAACCTAAAAATGCCTAGGAAAACAACAAAACAGCTTTCCAAAATGTTGGGTTAGTTCTGCAACATCGTGTAAAAAAATAGCAACTAACTATAACAAGACCTGAAAAAACTTTCTTATTAAATAAACCATGCCATGGAAACTCACTGTAAGAAACACTGTAATGAATTTTAAAGTATAATAACAACAACAACAACAACAACAACAACAACAACAACAACAACAACAACAACAACAACAACAACAACAACAACAACAACAACAACAACAACAACAACAACAACAACAACAACAACAACAACAATAATAATAATAATAATAATAATAATAATAATAATAATAATAATAATAATTAATAAAGTAATAATTTTCACAGATCAAGCAGAGGAAAAAAGACAATTTGACGTCTTACAAGAAATAAAGATTAAGGAAAATTTGCGCGCAAACAGCAACTTGTGTCGGAAATATGAATCTCTGTCCACATCAAACACTGTAAATTGGAAAAAAAAAAAACAATCGCGGAAAGCAAGGTACCTGGTTGGAGGGGCAGGGGTCGACCAGCACCAAAATATGTGAAAATGTAAACTTGTCTGAATTCGTTCGGTGCGGATTCGAACCCATAATCCTAGGTCCAACAAGTAACCAAATACCCAATGATTCATTGTACATTGAGAACAGCTGTATCGCAAGGGCGCCTTAAAATCGCGCATGTTTATCTGTGTGTATGTTTGTGTGTGTGTGTGTGTGGGGGGGGGGAGCAGTGGCATTTAGTTAAAGCAGTTACAGCACTGTCTCGTTCTAACTAAAAACGATACTGTCCTGACAGCATCATCATGTGTTGGTAAAAAAAAAAATTAAATATATAATAATAATACGAGATGTGCAAACCTTAAAAAAAAAAAGATTAAAGGTAAAGTAGAGATGTGAACCAGCGTCATTGCACACGGTTATAAACCATAAGTGCTCTGCCACCAGTAGGGACAGCTGATAAGAAACTGTCTGTGTCGCTGTCAGCATGCAACTCCGTAGCTACAGCGAAGTTCCTCCATTTACCCACAGTTTTAACTCTAGTACCGATTTCCTAGAGGCTGGGTGAACCCAAATTTCTAACGATTCGGAGCTGGATTTGAAAGCTATTCTCCTATCGACTGCGCTAACGCGGCCCCCTAAAATGATTATTGGCACTATTTAGTTTCTTTCACATTTTATAGAGCTTTTGGGGTGGTAGGAGTGCCTCGGCCCCTTTGAAGTTATGGGCACACTCGTCTCCCCCTTTTTAGAATTTTCTGTGGTAACATACCATTAATCACTCAAATAAACCACTTGAGTGAGAATGGATTATCTAATCAGTAACTTTGCTTTGCAATTATAGCTTTTATCAGTGAATATTTTATATAGTGTAGGCTGGGCAAGGTCTTACTTTTTCTGACCCTGTTTTGGTAGTCTAATTTGATTTCATACAGTTTAAAAAAAAAATGGAATAATCGACTCGTAGACTGTAAAACTCTGATTAAGGGTTCGCAGACTCAGAGAGATAACTTTGAAAGATACACAACTGTTTGTCAAAGTTTTCCTGATTGCTCTGGAAAATCTCCATTGTTGAGCGGCCGTCAGTGGGTGGTGAAAATATATATCCTGTACACATTTCTTTGTCATCTTTGAGGAAGGGAAACATTTCACACTCTAAGATGGTACCTTATTTTTGTACCAGTTGACCAGCTAATTTAAATGTTTAAAAACAGAAATTGATGCCTGTACAGAATAGAAAATACGACAGAATTCCTTTCTTGGTTAGGCGAAAAACTAAAAGTTCAGTGTATGACAATGTGAGGAATGAAGATCTGGGTCTGGGTAAGACACATTTTGGGAAGACGTGATAACATTTTCTTCTTCAGGTTCGCCAACTGCAAACTTCAGTGGATAGCTCTGTGTGTTCGTCCACCTTATGGACTATAGTCTTGCTCCAGAACCTGAATGTTGCATGCACATCCGTTTAACAAATCTGGCTTAGGTAATTAGGTAGTTAGTTAATCGAAAGATTATCCTCACTGTGCATCGGGCGAGTCCATAAGCGTTCGGATCGCATCTGCAGTATATCCCCCAGCGTGTGGCGACTGACAACACGAGCTGTCTTCTTTGATCGCATCTGCAGTATATCCCCCAGCGTGTGGCGACTGACAACACCAGCTGTCTTCTTTGATCGCATCTACAGTATATCCCCCATCGTATGGCGACTGATAACACCAGCTGTCTTCTTTGATCGCATCTGCAGTATATCCCCCAGCGTGTGGCGACTGATAACATCAGCTGTCTTCTTTGATCGCATCAACACTGCAGGAGTTTCTTTTTAGGGCTTTTGGTGGCGTGCAGTGCTAAGCCATTTTATATGGCGCATAAAACCTAGTCACAATTATAACCTAAAACTCCCTCTTCGGGAATACTGATGCAAGATGACAATTGTTTTTATATTTTCTCCAGCAAAGCACCAAAGCTGAGGGAATTCCTAGACTTTATCCGGGAATCAACGAATGATGAAAAACAGTTAGCTGGGAATCCTTTGTAGGACGTTGCAGAACCAACATCAGCATTTGTTGACTGTTTTGGCTTTGCTAAGCAATTTCACGTTCAGTGGTTTGCCACTCCCAGTAAAACGGCCTGCTCCCAATACCCCAAGAAATCAAGGCAAGGCGGCCTGCTGCCAAAATTGCTCGCAGCTGCAATTTAACCGAGGACCTCGGAACCAAGAAACAGGTTCGCAACGCCTAAGCCACAAACGCCTTAGATTATACTAACTGTGTTCAGTAGTTTGCCATTACCACTTGAACAGGCTGCTCTCCACGAACTGAATCGGGTATTTGGAATTACGAATTGAGCCTGCAATCTATAAGCCTCAGACGCTAACAGAAGAAGAACATGAACTCTTGTTATCCATGAATCAGCGTTTACAAAGTAAATCAGCGTTTACAAAGTGAATCAGCGTTTACAAATTAAATCAGCGTTTACAAAGTAAAACAAAGTTTTCAAAGTAAATCAACGTTTACAAAGTAAAACAGCATTTACAAAGTAAATCAGAGTTTACAAAGTAAATCAGCGTTTACAAAGGGAATCAGCTTTTATAAAGTAAAACAATGTTTACAAAGTTAATCAGCATTTACAAAGTAAATCAGCGATTTCAAAGTAAATCAGCGTTTACAAAGTAAATCAGCGTTTACAAAGTAAATCAGGGTTTTCAAAGTAAATCAGCTATTTCAAAGTAAATCAGCGTTTACAAAGTAAATCAGCATTTACAAAGTGAATAAGCTTTTATAAAGTAAAACAGTGTTTACAAAGTAAATCAGCGTTTCAATGTAAATCAGCGTTTACAAAGTAAATCAGCGTTTACAAAGTAAATCAGCGTTTACAAAGTAAATCAGCGTTTACAAAGTAAATCAGCGTTTACAAAGTAAATCAGCGTTTTCAAAGTAAATCAGCGTTTACAAAGTAAATCAGCGTTTACACAGTAAATCAGCGTTTATAAAGTAAATCAGGGTTTTCAAAGTAAATCAGCGTTTGCAAAGTAAAACAGCGTTTACAAAGTAAATCAGCAGCTTCTTTTCTTGTCAGTTCTTTGAGAGAAAACAAATTGACAGTTACAACTGTCGAAATGAAAGCCACTCGCTTTATCAATATATTATTGATAATTAATAATTAACTTTGGCTGTTCTTCTTAAAAGAAAAAAAAAAATAACAATTACAACTGTAGAAATGCAAGCCACATGATTCATCAATATATTATTGGTGAATAATTAATCAAATTCTCTGGTGACTATTTAAGAAAGGAGAAAAATAAAAATTGTGAACTTATCAAACAGCCAAGTTGTTTATCTAGTCTGAGTGATTTGTTGACTGCAATCTTTTCTGTGATAAACTATAACAACGTGACCACTTGTGATAACACCTTATTTAAATACAGCGATAACACTTTAAATCTGGCAAATGAAAAAATGAAAAAAAAAAAACGAGTTTTGACATGACAGACAGAAAACTACGCACCACTAACTTTCTCAGTCTGTAAGCATTATTGGTCTCTGGTTTAACAATTATCTTTGCTTCGATGCGAAAACGCTAAATCAGCAAACATATTTATCAACCCGCTGGAGATAACTTTGCATACGGCAAGAACTCCGTAGCTCCAGCGACTATATCTTTGTTAAAAAAAAATAATTTTAAGAAACACAAGTGAAAAGAACTGACAATCTTTATAACGAGCAGCAAACAACCTGATCAGATGGTCACGACAGCTCCGAGTACGTGAGAACATACGAGCTTGTTCTATGTTAGATAAAAACATCGCACCTACACATCCTGTAGTTGAGATTCTTTTCCAAGGTAATGATCCCGAGAAAACTAAAGAGGGAACTAAATAGGCTCCGGTGGACCAAAAGTGAGGAAAAGACGCTGGCGTTGGATAGGACACACACTGAGAAAACAGGAGAACAGCATAAGTAGAATGTCTTTGCATTGGAACCAACAGGGGCATAGGAATAAAGGAAGGCCAAAAAACGCATGGAGAAGAGAGCTTTAGAATGAAGTTAGAAAGATAGGAAGGACATGGGGAGAGCTCCATGCAATGGCAAAGGATAGAAGGACTTGAAGTGAGTTGGTTGAGAACCTATGCTCCATTGGGGGATAGAAAGGCAGAATAAGAAAGATATCGAAACACCTGGCCTTATGTTTGTAGACAAAGAAATCAACAAGATGACATTTATGATTGTTACCGAGAACTTGTGTCGAGCAAGACTAACTATCGAGTGCCTGTGGTGTTGAGCTCAAATTCTCTTTTACAAGAAGCAAAGGCTAAGGTGGATCTTGTAATAGAGGATGGAAGGAGATACGTATGAAGGATAATATACAAATGTTCTCCTTGAACCTATCTCTACTCCAAACCTACAAATGCTCTAACAAATTTTATCGTGATGAGCGTGAGCCAACCCATATTTAAGCTTCCTAAGTAACAAGAAGAAAGAAAATTCGTTAGGAGGGGGTAAGACGTGTAGTGTCTTAACCGAGACAGGATGTGTTCAGTATGAAGTCTAATCAGTGGTTTAAATGAGTAATTTTGTGTTTTAATGATGGATGATCCACGGGGAGGCCATAATATTGCAGAGCTATTGGAGAAAGTACTTTGATACCTAGTGATACCTAGTAGCGACTCTGCACTGACATCACTTCGTTAGATGGAAGTCCTTCACATAACCTAAATCACTTGAATGTCAGTGCAAAGGACTAAGTGTTAAAACTTAAGTTTGGAAATGATTCATAACCAGACAGTTCATATATTAATTAATTACTCAACCGTCCTGCCTTTAGAGGGATTCCAACACATGATTATCAAACCGGAAGGCTAGCCACTGCACTAACCTAGCATCTAAATGTGTTTACATCAGTCCCGACCCTATCGACTGATCAGTTTATCCCGTCTAACTAAAAGTTTACAATACCCTCCTCTTTCAGTACCAACAAACTTACAAACTCGATTTCTGATTCCCCTGCACACGATTTGCTTTTGTTTTTAAAAACCCCTCACACCTCATCCATTTGGTGCATTAACCCATTCTAACCCATTCATCGTAAACGCTACTGTCGCTACTGTAAATCATTGCGTTATGTTGTGTTATTATTTAAAACCATTTAGATCCAGTCATGTCTTACTGTGAGTAATACATTTGTTAAAATAAAGAGTTAAATGATTGTCCGCATCAATGTTGTTGGCCGAACAACAAGGGAAATCATAGATACCCCAGTCAACCTACAAAGTGCAATCGTAACAGCCAGGTCAGCCTGGTGTAACCTGCGGTTTTATGTAGGAAAGAAAGTTGAGGGCCCTATTATAGGAGAGAAAATAATAGACCAACTACACCGTAACAACCATGTTGGAAATATAGATTTATTAGAGATTTAGTGAAGTACACTATGCGAGAAGAAAAAAAATTGGTTAGGCGGGGGGTAAGACCAGTTTTGTCTTAACCCATACAGGATATGTTCTGTATGAAGTCTAATCAGTGATTTAAAGAAGTAATTTTGTGTCGCAGGCAACTGAGCCTAGCTGTAAACTGCAAAATAGCCAGCGTCTCAACCAGCCTCCCAAGGACGAATGCAGACAAGTTAAAATGAAAATATTGACAACATTTGCGTCTACTTCATGGAGATAGAGGACAGTTATACCCCTTTGTATTAGGTAAAAAGGCGTGACGTTCATGCCCACGACCTCCTGCAGCTTTCAAACTTTTGCTGGAGGTCACGTTATGCCAACACTAACGCGTTCGATCAATCGAATTGTCCTCTCCGGGCTGCACCTTGAATATCAGTCTGAATGGCAAACCATCAGTGAAAACAAAACAGGGAAAAATCACAGACTTCCAAACAAGTAATTAGAGCACCCGTAACGGCTACAGCGACACCAGCTTGTGTGGGTTAGGACTTTGCACATGCGAGTGCCGACTGGTCTCTAGATGACAGGTTTAGTTCATGTTCCTAGTGAGCCATGTTCTTCACTTTACTTATCCAAGGGGCGTAATCGGAACAACCCCACAGACTCCCTTCTACATTGTGTAGATCGTATAACTTGATGGTCTGCGCAGTTTAGATGATGATAGTGATAAAGATATTTCCATTGCAGCTGTTTCGTTGTGTGTGGTAGGACATAAGAGGTGGTGGTGTGTATGGGGTGGGGATGAGTATGAGGTGCTAGTGTGCAAGGACTAGTAGTATGTAAGAGGTGGTGTGGTGGTGTGCATAGGATGGTGGTGTGCGTAGGGTGGACATGTGCGTGGGGTGGTGGTATGTATGAGGTGATAGGTATGAGGTGATGGTGTGCGTGGCGTGGCGGTATGCAAGGGGTGGTGTGTGTGGGGTGGTGGTATGCAAGGGGTGGTGGTGTGCGTGGGGTGGTGGTGTGCGTGGGGTGGTGGTGTGCGTGGGGTGGTGGTATGTATGTATGAGGTGATAGGTATGAGGTGATGGTGTGCGTGGCGTGGCGGTATGCAAGGGGTGGTGTGTGTGGGGTGGTGGTATGCAAGGGGTGGTGGTGTGCGTGGGGTGGTGGTGTGCGTGGGGTGGTGGTGTGCGTGGGGTGGTGGTGTGCGTGGGGTGGTGGTATGTATGTATGAGGTGATAATGTGCATAGAGTGGTGTGCGTGGGGTATTGTGTGCTTGGGTGGTGTGCTTGGGTGGTGTGCGTAGGGGTGTGTGTGTGGGGTGGTGTGCGTGGGGTGGAGGTGTGTATGAGGTGATGGTGTGCAGAGGGGGTGGGGGTGTGCGTGGGGTGGTGGTATGTATGTATGAGGTGATAATGTGCATAAAGGGGTGTGCTTGGGGTGGTGTGCTTGGGGTGGTGTGCTTGGGTGTTGTGCGTAGGGTGGTGTGCTTGGGTGTTGTGCGTAGGGTGGTGTGCTTGGGGTGGAGATGTGTATGAGGTGATGGTGTGCAAGGGGTGGTCGTGTGCAAGGGGTGGTGGCCTGCGTGGAGTGCGTGGGGTGGTGATTTGCGTGGGGTGGGGGGTTGTCGTAGGCTGGTGGTGTGCGTTGGGTGGTGATGTGCGTGGGGTGGGGATGTGCGTGGGGTGGTAGTATGCGTGGGGTGGTGGGGTTCATTCTGATAATAATGGCAGTCTCAAAAAACATTGTAGAGCTCAAAGCCCTATGTGCTGATTCTTCTTCGTCGCGCTCAACTGATCTACACTATAGGGTGAACTCTGGGTTGTTTGTCCACTTTTGGAAATAGACCTCGAGCGAAAACTTTCGTTTTGCATGCACATCTGTTTTACAGATTTGGCTTATTTGTATGCAGACAGCTGGTTTTACGCTTCTCAGGCAGATGCACTTTTACAACATGCGTGTTGGGGGCAATGGATATATTCTTCCTTCCCCACACGAAGCCACCAGTATCCAAGAAACGAAACAAATAAAAGGGAAAGAACTGCTGAAAATATGTTACGGCTTTATGTTTTGTAATTATGTCCCGTATTGACAAGCAGGTGTATCAGACGCAGGACATCTTGCTCATGATAGGAAGGTTTTCCGGAGGGTTGTTATGGCAGCGAGGTTCCGCGAGGGACATGCTACTGAATGAATGAATGAATGAATTGACAAGCATTCTCAGCCCTTGTTCAATAAATAACCTGTTTGGTTTCGATAAATACCTGGAGTCAATCCGAAAAAATGACCTAAGACTAGACATGATTCTGCGCTCCGCAGTCAAACCGCAGCTCATCCTGATAGTGCTTAGCGTGCCGTACAAGTCGCAGATGGAGAAAATTACCTGTACAAGCTCGTTAAGTACTGTGAATTGGTGGCTAGTCATGACCGAGCGATGAGGCGTACACAGTAAGTTAGGCGCAAGAGGGCTAGTCTCAACCTCCATAAGCACCTAGGCTTGAGAGGAAAGGAACTGAAAGGGACACTAAAACAACTGGGTGAAGCGGCTGAAAAGGCTTCGAGCTGGCTGTGAATACATCAGAACGTAGTGGGGGATGAACCTCGATAGACTTGTCTGAGCCTCTAGTGAAAAGCCAAAGTGTCTGATAAGGTATGGCAGTGTCTCTCTGCTAACTGCAAAAGTCTAACGTCTATCTGATGAACCAACCGTGCACTTGTCACTCTGGTCCTGAAGGTAGGCGTATAAATTGCAGCGACAATATTTAAGACCAAACCTTACAATACTTGCTGCGAAGCAATCATTTCGTCTTGTCCCAACATCCGTTAAGCGCAGCGGGTGATGTCCGAGACGCTAAGTCATGAACCAGGTCGGCTCTCCCTTCGAGATTGTCTAGATGGATTATGGACCGAAACAATTGTCGACAAGGGACTCCTTTACTGATGATCGGTGCATTCTCCCGCTGTGTAGTACTTCTTATTATTACTTTGAGTGACAGATGTTGCTGCTAGTAAACTGCCTAACACCATCTCCCTTGATCTGTTCTTGATTATAGTAGTAGTTCGAATTTGGTGGCAACCAAATCCTAAAATAACCTTTCCGTGTGGGTTCCGGGGCTGAATCTTAGAGGGTAAAGAATAGATCCACTGTCCCCCAACAAGCATGACGAAGGAGACTACTAATTTATAGGTGTTTCCATCAAAGGCAGAGTGCTATTGCCTGACAGGCAAAAACCCAGTATTATGCAGACAAATAAGCTACATTTGTAAAACAGATGTGCACGCAAAACTCAAGTTCTAGATCAAGACCGACGTCCAGGAGTGGACAAACAACCAGAACTTTCCGCCTGAGTTTACAAACGGTAACTGCTAACAAGAAGAAGAAGAAGCAGAAGAAAACAAAGCCATACAATCTTTGGGGTAATTATTACAAGAAGTAACCCACTCAGAAAATCTAGCTCAAAGTCAAATCAGTACTTCTATATTTAACAGAGAAAGTACGACAAAAATAATTACTAGCAAATTACAAACATTCATCAACTTATGTTTGCGTCTAGGTAGGTGGGTAGTTATACCCCACCAGGTCACCACACAAGCGATAAACACCGCGTGACACAAAATTCCACCATGCGGATGAGAGTTACCTGTGGAGAGGTCCCAAAAACCCCTTTCAGCCGTTAAGGTCATATCGATGGCTAGGCCATATTTATGGCCCGGCTATATCCAGGGACCCCCAACAAAAGCCAGGGTGGGGCTTTAAATACCAAAAAATTGCACCCCACAAGGGGACGACTCATAGTTTGCTCCTAAAGGAATAAATTGGGCTACAGAATTAACAATAGGGAAGTTGTGAAGGACACGAAATAAACCGCGGTGTATCAAGATGCGGGGAAAACACACCGGCGCTGGATAGGGCACAGGTAAGAATAGAATTTACAAGAAATAAGACGTAACAGGGGAATTAACAAACAGTACAAGGATTAGAAATCTTTCATGCAGTGCTGAATCAGCTTAAACATAAACTCCCACTTACCAATCGGCGGTAATACAAAAAGAGACAAAAGTGAAGATAGTAGAGCATACTATAAAATAATACTAATTAAAATCCGTAAAGAAAATTTCTTTTAGAGTATATTTTTAAAAGAAAGATATTCAGCAACAACCGCATCATTTTTTTTTTTGCCGGCAGCGGGAAAACGGGGTTAATTCCGACCTTGATGCGACAGTCCATCATCGTTTAGTGCCTTGTCGGCTGGCTTAAGATATTTCAAGCAATATCAACGTAACATGTAAAAGTTATCGAGATTCTGTTGGGTTTTCTGAGAACACTGGTCTCTGCAGCTCGCAGGCTGGAGGAGTTCGCTTCGTATATAAATTGGCGAGATTGACCTCGTACCCCGAGAAACTCGTGTCTGGGTACCGCTATACGTTCCACTACATTTATAATCGCACCCGTGCTTGGCCACACGAAGTTACGAGATAAAGCAATGTACAGGCGAAACTGATATGGAGAACCTAAACATGAATGTGTTATGTGTGTATATGTCCGGGAGAGATAACCGCAAATTAGAACCTGCTTGAGTACTAGGGAAAAGGTAAGCTGTTTCAATTGTCATTGAATGTTCAATAAAATATCATTATACTTATGGCCTTTATGAAAAAGATTTTAAAAAAAGGATCCTTTCCACGCCTTTAGGTATATTGGGCATAAAGGGTCAGACCCATATTTTATAGACCAATCGGCACCTGGTGGCTAATGAAGTTACTAGGTCATGTAGTCTTTTTTTTTTTTTTTGTTACTGATTACGTGACGGTTTTGTTTTTCAAATAGTTATTTTAAACAGTTATTTAACAGGTTGTTAATGTGTTATTTTATTACTTTATAGTGTAAAATATGATAGCTGTAACTTGTGTTATTGCATCGTTAATCTTAGTATTATGTTACTGTATTACTGTCCCGTACAATGCAATGGAAATTATACCTATTTATGAACAGTGGGATATGTTGCGTGAGTCAATTCAGCAGACATCAAAAGAGACAATCCCACCAACCCATAGAGTTGCAAAAAAGAAATGGATGTCAACCGAAATTCTGCAGTTAATGGATGAAAGAAGGAAGAAAAAGAATGATGAAGACCAACAATGATGGTCCACCAATAATGACTGCAGAAGTTGAGGATGCAATACATCATATGAAGAAAGGAAAAGCACCCGGGCCAGACAACATCTCACTGGAAGAAATCGAAGCACTGGGAGATTTTGGAATTGAAATAATAACTAAACTTTTAAATGATATTTATAATAGTGGGTATATTCCAAATGACCTTTTAAAATCCATATTTATAGCTCTGCTAAAGAAACCAGGCACTTTAAAATGTGAAGACCATCGCACAATAAGTCTTATGAGTCACATGACTAAGATTTTACTGAGAATAATTATGAGAAGAATAAGAAACAAAATTAAACCAGAAATCAGCGATGAACAACGTGAATTTGTAGAAGAAAAAGGTACAAACAATGCCATTTACACCCTAAGGACATTGTCAGAAAGAGCTATAGAAGTAAAGAATGATTTGTACTTATGCTTCATAGACTATACAAAAGCATTTGACTGTGTGAAGCATGAAGAAGTAATCAAACTGTTAGAAAAATTAAACGTTGATGGGAAAGATCTACGAATAATAAAAATATGTATTGGCAGCAAACAGCATCTATAAGAATAAACAACTGTTTAGGTACATTTCAAAGCAAAAAGAGGAGCGTACGACAAGGATGTGTACTGACACCTGATTTGTTTTTAATATACAGTGAATATATAATGAGAGCTTTAATGGATATGCCCGGAATTGTGGTTGGTGGGTACAATATAAACAATTTACGTTATGCTGATGACACAGTCTTGATAGCAACAAGTCAGAAAGAATTACAGGAAATGATAGACATTGTGGTGTTAGAAAGTGGAAGAATGGGCTTCAGTTTGAATAATGGGAAGACAGAAGTAATGGTGGTATCATAGAAACAAATTATTCCTAAATGTGTAATAAAAGTCAATGGTGTTATTTTAGGACAAGTACAGAAATTTAAGTATCTGGGTACATGGATAACATCAGATGGAAGATGCATAACTGAAATAAGAAACAGAATTGGACAGGCAAAAACTGCATTTTATAAAATGAAAAACGTCTTGTGCAATATATCCTTGTCATTGAGAGTTAGAAAAAGAATTATTTCTTGCTGCATACATCCAGTTTTAACATATGGCTGTGAATCCTGGACAATCGGTAGGCAGGCGAAACAATTTTTAGAGGCCTCAGAGATGAGGTTTTACAGAAGAATGCTTAGAATACCTAGGACAGCCAAAAAGAGCAACGATGAGGTTTTGAAAGAGGCGGGAGCCCAAAGAAAACTTATCACAGACATCAGAAGGAGATAGTCATCATTTTTCGGCCATGTTATGAGAAGAAGGAAAAAGAACATGCTGTGACCACTGGAAAGATCTGTGGAAAAAGGGATAGAGGAAGACAACGAGAGAAAATGCTTGACAGTCTTGTTGTATGGCATGAGGTGTGTCGGCACCCGAACTAATACAAGCTGCAGGAGATCGCAGATTATGGAGAGGCATGATAGCCCACGCCAATCGGCAAGGCACCTGATGATGATTATGATTACTGTCCCTTTCTTTACACTCGTCATACAATGCCATCTCTGGTAGATAATTTTAAAAGTCACTGCTGCTGTTGTTGCTATATCGGTTGTTATTGATTTTACTGATGCTGCTGCTGCTGCTACTACTACTACTAGGGTGCAGGGTCCAACAAACGAAAATTTAAAAGGTAGTTTGCTAAATACAGTACAATGTAAACTTAGTAATAGATGGTGATCATATTTGAATACAAACATAGATCGCTCCCCCCCCCCCCCCAAGAATATACAAACAGTATATTTACTGTACTTTAATCAACATGGTGACGCAGCACATAGAAGCAGGAAAAAGAAAGGGGCGGGTTAGTGGTGATGTGGGTTTCATATTCAGAGGTACCACACGTATATCGAAGAGAAAGCTGACAGATGGGTCGTCATTGTAAGGACACATTATTGCTACATGCGGCGTTTGTGGCTTAGGCGTTGGACTCCGACTCGTAATCTAACGTACCGCGATCGAAACCCACTGCAGGCTGCGTGGATTTTTATCGTGGTATGTGGCGTAGCAGGTCGACCTAGCCTAAAATGGGTACCAGGATGGCTGTCCTGTGGAAGTAAAGACGGCCGGCGTAATGCTGACCACATTACCCATCCAGTGCTGATTAGTCTGTAAAAATATGGGACGCTCTTCCCATATACCCTATGCGCCTAAGGCGTAAAAAAGGATCTTTACTTTTTTTTTTAACTGCTACAGTTTCTGCCGATTTTAGCGGCCGTTATCTGTTTCATTTGTACGTAATAGAGAATGACGCCTTTTCAATCACAATGAAGTGAACGTAGTGCCGATACAGGCTTTGTTGATTACAACGTTCCGTGACTGTTAGATAGACCTCAACACATCTAGTCAACATAGTGGGTTAAGAGTACTACTACGTGTCTAACTGCAAATTCTATTGCCATTTAATTTCTCCAGTTATGTTGAATGTGACCTAATTTGTCATGATACACAGATCATAGTACCGACGCAGCTTATAAAAATCACAATATTCTCGGACTCTCCCATTTACTTGTAAATGAATTCGATGTACGAAGGATAGTCAATAAGTAAGTCACAAACAGTTGTTACAAAAAATTAAAAATAACTAAGGACGACTACAACCTGAAAACTGTTTTTAAAAAAACAAAAACACATTTACTTCCCCTCTAGTTTTCAACATAATTTCCACCAATATTGATGCATTTGTCCCATCGTTTTATCAGTCCTTCTAAAACTGCTGCATAGAAGTGCGTGCTCTGTTTTCTAAACCACATTTTTTACTTCACGTTCAACTTCTGTGTCATTCGCCAAATGTCTCCCGCCAAAGTGGGTTTTCAATGGACCGCCTAACGGAATAAACATTTGTCAGCATAATATAGGAAGCATTTCCTTACAAACGTCCTTTGCAGGCAACCATTTTTCCCAAAACAAACGCACAACAGCCGATGTTCTTTGAGGGTACACTCCGTACGTACAGTCGCCATTTTGTCTCAGTGCTGAGAATGCGCATGCAACATCTAACGTCACCGAACGAGCGGAGACACAAAGTTTGATATAACTGTCACCTAATGAGCCCTTTAGAAACCACTAACTACATTTTTATTTTATCCTATAACAATTTGTGACTTACTTATTGACTTTCCCTGCAAAGAGAAAATAGCAATGCTCAAATTTCTTCTCTCCCATTTCGACCCAGCCTTGAGTGGGTACCGAGTGCAGTCCCAGGCAATCGCCGTGATGCTGAACATATCACCCATCTTGTGCGGATTAATGTTTAAAAATTTTAATCTAGCCTCACATGCCCTCTACATCCAAAGGCGTGAACAAGGGACCTTTATTTTACAATTTCTTCTAGTTACAGCGTTCTGTAGCCATTACAAAGTGTGTAATTCTGAATTTGACCAAACCAGCCAGAATAGACAAAATACATAAAATATTGTTGCCATACAAATTCTGTTAATGTCCACATTTCACTGTTTCATTTATATTTTTTTTCCTCCTCAGCCATCTTCAGCATGCCGAGCACTTGAGGTTTATTGCTGCAGATATCAGCCTCTTCAATAAATCTATGTGACTGGACTTCTGTATTCAACCGGTGACTCCACATATTTGAAGCCTGGATTTTATCTGTCCACTGTTTTCTTGATGTGTAATCTAATCAGTCACAACACACAGGCGAGCCTTGCTGCTGAACCGCTGACACAAAAGCGGATACATGATAATGACATAAACTAATAGTAATCATCTATATACTTCAGTCTGAATCTATTTAACCCACATTAAAGGGGGAAAGAATCTATTTTTAAAATGGTTGCGTTAAATAATACGGTCAGCTTGAGGGTTGAGGGACTTTTAGGCACCAGTCATACTGATGACCTTGCTTGGCTGATACCCGCAGTAGTGGCGGGGATTATTTTCTTCATCATCTTCGCTCTTCTTTGCTTCTATGGCATCAGGAAATGTGAGCTGAAGATCATGTCTTGTTGTTTCAACACCTGCGGATGTTGTGGGCTACCTGGCAGGGGTGAAGATGCTGATGAAACTATTCCCTTGACGGGCAGGCTGGCGGGCAACAGCACACAGATGAAAGGTATGATCAGTACAATTAAACAAAACATTTTGACGCCCTAAAAGGTATTGTGAAAAAATATAAAACCAAACAGGAGCTGTGTGGTCTCGTGCAGGGTGTCCTCAAATTCTAGAGGTTCCAGGTTCAATCCCTGGCAAGGGCTGGGATTTCTTCACGTGGACTTGGACTTCTAGTAATTTCCCCCGGTCTCTGGGTAGTGAGATCAGACGCCCTTGTGTATTGTTGCGCACGTAAAAAAAATCCCTTGGCAGTTGAAAATCGAAAAGAGTAGCCAATCGGCGCTGCCCGTGCAAAATTTGGAGTAAAAAATCAAACTAAAGTATTTCAGGATCATCGCCGGTGCTACGGAGTTCGTGCACTGCTCTAAGATTCTTTGGACTTATACTTGAGTTAAAAGTAAAACGGAGCACTAATGGGTTACTACCCTTGTGCCATGATGTTGATCCGTTTTTTAAACCTTGAAGCGTATTAGAAAGTTCTGTACTGTTCAATGTCTGAAATATTATCTTTCGTTTGTTCTTCTACATCGTGTTGCACGTTCGCCGACTTGTATGGCACAACATCACAAAGGACTCTAATTGTGCAAACCACTTTAAGTGCTGTCTTTGCATGTAATATCCAAATTTTTCTCATAAGTTTCATTCTCGTATCCCTTCTGTCAATCCGTCGACCACACAAGACAATCCCACTTCTATGTTATGTAGACTGGGAAACCATGACCAACGGAGTTCAGGCTTCCCAGGTGGATGAACTTACCTAGGTCAGTTAGTTAGTTAGTTAGTTAGTTAGTTAGTTAGTTAGTTAGTTAGTTAGTTAGTTAGTTAGTTAGTTAGTTAGTTAGTTAGTTAGTTAGTTAGTTAGTTAGTTAGTTAGTTAGTTAGTTAGTTAGTTAGTTAGTTAGTTAGTTAATTGGGTTATCCTCATTGCACTCCGGACATGTCCATAGGTGCTCAGATCCTCCCCTCAGTATGAACCCCAACGTCCGTTGGCTAATAGTACCAGTTCTATGTCGATTAACAAGTCTTCTGGCGTAGCTGGTGTGCGTCTCGTTTTTTGCTGTGTCTATCTTAATTTCTAAGTCTGAAATTCCGGCGAGTGATGTGGATTCACTGCCACCAAAGTCGTCTTTCCTTCCCATTTCTCTGAGGGCATTGATAATATCAGCATGATCCATAGGCTGACCGTCGGTAGTGATAGCGGATCCAGCCAACCTGTCAGCTCTTTCATTTCCATCGACACCTGCGTGTCCCGGAACAAAAATAAAGGTGACTCCACGGACAGTGGACTTCTGTAATGATTCAAGCCATTGTCTTCGCACTGAACCTGCCTGAACCCTCCGGATCATACTCATTGAATCACTGAGTATACACACGCGGGTGTATTTTTGTGTTTCAAGCCAGGCAAGCGCTTGTGTCACTGCCATCACCTCCATCGTCATGCTGCTGGTTGTCATGGAGAAGGCGCCGTTGGCTTCTTTGACTGTTCTGCCCGCTGAGCGTGCTGTAAATGCCCATGCGCTTCTTCTTTGGCGGATCCGTCCGTATAGATTATTGCATCTGCTTCGCCTGAATTTTCACCGATGAGAGCGTTGACCTCTGCATTAACAGCAACAGGATTCTCTTCTCTACATCGCCTGTTGAGTGTGACAATACAGGAAAATGTACAAATAAACGCCCGAGGCACATGTATCCATTCTGCACCAGGTATGATGTCGGTTAGGCTGCATATTTGCCAAATAACATCTTCTGCCCGACCTAGCCACGATTTCCCCCTCTTCAGTCTGTCGCCCTTTTCACTAAAAAGCGCTTGATGCAGTGGGTGTTTCTTATCAGCACATATTTTGAGATATGCCCGAGCCCTCCACATCTTGATCCTTTGGTTCATTGTTGGAAAGTCAAGTAGATACCTCATTGCTCCACAGGATGTGTCTCTAGTACATCCCAAAATAATGCGCATAGCTTCATTTTACACCTTTTCGAGTCGTTCAATCTGGGTAGCACTGACAGTGAGGATGGCCAGAGCGTATTCAATGGGGGAAAGGACCAGAACGTAGAATAGAAGTATTAGTAGTCTTTGCTCAATGTTGGAAGCAGCCATAATCCTCATTGCAGATAGACCTTTGCGTGCTTTTGTTATCACATGGTCAACGTGTTCCCTGAATGACAAGCTGCGATCGAACCTCACCCCGAGAAACGTCATAACGTTGGTTCTGATCAATACATTATCACGCATTTTCACTTCTGGTAAGTCCGACTTGACAATGTGATTGTTCAAAAAGAACCATGACACTGATGCCTTCGAAGGATTGACATAGGCATTAGAACCATTAGACCAGGCGGCAATTCGATCGAGTTCTTTGTGCATAGTGCTGGCGATCTCCTGTCTATCACGCCCTCGTCGATAAATCAAAATGTCATCAGCAAATGACAAAGTCCTCCCCTTTCCATTCAACTGACCTAGGCACCTAGGTCAGTGTTTCTGCATAACCTACGACCGGTCTAGTAGGGGATTACTTTCACAGCTCAAAGAAACATAACGAAGTATGCACGGACTGATCTAGATGGAAACGAACCAAACAATGATGATGGACATCGAGACAAAAAAGCGATTTACAAAATATGGAAAATGAACACCTCTGGACTGCGAACGATGCACAGAGGGAATTACAACATCACTGGGAATTCCCATTTACGAAGCACAGAAATGGGGGCTTTCTTGTCACATCGTTACTGCAAGCTACAAGATGGTCCAGATGAGATGAGATGAGATGATTATGTCTCTCTACTGAGCACTGTTTGATAAAATTGGCAATATCGACATCTGATGTAAAAATCCCGACAGAGACAGTTAAGGAGCCATTTTCTCTCTAGTGGTGCATTCAGCATGAAGTCTTAAACCCACTTTGTTAACTGATGAAAAAAACGAGTCCATCTAACTAAAACACAAAATCGGCTACGTTCAAAAGTGACTGATTGATTAACCAGGGCAAACGCAGGTTCACTACCATGCCATATTGTCTAAATAAATCGCAACAGAACCGATTTATAACTGTGGCTTCCTCATAGGGGACTATTCTTCGATTGTTGTAAGTATGCTTCTGTCCGGTAAAAGAAGGCAGTTGCTCTTGAATGCAGTCGATCTTCTGTTTCAATCTGAAGAGATACAGAAATATCGGGCAATAAATGCGTAATATATTACTTGCGTCTTCTTTGTTGCAGTTTACAAAGGCTAAATACAACTTTATATTTATTTACCAGTTTTTGATGGTATCTTTTACAGAGTACAGGACAAACAGGACTTCGTCACGTGATCCTTACGATTTCCTGCTTTGAACAACCACAGATAGGGTAAATTTGACAATATAATATTAGTGATGACATATTCCATTCATCAATGTTGTAAATTTGACAATACAGTGATGACATATTCCATTCATCAATGTTGTAAATTTGACAATACAGTGATGACACACTCCATTCATCAATGTTGTAAATTTGACAATATAATGATGACACATTCCATTCATCAATGTTGTAAATTTGACAAAATAGAGATGACACATTCAATTCATCAATATTGGTAAATTTGACAATATAATGATGACACATTCCATTCATCAATTTTGTAAATTTGACAATATAGTGATGACACATTCCATTCATCAATGTTATAAATTTGACAATATCGTGATGACACATTCCATTTTTCAATATTATAAATTTGACAATATAGTGATGACACAATCCATTATTCAATATTATAAATTTGACAATATAGTGATGACATTCCATTCATTAATGTTGTAAATTTGACAAAATAGAGATGACACATTCCATTATTCAATGTTATAAATTTGACAATATCGTGATGACACATTCCATTAATCAATTTTGTAAAATTGACAATATAGTGATGACACATTCCATTCATCAATTTTGTAAATTTGACAATATCGTGATGACACATTCCATTCATCAATATTGGTAAATTTGACAATATAGTGATGACACATTCCATTCATCAATTTAGTAAATTTGACAAAATAGAGATGACACATTCCATTCATCAATATTGGTAAATTTGACAATATAATGATGACACATTCCATTCATCAATTTTGTAAATTTGACAATACAGTGATGACACACTCCATTCATCAATATTTGTAAATTTGACAAAATAGTGATGACACATTTCATTTATCAATGTTGTAAATCTGACAATATAGTGATGATACTTTCCATTCATCATCATTATCATCATGTAGCAGGTCCTTTTCAGAACGTCGCTCTTATCACAGTCTGCCTGAAAGAAACTGAGTCTCACACTAGTTCTTCCGCCTCATGCACTTTCACACTCAAGGAGTCACTTTTTTCCTGTGCCTATCTTCGTGTCGGTCGGCCCCTGCGCCTCCTTCCTGGCACCATGCCTTCTGCTATAGTGTTTTTCCAATCCGTCCTGGCGCTTGATATGACCAAAATATTTCAGTTTTCGAGAAAGGATGCTGTTTATTAGCCAATCTTCCTTGATGTTTAGATCGTTTAAGATGTTAATATTTCTCATCTTCTTTGTCCAAGATATTCTGAGTATCTTTCTATAGCATTTCAGCTCAATAGCCCCTAAAACTCTTTCTCAAGGACTGAGAGATAGTTCACGACTCACGTCCTTATGTAGCCACAGGGATTCCATTCATCAATGTTGTAAATTTGACAATACAGTGATGGCACATTCCATTCATCAATTTTGTATATTTGACAACATAATGATGACTGATTCCATTCATCAATGTTGTAAATTTGATACTATAATGATGAAACATTCCATTCATCAATGTTGTAAATTTGACCCTATAATGATGAAACATTCCGTTCATCAATGTTGTAAATTCCACAACATAGTAATGACACACTTCATTAATCCATGTTATAAATTTCACAACACAGTGATGACACTTCCATTCATCAATGATGGCAGCATGGTGATGATTATCTTTAACATCAACCATTAAGTGTCAAGGGGAGGACTATTTGGTGGTCCAGAATTTGAAGGATGGTACTAACTACTGTCATTTTGTTTGAACGTAGACAATTTTTTTTTTAACGGCATGAATGCATATTCTTCCCGACAGTTCCTTGCTCTCTCTCTCTCTCTCTCTCTCTCTCTCTCTCTCTCTCTCTCTCTCTCTCTCTCTCTCTCTCTCTCTCTCTCTCTAAGACATTGTTTGGTGTAGCTCCTGTATTGGTTATATACACCACCATATCTAGCATGAGGATGGACGTGGAAGCGGTAACTGCAGCTCTCCGGTGGTTAGAGAAAAAGATGCATAGACATGTCATTATTATAACAGACTCTGAAAGCATGCTGAAGAAAGTTAAGACATGGATGTTTCGAGCAGAGTGGCAAGCTTCACTGGAAAGGTCACGGGTAGTGAGCATACTTTAGATCTTTTATCCAGGCGATGCCGGCGTGGTGGGTAATAAACCGGCAGACAGACTGGCTGGATCTGCACTCTGGATGATAAACTGATACATGATAAGGTAGATGTGGTCAAGGCCTTTTGGGAACAAGCAACGGATTCAGTAGAGAAAGAAGATTATTATGGCCTGGAGAGAATGAGGCACCTGGGTATAACCAGAGGGTCTGGCCGGCTTACTACACTCAGAGAAAAGGCAAGACGGACATTTAACAGATTGTGACCGGTATCGTCAGTATTGGAACTTGCGCTGGCTGCTGAAGATGAGGACAGAGCATGGATAGGAACGCCCTGAGTGCTGTGATGTCAATTCTTGACCTAACTCAACTCAACCGGTAATATCCATTGCTGCTTTCAAGCAAGCTGACAGAAACATTTGCTCCTTCTCCCTCTCTCTCTCTCTCTCTCTCTCTCTCTCTCTCTCTCTCTCTCTCTCTCTCTCTCTCTCTCTCTCTCTCTCTCTCTCTCTCTTTGTGACTAATAGGTTAGTGAATACATTTCACAGTCCCCCCATGGAATTAAAGCTGCAATGTATGCTGATGACTTGGTACTCTGGTGTACAAATGAAAATGCGACAGTGGCCACCAGACTGCTACAAAGAGCCATAGATGCAATGGCTGATTGGGCCGACAAATGGTGTGTCAGCATCAATATAGGCAAATGCAGCACCACCCTCTTTACCCTTTCTCCTAAACAAAAATCAGGTGTCATGCACATAAATGGAGTACCCCTGAGAGAGGATAAGGAGCCCACATACCTCGGCGTAACGTTTGATGATAGATTAACATGGAGAAAACACACCAACAAGGCAGCAAGCAAAGCCAGAAGGAGGGTAGCCATTCTGAGAAAACTAAGTGGAACCACATGGGGTGCTAGCGGGAAAATACTTAGGAAAGTTTACCAACAAAGTGTTCGACCACATCTTGAATACGGATCAACAGCATGGAGTTCGGCATCAAAAACCACATTGCAAGAATTAGATAAAGTGCAAAATCAAGCACTCAGAGTTACCACAGGCAGTATGAAATCAACACCTATAGCTGTGATGGAGAAAATGGGGATGACCCAAGCATCGAGTGAACGCAGAGACACCAAGATGCTTTTACAAGCAGAAAAGTTTCTTAGTATGCCCAGTCACCCTATGAATGAAAGATTCAAAAATTTAGCTTTGGGACGACTAAAGAGAAGTAGTTTTATCCACCAGGCCAAACGGCTCGGCAGACAAACCACTGATTTACCTGCAACTGATAGCTCCTTAAATGCTGTCCCAGAGATGACCCCCTGGAGAGAAGAGTATAAGTTTCCAATACACATCAAGACTGAAGTGAAAGGGGTATTTGACAAGGAAGAACAAAACAGTGTGCAGCGCAAAACAGCCACCCTCAGTCTACTTGATGATGAATACCCGAAGAACCTTTGGGTCCGTGTTTACACAGATGGGTCAGCAGAAAGCGCAGTCAGAAACGGAGGTGCAGGAGTGTACATTGAGTATCCTAATAATACCAGGGATACAGCCAAATTACCAACGGGAAAGCACTGTCACAACTATGATGCAGAAGTTCAAGCCATCAAGATAGCGGTAGAGAAACTACTAAATATAGGGTATTTTTCACAACCAGTGGTATTCCTGACAGATGCAAAAGCAGTACTTCAGTCACTCCAGTCTGGAAAATTACCAAGCATACAGACACTATTATCCGAACTAGGCAACCGCTGTAAATTAGTAATGCAGTGGATACCTTCCCACTGTGGAGTTCCCGGAAACGAAAAAGCTGATAAACTAGCTAAGGAAGGTGCAACTGAAGAACAACCTGACATACCAGTCTCTTATCAACAGAAGAAGAGAATGATCAAATCAATCAGAATGCCACCGAAACTGGCACAAGATGATTACCATATTATGGTTAGAACAGGGCACAATCGATTTCGCTCCCACATGTACAACAAATTTAAGATTGGCCAATCAGCCATGTGTACTTGTGGACTGGCACCTGAAACAACAGATCACATCCTTCAAGACTGTCCCAGATTCAACGCTTTCAGGCAAAACCTTTGGCCAAAAGAGACACTTGTGGAAGTCAAACTTTACGGGCCGCTTAGTGAATTACAAAAGACAGTGAAATTCATACTAGAGACAGCTTTCCAGATATAGACAATTTATTTCATGCGAACGAAAGAAGAAAGAAAATGATTTCACAGTCCATGACGCCACATAGTTCGATTTCGCCAAGGAGGGCTTATAAAAGGGATGTTCTGGTAGCTTTCAGATAGTGGTACTAGAGTTGCACCGTAGAAGAGATGGGACCTCACCACGTAATTTTCCAAAAAGACAACAATGAAAACAAATACCTATAGCTTTCAACCTGCTCCGTGAAGACGTATGTTATGTGTTTAATGTATGGGGAAACTATGTTCTCACAATCTAGAAAAGTTTACTGAAACTGAATTATGATGCTGTTGTCGCTTTAAATGATGACTGGTTTATGATCCACCTATGTAACTTGTCCTTCCATTGTTGGCTGCCATTTTATAGAGGCCGTAGGTTCGAATTACTGTGAGGTTATTAAACCTTCCAAATATAGTGCAGTCGGCTTAAGGGGAACTTGAATATGACGAATTTATGTTGTGGGGAACTCAGCTATTTTTCTTGCTTACATTTTTATATGGATAACAGGAATTTCTTATGAGAAAAACCATTTCTTGGGTCCTCGATAAGTTCGCCTTATCAGGTCTGACCTGTATTACGCAGTAAGTATTTGCTTTATTCTCTGTTTCATTCTCATTGTTCAAGGAGTACGTCGCTCGTCTTCCGTCCCGACGACAGCATTGGGTTCCAGTCCGCACTTAGTAGGAATTTTATTTTCCCTATAAATTTTGCTTGGACTTCGTGTGGACCCAGCTTTAAACTAATACCAGGTAATGTCATGAGAAGTAAAAGCGGCTGGTTGGATGTTGATTACAGTACAATATTCAAGCACTTAGCCACAACGCTATTGTCGTTTTCTCCTCCGTGTCTCTCTAAAGCAACGTAAAGGGACGCCGTCGAGCGTAGGGCCTTTAAATCTAAACCTAAATCTGACAGATCTGCTGACACACAAAGGGTGATGTGGTCAGTGTCAGGCAAACCGCCTTTTACTTCCCATGACATTGCGTACGTGACGTTTAAACCCTCCCGTCTGCTACCTTATGAGATTGATACTCTGAGATCAGAACATCTCAGTCCGGATGGCAGACCAATAGGACCTATCTATTTATCCATCTATCTATCTTCTTTTACCCCACCAGGACATCACACAAGCGATAAACACCCAATGACACAAAGTGCCAACATGTGGGTGAGGATCACCTGTGGAGAGGTCCCAGAAACCAGAAACCGCGTTCAGCCATTATGCCATATTTATGGCCGGGCTATATTGCGGCCCCTGCAAGAGCCAGAGTAGGGCTTCAAACGAAAAATTGCATCTCACTAAAGGGGGACAAGAAGAATAATGCATATGTATAGGACCTGACTGACTGACTTTCTACCCCACCAGAACATCACACAAGCGATAAACACCCGATGACACAAAGTACCACCATGTTGATGAGGATCACCGTGGAGAGGTCGCAGAAACCGCGTTCAGACAATTGGCCATTTTTATGGCCTGCCTATATTGCGGCCTCTGGCAAAAGCCAGAGTGGGGCTTCAAAGAACAAAAAAATAACGTCCCAAAAAGGACGTAAAGGTAATTAGTATTTTGTAATGACACAATGTGCCAGTTACACAGAAAGATGGACTGACCGGTGAACTGATGTATGTTACGGTACCTATCATGAAATCAAGGCCGAAAGGTTGCGATATCTGTAGTACCGAGCCAGAGTGTTTTCAACTCATGGTTAGTGGATTAAAAACTCTTGCAAAATTAAAAATGTTTTGAAGGCGCATAACATTGTTATATTGTTGTAGTTAATATTCAGCAGTTATTTCCCTTGGTGTAAAAAAAAAAGGAATACTACTTACTAGTAATGAACAACTACTACTGCTGTTGCAGTTGCTGTTGCCGCTGTTGCTGTAACCGTTGCTGCTGCTGTTATTGCTGAGTCTACTACTACTGTTATGACTATTACTGGTATTGCAGCAACTGCTACAGCTGTTGTTTCAACTGGTACTATTCTTATGACTACTTCCGTTGTTGTTGCAACTGGTACTGTTCTTTTGACTATTACTGTTGTTGCAAACTGCTAATATATTTACGACTAATAATATTATTGTTGCAACTGGTACTGTTCTTACAACTACTACGGTTGTTGTTTCAACTGGTACTGTTGTTACAACTACTACGGTTGTTGTTGCAACTGGTACTGTTCTTACAACTACTGCGGTTGTTGTTGCAACTGGTACTGTTCTTAAGCCTACTACTGTTGCTGGGGTTACCACTACTACTACTGTTGCTGGGGTTACCGCTTCTACTACTACTGTTGCTGGGGTTACCGCTTCTACTATTACTGTTGCTGGGGTTACCGCTTCTACTATTACTGTTGCTGGGGTTACCGCTTCTACTATTACTGTTGCTGGGGTTACAACTTCTACTACTACTGTTGCTGGGGTTACAACTTCTACTACTACTGTTGCTGGGGTTACAACTTCTACTACTACTGTTGCTGGGGTTACCGCTTCTACTACTACTGTTGCTGGGGTTACCGCTTCTACTACTAGTGTTGATGGGATTGCCGCTTCTACTACTACTGTTGCTGGGGTTACAACTTCTACTACTACTGTTGCTGGGGTTACAACTTCTACTACTACTGTTGCTGGGGTTACAACTTCTACTACTACTGTTGCTGGGGTTACAACTTCTACTACTACTGTTGATGGGATTGCTGCTTCTACTACTACTGTTGCTGGGGTTACAACTTCTACTACTACTGTTGCTGGGGTTACAACTTCTACTACTACTGTTGCTGGGGTTACAACTTCTACTACTACTGTTGCTGGGGTTACCGCTTCTACTACTACTGTTGCTGGGGTTGCCTCTTATACTACTAGTGTTGATGGGATTGCTGCTTCTACTACTACTGTTGCTGGGGTTACCGCTTCTACTAATAATGTTGCTGGGGTTACCGCTTCTACTACTACTGTTGCTGGGGTTCCAACTTCTACTACTACTGTTGCTGGGGTTACCGCTTCTACTACTACTGTTGCTGGGGTTACCGCTTCTACTACTACTGTTGCTGGGGTTACCGCTTCTACTATTACTGTTGCTGGGGTTACCGCTTCTACTATTACTGTTGCTGGGGTTACCGCTTCTACTATTACTGTTGCTGGGATTTCCGCTTCTACTACTACTGTTGCTTGGGTTACAACTTCTACTACTACTGTTGCTGGGGTTACAACTTCTACTACTACTGTTGCTGGGGTTACAACTTCTACTACTACTGTTGCTGGGGTTACAACTTCTACTACTACTGTTGCTGGGGTTACCGCTTCTACTACTACTGTTGCTGGGGTTGCCTCTTATACTACTAGTGTTGATGGGATTGCTGCTTCTACTACTACTGTTGCTGGGGTTACAACTTCTACTACTACTGTTGCTGGGGTTACAACTTCTACTACTACTGTTGCTGGGGTTACAACTTCTACTACTACTGTTGCTGGGGTTACAACTTCTACTACTACTGTTGCTGGGATTGCTGCTTCTACTACTACTGTTGCTGGGGTTACAACTTCTACTACTACTGTTGCTGGGGTTACAACTTCTACTACTACTGTTGCTGGGGTTACAACTTCTACTACTACTGTTGCTGGGGTTACAACTTCTACTACTACTGTTGCTGGGGTTACAACTTCTACTACTACTGTTGCTGGGGTTACAACTTCTACTACTACTGTTGCTGGGGTTACAACTTCTACTACTACTGTTGCTGGGGTTACCGCTTCTACTACTACTGTTGCTGGGGTTGCCTCTTATACTACTAGTGTTGATGGGATTGCTGCTTCTACTACTACTGTTGCTGGGGTTACCGCTTCTACTAATAATGTTGCTGGGGTTACCGCTTCTACTACTACTGTTGCTGGGGTTACAACTTCTACTACTACTGTTGCTGGGGTTACCGCTTCTACTACTACTGTTGCTGGGGTTGCCTCTTATACTACTACTGTTGATGGGATTGCTGCTTCTACTACTACTGTTGATGGGATTTCCGCTTCTACTACTACTGTTGCTGGGGTTACCGCTTCTACTACTACTGTTGCTGGGGTTGCCGTTTCTACTACAACTGTTGCTGGGGTTACCACTTTTACTACTACTGTTGCTGGGGTTACCACTTCTACTACTATTGTTGCTGGGGTTGCCCCTTATACTACTACTGTTGATGGGATTGCTGCTTCTACTACTACTGTTGCTGGGGTTACCACTTCTACTACTACCGTTGCTGGGGTTACCACTTCTACTACTACTGTTGATGGGATTGCTGCTTCTACCACTACCGTTGCTGGGGTTACCTCTTCTACTACTACTGTTGATGATATTGCTGCTTCTACTACTACTGTTGATGGGATTTCCGCTTCTACTACTACTGTTGCTGGGGTTACCGCTTCTACTACTACTGTTGCTGGGGTTGCCGTTTCTACTACAACTGTTGCTGGGGTTACCACTTTTACTACTACTGTTGCTGGGGTTACCACTTCTACTACTATTGTTGCTGGGGTTGCCCCTTATACTACTACTGTTGATGGGATTGCTGCTTCTACTACTACTGTTGCTGGGGTTACCACTTCTACTACTACCGTTGCTGGGGTTACCACTTCTACTACTACTGTTGATGGGATTGCTGCTTCTACTACTACCGTTGCTGGGGTTACCACTTCTACTACTACTGTTGATGGGATTGCTGCTTCTACTACTACCGTTGCTGGGGTTACCACTTCTACTACTACTGTTGATGATATTGCTGCTTCTACTACTATTGTTGCTGGGGTTACCGCTTCTACTACTACTGTTGCTGGGGTTACCACTTCTACTACTACTGTTGCTGGGGTTTCCTCTTCTACTACTACTGTTGATGGGATTGCTGCTTCTACTACTACCGTTGCTGGGGTTACCTCTTCTACTACTACTGTTGCTTGGGTTGCTGCTTCTACTACTACTGTTGATGGGATTGCTGCTTCTACTACTACTGTTGCTGGGGTTGCTGCTTCTACTACTACTGTTGATGGGGTTACCTCTTCTACTACTACTGTTGCTGGGGTTACCTCTTCTACTACTACTGTTGCTGGGGTTACCACTTCTACTACTACTGTTGCTGGGGTTACCGCTTCTACTACTACTGTTGATGGGATTGCTGCTTCTACTACTACTGTTGCTGGGGTTACCACTTCTACTACTACTGTTGATGGGATTGCTGCTTCTACTACTACTGTTGCTGGGGTTACCACTTCTACTACTACTGTTGCTGGGGTTACCACTTCTACTACTACTGTTGCTGGGGTTACCACTTCTACTACTACTGTTGCTGGGGTTGCCCCTTATACTACTACTGTTGATGGGATTGCTGCTTCTACTACTACTGTTGCTGGGGTTTCCGCTTCTACTACTACTGTTGATGGGGTTACCGCTTCTACTACTACTGTTGCTGGGGTTACCGCTTCTACTACTACTGTTGCTGGGGTTGCCACTTATACTACTACTGTTGATGGGATTGCTGCTTCTACTACTACTGTTGCTGGGGTTACTGCTTCTACTACTACTGTTGCTGGGGTTGCCCCTTATAATACTACTGTTGATGGGATTGCTGCTACTACTAGTACTGTTGCTGGGGTTACCGCTTCTACTACTACTGTTGATGGGATTGCTGCTTCTACTACTACTGTTGCTGGGGTTTCCGCTTCTACTACTACTGTTGCTGGGGTTACCACTTCTACTACTACTGTTGCTGGGGTTATCACTTCTACTACTACTGTTGCTGGGGTTGCCGCTTCTACTACTACTATTTAAAAAAATAATTTACGCTTACACACACGTGGAGGTATTTTGAAAACTGGTTCACATGTGCAGTGGTGTATGATGATTATTTCGATAGCCGATCCTGCATTCAATGAATAATCCACAAATCACGCACGACAAATTCTATAACTTATAACATGCAAAAAATTTTATGTTTTAAAAATCTCCTGGAACACAGTTTTCTCAAGTTACTGTAATCATACAAGCATGTGTGTCCTTGGGAAGTAAAGACGGCCGGCGTAATGCTGACCACATTACCCACCTAGTACCTAGAGGCTTGAAAAAGGATCTTTACTTACAGTAATAAAACTGACTTTTCGCTTTGAATCACCAGTGTCCGTTTTTTTCATTATACCGCAAATACGGCGAACCGAAAATTAGATATTTGTTAACAAAAACAAAATCTCAATAACTTACACAGAAATGTTACTGAGTGACATACTTTAATGTTGGGCAAGTCGTCTGGGACAGACTATACTACTACTACTACCACTACTACTACTGCCACTACTACTACTACTACCAGTAATACTACTACTACTGCTACTACTACTACTACTACTGCCACTACTACTACTACTACCAGTAATACTACTACTACTGCTAGTACTACTACTACTACTACTGCTAGTACTACTACTACTACCACTACTACTACCACTACTACTACCACTACTACTACTACCAGCAATAATACTACTACTACTACTACCACTACTACTACTACCACTACTACTACTGCCACTACTACTACTACCAGTAATACTACTACTACTGCCACTACTACTACTACTACCAGTAATACTACTACTACTGCCACTACTACTACTACCAGTAATACTACTACTACTGCCACTACTACTACTACTACTACTACTACTACTACTACTACTACTACTACTACTACTACTACTACTACTACTACTACTACTACTACTACTACTACTACTACTACTACTACTACTACTACTACTACTACTACTACTCCTGTTGCTATTATATCACTACACCTGCTGCTGCTGCTGCTACAGAATGGTTATTCCTTTTACGTTAAATATTTCATGTTGCTGATTCATTGCCGACTGCATGATTTAGTAATTGATAAACCCGTTTCGGAACACCATTGAAGCTCAAAGAAAAAGCATCTCAGCCAGGCGACGTGGTTCAAATACTTAGTGGATTACAGAGGCCTTTAATCTTTCCTGAGACGGCTAAAAGTCCGAGGATTGGGTATGTGAGTATCAGAAAGGCTCACTCCCTGTGTGGGTCCCGGGGCCCCATTGTGGGGACAACAAGAATAGACCCACTGCCTGCCCAAAAGCATGTCGTAAGAGCTTCCTTCAAAGTCAGATTGCATCTACCTGAGAGGCAAGGAACCAGCAGTCTGCATACATAAAAGTCAGATATGTAAAACGGATAAACACGCAAGATTTAGCTTCTGGAACAGGACTGCAGTCCAGAAGTGGATAAACAAACAGAACTGTCCACCTGAGGTTACAGCTGGTGAAAGAGAAGAAGAAGAAGAAGAAAAAGAAAAAGAAGAAGAAGAAGAAGAAGAAGAAGAAGAAGAAGAAGAAGAAGAAGAAGAAGAAGAAGAAGAAGAAGAAGAAGAAGAAGAAGAAGAAGAAGAAGAAGAAGAAGAAGAAGATGAAGAAGAAGAAGAAGATGAAGAAGATGAAGAAGAAGAAGAAATCGAAATGTATATTTCAGTGATACTTTACTTGAATGGACGTAATTACTGAATCTTGGAGGAAGATTAGTTAAAATAAGAGAGAGAGAGAGAGAGAGAGAGAGAGAGAGAGAGAGAGAGAGAGAGAGAGAGAGAGAGAGAGAGAGAGAGAGAGAGAGAGAGAGAAAATGCAGTGCGTAACAAATTGACGAGAAAATACAACACTGGGGAGTGGAACTCGATGAAAATTGTCGACAACTCAAATAATTAATAAAGAGAATTAAACATCATGAAATCATCTAAAATCACAACGAAACACAACGGGAAATTGTGACATTTGCCAGGACCGCACATTGTGGAGTTTTCGGTTCCAGTTTTCCGCTTTCAGATTCCATTGAAACTCTAGTGGCGACTGTCTACACTGAAGTGTTGGTGACGCTACAAATATGTGTCAGATTTATGTGTTTGTACACAAATAAACGTTGGGCAAGAATAAATACCGCCGTCGTAGATATAAAGGAGTGTATGGGAGAACAATAAGACAAATAAAAAAATATATACGACGCTCCTCTATTGTCAGATAAAAGGAGGGTTTTAATGCAAGAAAATAAAATTATTACCTGCGTAATATATTGCCTCTTGAAAACCTCCTGTAAAAACAGGGCGGTCTTTCTTAGCCCAATAGAAATGTCAAATTGCACCCCTGCTTTTATGTTTCCAGTGGCTTCTATAGATTAGTGTTCATCTCTTTGGAGAGATTTTCTACAATTTCACTTAATAGCTGTAGCACGGACAACTGCCAATTCCAACAGGGCTATCATTAAAGCTGTGTCGCATTTATCTTCCCGTGGAGTTGTGATAATATAACTCGGTGGAAAACATGTGCCAACACAATTAGCTTTTAGTGATGTGACATGGGGATATAATATTCTTTTATAGACTAGTTATATTTGCCAAATATTATGCTCGCAGCAGTGAACAGAGACCACCCTTGTGTCAGTTTTTTCGCCTTGCAAGCTTTAATTTAATTTCTCAACTATTCAAAACATCTTTTTTCCCCCTTCAAAATCACCAGTCTATATCGCCGTCATAACAGATAGAACTGGCGCGTCTGTAGGCTTCCTTTTCAGACTTGTATCTTGAGGGGGTTTAACAACACCCTAATCTGCAACGGTCCAGTGATTCTTCGCTGGGGTACTTCTTTTCACAGTCTGCAATTCATTCGATGCTCGTGTGGGTCCATTGAAAAACTTGCCTTTTTCTCCGTGGATACAATCTTAGCTACAGGTCTATTCATTTCGTGGTTAGTGTCAGGGAGAATGGGATCTTCCACCTTGCCCCTGTACCTTCCCGGCGATTTCGCTTGCTGAAGGCCACCAGCGAAGAGATAATTCAAGGTTAGTTGCGTATCCTTTACAGGACGTTGCAGAACCAACCCCAGTAGCCCCTGGCTGTTGTGTGGTTTCTCTAGGCAAATTTACGTCCAGTAGTTTGCCATTGCTTTCTGGACGGTCTGCCTCCTGATACCACTGTCGAAACCAACGCAAGGCACATAGCCCGCAGCTGGGATCGAACCCGGCACCCAGGCATCACGAACGATTTAAATTAGATGATTAGTCTTTGAAAACATTGGAAAATTACGTGCTGAAATTGATGTTGCTGTCTCTTGCATGTTCGTCTCTGTTTCTTCGTTTCTCTACTCCAGGATTGCCTTGCGGCGTCAGGACAGGAAGAGATTTCTGGAACAAACCCTTCTGTTCGCTTCGTATAAAGTACATTTCTCTGATATTTCTGCCGTCCATATTCTGTCGACCTCTGGATCTGTTACCCCTGTATCTGTATAACATTGCTCTCTGTGGCGCCCTGTCTAGAGCCAATCTTGTCATACAGTGAAACCATTTAAAAGTTCAGTATTGGTTCTGTGACGATACTCCTCCTGATATCATCATTCCTAAGTCGATCTTTCCTCCGTAAAAATTTTGTCCAAGGATAATTTTAATTTGGCATTGCTATTCTTCAAGTGTTGTTCATTTATAATGCTTGGCTTGGCATAGCTATATTTGGGCGTTGTCTGTTAAAAATGAAGATACGGCACTGAACAGTATAGAAGACACGAAACTGGACAACAGAACTTGACAACATAGAAGATCCAGCACTGGAAAACCTAGAAGATATAGAACTTGACAACGTAGAATATAAAGAACTTGACAACATAGAAGATACTGAACTTGACAAAACAGAATATCCAGAACTAGACAACATAGAAGATACAGAACTTGACAACATAGAAAATACAGAACTTGACAACATAGAAGATACAGAACTTGACAACATAGAGGATACAGAACTTGACAACATAGAAGATACAGAACTTGACAACATAGAAGATACAGAACTGGACAACATAGAAGATACAGAACTGGACAACATAGAAGATACAGAACTGGACAACATAGAGGATACAGAACTGGACAACATAGAAAATTCAGAGCTTGACAACATAGAAGATACAGCATTGGACAACGTAGAAAATGTTAAAATGGACAATATAGAAAGTACAGAACTGAACAACATAAAGGATTCAGCACTGGACTCATGCAGGGCACAGAAATTCTGTTAGCACGACTCTTTTAACATGAACTCTTGATTTTTTCGGTCACTTTGAATTCCCTTTTTTCTTCTTTTGCTTCACGTCCATCGGCTTTGAACTCTTGCAGAGAGTTGTGGTTGCTTATCAACGCCTGGATTTTGGTCTTGATGAAGAACTTGAATTTCGCTTGGACCCGTTATACAGAACTGGATTTTTTGTTTTATTTTTGAATAGGCACTGTAAGTTCCTTGCCTCTCAGACAGACGCAGCCCGACTTTGAAGGAAACACCCTTAATAATTCACCTCTTGAGGGCAGGAGGCGGACAGTGGGCCTATTCTATATTCTTTAAAACAGAGCTCTAGAGCACACACGATTCGAATTAATAAAGGTTTCGCTGTATTAGGAAATGTACAAACAAATACATGCAAAGATAATTTTTTTATATGGTATGAGGAGGTATATGAGAATGAATTCTGATATACCTGCCAAAACAGCTCTCACATGGATACCAGAGGGAAAGAGAAAAAAGGGACGCCAAAAACAACATG
>CAJHNH020003268.1:92500-110000 GCA_905116865.2 Candidula unifasciata | reverse complement strand
TGCGTAGAGCGGAAAGTCAGGAAAGGGACTGAGAATGAAGAAACAAAAATGACTGCAGAAAGGACGAGAGCTGACTGAAAGTCTGAGAAAAAACTCACTAAACACATATAATGGCAGCAAGGGTCCATAAAGCCCATGCTTTTATTGTGGAACATTTCTCTTGAAGGGCGTGCCAGTTACACTCGCCATCACCATCCCATTCCTCCTAATAACAGTATATGTTATTAAAGGGGTATGAAATTATAGGGAGAAGAAAAAGTCGGTAAGAAAGAACAAATAGTTTATGTTAGCTTTATAAAATCGATCACAACAAACAAACAAAGGACGTTGCGGCGATTAGCCTTCATCAGCACATAAAGAACAACGCAGTACACATACACAAATATGCTCTAACCATGAAGTGACTATATAGGACTCAAATGTACAAAATAAATGATACTCATCTGTGTCCCTGGCGAAAAACTTCGTTCAATGTCAAGGACAGGTACAGTATAGAACTATCGTATGGAAAGATGGAAAGGTGCCAACAAGTTCTCGGTTAGCACGCATTTTCTTTAAAAAAAAAAACCGTCATAGATTTTATGTCAGTTTGAATTCCTTTAAACAAGGTAACAGTAAAGTAAAGTAGAGAACCCTTTTCCACACATGTCAGGCGTATTGGGTATATAGGGCTGGACTATACTGTGTAGACGAAACGGCACTTGGTGGGTGATGTGGACAGCATCACGCCAGCCGCCTTTACTACCCAGGACTGTACCTGGTACCCACAGCCGACTCTATTTATTCTGGAGAAGGCGGTGCCGGTACCCACTCAACCCTGACTCGACATGGAAGCCAAAGTCATTTTTGAAACATGCCCTTGTCAGGAATCGAACTCAGATGTATGCAGTCTCCGCAATAAAGGTTGGGTAAAGTGTGCGCACGGCTGTATTTTTGAAAATTACGTGGTTTATCCCCTATTCTTCTATTGTGTAACTTTCGTACGAACAAACAAGAACACAAAAAAAAAAATCACCTGTCCACTGGGGATATCTAATATTAGTTCCATGGATGGTGAAACTGTTAAACACATTCACTAACTTATTTGCCCCGCGCCCTTCCCCCGCCCCGCCCCCTCCTGCAAACACGTAAAAAATATCATAACCCACTCGAAGAGCCACACTGGTGTAGCGGCTACATGCTCGCCTGCGAATCCGAAGGTAGTGGGTTCAGGTGAAGAAGGATCCGGACTTTTTTTCAAAAAATAGTCTTGGCCCCTAGGTCGACCTTTTGGGTATCAGTCCTGGGAAGTAAAGGCGGCTGTGTGATGTTGACCATATCAGCCACATAAAAATGATTGGTCTGTAATATTTAGGTCTAACTATATATTGCCATTACCCCCCCCCCCCCCCCCCCCCCGAAGACTTGGAAAAGGGTCCTTTGTATTATAACCCACCCGACCCACCATTTATTTGTATCCACTTTCATTTTCTCAAACGTCATAGTGATTTTGCTGGTTTCGCCTTACACAAAACACTGATAAATCCACCGGGCAGACAATCCGGTCCAAAAGCCGCACACCAGTGCAACCTCATATAATCCATTTCGGTAATTGGACATTTCAGATTTGAACCTGATGTCCTCTGACTAAACGTATGAGGTCTCCAAGGGACTGTCCTCTCGCTGACAGTAAACACTGGGCTGTGTTGAGTATTGACGTAAAGAAGAAGTGAAGGAAGCCTTCATTCATATTTGTAGATGAGAGATTGTAAACTGGGGTATGTTTTTTTTTTGGGGGGGGGGGGGGGGGGGGGGGGTTCGAGACGCTGGTAGCTATCAGCAGTAATGTACTAGGGTATGTTCGAGATTGTGTTGGCTTGATGGTCGGTGTGTGACAGGTATATCCAGAACATTCAATATATCCTCCTTTTTCTTCTTTCTTCTTCTTTTTTCTTCTTCTTTCTTTCTTCTTCCTTCTTTCTTCTTCCTTCTTTCTTTCTTCCTTCTTTCTTTCTTCCTTCTTTCTTTCTTCCTTCTTTCTTTCTTCCTTCTTTCTTTCTTCCTTCTTTCTTTCTTCCTTCTTTCTTTCTTCCTTCTTTCTTTCTTCCTTCTTTCTTTCTTCCTTCTTTCTTTCTTCCTTCTTTCTTTCTTCCTTCTTTCTTTCTTCCTTCTTTCTTTCTTCCTTCTTTTTTTCTTCCTTCTTTTTTTCTTCCTTCTTTTTTTCTTCCTTTTTCCCTTTTCCTTTTTCCTTCTTCCTTCTTCCTTCTTTCTTCTTCCTTCTTTCTTCTTCCTTCTTTCTTCTTCCTTCTTTCTTCTTTCTTCTTCCTTCTTTCTTCTTTCTTCTTTCTTTCTTCTTCTTTCTTTCTTCTTCTTTCTTTCTTCTTTCCTTCTTTCTTCTTTCGTTCTTCTTCCTTCCTTCTTCTTTCCTTCTTCTTCCTTCCTTCTTCTTCCTTCCTTCTTCCTTCCTTCTTCCTTCCTTCTCCCTTCTTTCTTCTTCCCTCCTTCTTCCTTCCTTCTTGATTCTTTCTTCTTCCTTACTTCTTCCTTCTTTTTTTCTTCCTTACTTCTTCCTTCTTTTTTTCTTCCTTCCTTCTTCCCTCTTTCTTCTTCCTTCCTTCTTCCTTCCTTCTTTCTTCTTACTTCACTCTTACTTCTTTCTTCTTCCTTCCTTCTTCCTTCCTTCTTTCTTCTTCCTTCCTTCTTCCTTCTTTCTTCCTTCTTCTTTCTTCCTTCTTCCTTCCTTCTTCTTTCTTTATTCTTCCTTCCTTCTTCTTTCTTTCTTCTTCCTGCCTTCTTATTTCTTTCTTCTTCTTTCTTTCTTCTTCCTTCCTTCTTCTTTCTTCCTTCCTTCCTTCCTTGTTCTTTCTTTCTTCCTTCCTTCCTTCTTCTTTCTTTCTTTCTTCTTCCTTCTTCTTTCTTTCTTCTTCCTTCTTCTTTCTTTCTTCTTCCTTCCTTCTTCTTTATTTCTTCTTCCTTCCTTCTTCTTTCTTTTTTCTTCCTTCCTTCTTCTTTCTTTCTTCTTCCTTCCTTCTTCTTTCTTTCTTCTTCCTTCCTTCTTCTTTCTTTCTTCTTCCTTCCTTCCAGAATAATTTTAAAATGTATAGAAACAAAATTACTTTTAAAAGTCTATAATTAAGCATCAGTGAGGAGATCAAAGTCCACATTCTGAGAGTATGCATCTTCCCTGAGCTGGTGAGAGACCGACTTTTTCGCTGGCAGACCTCGACGAGAGCGAATTCTGCGAAGAATCTACTACATGATAATGATTTCTATTATTATTTTAATATCATTCATCGTCCTTATTCCTTCTTTCTTCTTCCTTCCTTCTTTCTTCTTCCTTCCTTCTTCCTTCTTATTTCTTCCTTCCTTCTTCCTTCATTCTTTCTTATTTCTTCTTCCTTCCTTCTTCCTTCTTTCTTCTTCCTTCCTTCTTCCTTCTTCCTTCCTTCTTCCTTCCTTCTTCCTTATTTCTTCTTCCTTCCTTCCTTCTTTCTTTCTTCTTCTTTCTTTCTTCTTCCTTCCTTCTTCTTTCTTTCTTCTTCCTTCCTTCTTCTTTCTTTCTTCTTCCTTCCTTCTTCTTTCTTTCTTCTTATTTCTTTCTTCTTCCTTCCTTCTTCTTTCTTCCTTCCTTCCTTCCTTGTTCTTTCTTTCTTCCTTCCTTCCTTCTTCTTTCTTTCTTCTTCTTCCTTTCTTCTTTCTTTCTTCTTCTTCCTTCCTTCTTTCTTTCTTCTTCTTCCTTCCTTCTTTCTTTCTTCTTCTTCCTTCCTTCTTTCTTTCTTCTTCTTCCTTCCTTCTTCTTTCTTTCTTCTTCCTTCCTTCTTCTTTCTTTCTTCTTCCTTCCTTCCAGAATAATTTTAAAATGTATAGAAACAAAATTACTTTTAAAAGTCTATAATTAAGCATCAGTGAGGAGATTAAAGTCCACATTCTGAGAGTATGCATCTTCCCTGAGCTGGTGAGAGACCGACTTTCTCGCTGGCAGACCTCGATGAGAGCGAATTCTGCGAAGAATCTACTACATGATAATGATTTCTATTATTATTTTAATATCATTCATCGTCCTTTTTCTTTCTTTCTTCTTCATTCCTTCTTCTTTTCTTATTCTTCCTTCCTTCTTCTTTCTTTCTTCTTCCTTCCTTCTTCTTTCTTTCTTCTTCTTTCTTTCTTCTTCCTTCCTTCCTTCTTCTTTCTTTCTTCTTCCTTCCTTCTTCTTTCTTTCTTCTTCCTTCCTTCTTCTTTCTTTCTTCTTCCTTCCTTCTTCTTTCTTTCTTCTTCCTTCCTTCTTCTTTCTTCCTTCCTTCCTTCCTTGTTCTTTCTTTCTTCCTTCCTTCCTTCTTCTTTCTTTCTTCTTCCTTCCTTCTTCTTTCTTTCTTCTTCCTTCCTTCTTCTTTCTTTCTTTCTTCTTCCTTCCTTCTTCTTTCTTTCTTCTTCCTTGCTTCTTCTTTATTTCTTCTTCCTTCCTTCTTCTTTCTTTCTTCTTCCTTCCTTCTTCTTTATTTCTTCTTCCTTCCTTCCAGAATAATTTTAAAATGTATAGAAACAAAATTACTTTTAAAAGTCTATAATTAAGCATCAGTGAGGAGATCAAAGTCCACATTCTGAGAGTATGCATCTTCCCTGAGCTGGTGAGAGACCGACTTTCTCGCTGGCAGACCTCGATGAGAGCGAATTCTGCGAAGAATCTACTACATGATAATGATTTCTATTATTATTTTAATATCATTCATCGTCCTTCTTCCTTCTTTCTTCTTCCTTCCTTCTTTCTTCTTCCTTCCTTCTTCTTCCTTCCTTCTTTCTTCTTCCTTCCTTCTTCCTTCTTCATTCTTTCTTCTTCCTTCCTTCTTCATTCTTTCTTCTTCCTTCCTTCTTCATTCTTTCTTCTTCCTTCCTTCTTCCTTCTTCCTTCTTCCTTCTTCCTTCTTTCTTCTTCCTTCCTTCTTCCTTATTTCTTCTTCCTTCCTTCTTTCTTCCTTTTTCTTTCTTTCTTCTTCCTTCCTTCTTCTTTCTTTCTTCTTCCTTCCTTCTTCTTTCTTTTTTCTTCCTTCCTTCTTCTTTCTTTCTTCTTCCTTCCTTCTTCTTTCTTTTTTCTTCCTTCCTTCTTCTTTCTTTCTTCTTCCTTCCTTCTTCTTTCTTTCTTCTTCTTTCTTTCTTCTTCCTTCCTTCTTCTTTCTTTATTCTTCCTTCCTTCTTCCTTCTTTCTTCTTCCTTCCTTCTTCTTTCTTTCTTCTTCCTTCCTTCTTCTTTCTTTCTTCTTCCTTCCTTCTGTTTTCTTTCTTCTTCCTTCCTTCTTCTTTCTTTTTTCTTCCTTCCTTCTTCTTTCTTTCTTCTTCCTTCCTTCTTCTTTCTTTCTTCTTCCTTCCTTTTTCTATCTTTCTTCTTCCTTCTTTCCAGAATAATTTTAAAATGTATAGAAACAAAATTACTTTTAAAAGTCTATAATTAAGCATCAGTGAGAAGATCAAAGTCCACATTCTGAGAGTATGCATCTTCCCTGAGCTGGTGAGAGACCGACTTTCTCGCTGGCAGACCTCGACGAGAGCGAATTCTGCGAAGAATCTACTACATGATAATGATTTCCATTATTATTTTAATATCATTCATCGTCAACATCCCATAACACTATGTGTCGTTGGGTCACCAGTTTATGTTGACTGTCTGTTTAGCTTTCTCCACCTTTGGCGGTCAGTTGCGATGGACTTCATGGTTGCATGCCTGAGGTCTATCATGTCTGTCAAGTTCTGTAACCAGGTCTTTCTTCGTCTGCTTCCTCTCCTCTTTCCCTCTACTGAGCCCTGCTGTATTGTTTTTGGGAGGCCGTTAGTTGTCATTACCTGTTCACACCATTGACTTTTTCGCCTTTTTCACTATGATCTCGATATACTTAAATTTGAAGCGAATCACATTAGGTTGTAGACTGCAGTGCCAACGGTATAAGCGTCGTGCAGCTGAGCAAGCATCAGTATACTTATGCCCTTTCTCCCCCTGTGGGAAATTTGTATTAACACTTACGTCAAGTCATTCTGTCCATTGCTTTCGCATGCAGCTCACCGCCATGTCCACCTGTCTTTGTTGTTGGTCTGCCTTTATTTCTATGCCCGTGTGAGTCCAACTATAAACATATTCCAGTTATATTGTTCTCAGGTTTTCTCAGCTTTCGCGATATTCCACGACAGTGTGTTTGGTACACCTGTTGATTGACTGCAATTTATGCTCTCTCCCAAAGCTCCACATTATTATTTCAATTAAATTCAGTCTGTTCTGCATAGCACCATGTAATGAATGTCGGTATATAATCAGTAAAGTCGGTCTGCATGTTTTCTCTCCAAGCAGCAGTACTGATTTGACAATAGAGGTAACAATTTTAACATAAGCATTACTTTTAATTTGACTTTTACAAATTTACTAGAGCTATGAAAACTCCTCTTATCTTTTAGATTCATATTTTATTATCTCCCTCTTGGATTAAGATTTCGCCAAGCGGAACTGGATAAATATTTGCATGGTTTATTTGTGTGTGTGTGTGTCTTTTTCCTCTTCTCATCCTCCCCCTCCCCTTCTTCTTCTTCTTCTTCTTCTTCATTCTCCAGATGAGTTTTGACAGTTTTGGCTCAACATTAACATCAATAACGAATGGAACACACAACGATAGCAAAATGACATCAGCATCTGCCCACATGTAAACTCTTGCGTACATCTTCGAAGCGTCTCAATCAAAACATGTACCTTTATTAATCTTATTAGCAGCAAGCAAACGGAAAGACCCGTTCTACTTGAAATGTTTGCACAGATGTAAATACAGTTTCTTCAAGCCTGTGAGGTCCTCCTATGAGAACAGTGCTGCCAGGCCAAACCCCAACCTTTAAAAACGAATCCGCCGCGCTGACATGTTGGAGGCAGACCACCCCGGGATCGCACCACAAAAGAGGCGGGTATGTCGGATGTATGGTTTGATCTATAATTGTACAAAATTCCTGCCGACTGCGTGTCAAATGTTTCATACGCGTTTTCAATGTTTGACTTGGGTTAGCCAGGGATCCGTGAGTCATCTTTGAAGTCCCCTGCCAGGCAAGCTCAGCGCTCAAGCGTGGTTGGAGATGAGGGGCAAACCTGGAACATGGTTTGATCTTTTCTGCTTGTCCCAGGTGAGGGAGTCCAGTTGTCGATAATTCAGACAGAGTGTGAAGTTTTCTTCCTTCTCTTCATTATATCCCCCTCCTCCCTCTCCTTCTTTATCTTTATCATCATCATCATCATCATCATCAGGAATTTTTTATATATAAAAATATGGAAAAAAAAATTAAAAAAAAATAACGGTGCCAGTACCCACCAGACAGTACCTTAAAAAAGGTGCCGATACTACCCACATGGCTTCTATTATAGTAATGCTGAAAAAATGTGTGCCCTAAAATGTGCTAGTATTGCGTATTGCTGCACAATAAATGTGTCCTGCTGATCATCATTATAATTTTCTTTCGTTTTTCCTCCCCAAACTTCTTAATTTTTCTCTATTATTGTTTCTTCCTCTTCTTCTGCCTTTCTATCCCCCAATGGAGCATAGGCCCTTAACCAACTCACGCCAAGTCGTTCTATCCTTCGCCATTGCATGGAGCTCTCCCCATGTCCTCCCCATTTTTTAACTTCATTCTCCAGCTCTCTTCTCCATGTGTTTTTTGGCCTTCCTTTTTTCGTATGCCCCTGTGGGTTCCAATGCAAAGACATTCTAGTTATGCTGTTCTCCTGTTTTCTCAGTGTGTGTCCTATCCAACGCCAGCGTCTTTTCCTCACCTCTTGGTCCACTGGAGCCCGTTTAGTTCTCTCCCAAAGTTCTACATTAGTTATTCTATCATACCATTTAATTCCCTCTATTCTGCGCAGGCACCAGTTAATGAATGTCTGTAATTTATTAGTAATTGTCTTAGTTGTTCTCTATGTTTCCGCCCTATACAATAGTACTGATTTAATATTAGAATTAAAAATTTTTAGTTCAGTATTTCTTTTAATTTCTTTTGACCTCTACAAATTCCCTAGTGCTATGAAAACCCCTTTTGCCTTTTGTATTCTTATTTTAATATCTCTATCAGTAGTTCCTCTATCTTTATCTACATTACTGCCCAAATAGGTGTACAACTCCATGTCTTGGAGTAGGGTGCCATTAGGAGAAACAACATTACTATTTGCCTGATTTATTCTCATTATCTTTGTCTTTCCTTTATGGATTTTTAGACCAAGCTGCTGTGATCTCACATCAAGAATATTTAACTTATACTGCGTCTGATTCCGTGAATGGGACAGAAGTGCAATATCATCAGCGAAATCCAGATCATCAAGCTGTTTTGTAGGGGTCCACTGAATTCCATTCTTGGTGTTAGCAGTTACTGTTTTCATAATCCAGTCTGTAGCCAGTAAAAATAAGAGAGGCGACAAAAGTCATCCCTGTCGCACACCTGTTTTTATTTCAAATGCGTCTGTTAGCATTCCCTCATGAAGAACTCCATATTTCATGTCTTTGTATGTTGCCTTTACTAAGTTGATAATTTTCTGAGGGATTCCATAGTGCCCCATCAATTTCTATAGAGATTCCCTATCAATGCTGTCAAATGCTTTTTCATAGTCTTTAAATCCAATGTAAAGTGGTGAGTTCAGTTCAATGCTTTGCTCTATTATAATACGTAATGTGGCTATCTGGTCAGTACAGGATCTGTGTGACCGAAAATTAATGTTTATACATACATAAATGCGCGCACACACACACGCGCGCGAATGCACACGCACGCACACACACACACGCACATATACATCCATACGTACATATTTATGTTTTAGGAAACCACCTAGCTTAAAATCTATCTAGGCTGCCTGTCAATACTCTAGTTAGGTATTTGAATTTTTAGCGAAGAATAAATTCTTATTTCAGACCTGACTTGGCTTTCTTAACCCATCGAGGTGAAAGCTGATATTTCAAACTTTATAATAATTAAGTATCGCGGCCTGCTACTGTCAACTTGATTGCTTTGTAAAACAGGGTCTTAGCAGTAACAACTAAACATGTTAAAAGTTAGTTGCCTATCCTTGGCAGCGCGTTGCAGAACCAATCCCAGCATTTTTTGGCTGCTGTAGTTTTTTTTCTAGGCAAATTTATGTCCCGTAGTTTGCCATTGCTCTCTGGACGGTGGGCTTCTCGATACCACTGTCGAAATCAACGCAAGGCGCAAGGCCCGCAGCTGGGATCGAATCTTGCACCCCAGCACTACGAAGAGCGTTTGCAACAGGAAAGCCACAGACGCAACTAAACAAGACTATATTTACAAACACACACACACACACACAAACACACACATAATGGAGGGAAAAAAATTAAAAAGCCGGGGAAGGAGGGGGGGGGGGGGAAGACCGTATACCTGCTTGCAAGAACTGACAACCCTGTACTGAGGACAATTCTACAGTGTTGCAACATCTTCTGCAAAAGTCGAATTGTCCAAAGCTCCCATTTGCAGCTGCAAGATGATTTAACTTCGGATTATGTTTTCTATCACTCTGCTCAGCATCTCCTAAATTTGTCTAGTGAGTTGTGTACACATTGTTCTTTCGCGCTAACCTCTTTGGAAAGTCAGCCTTGTAATCAATTAGCTAGCCACCCAGAGGGTGGGCAACAGCCAGTTTATGAGATGCTCGTTGCTCAGCACACCTTCATTTGCTGGACAGAAGATTCACGAACCTTTTTATAACATAACATTTCTTGGGCGGGGGGGGGGGGGGAGAGTTGGAGGGAGGAAGGGGAGGGAGGAGGGGGAGGAGGGGGATATACTCTACGAATCCGTTGAAAGTACACAGGCACTCACTCAGTGTGTCTTCAAAACCTGATGCTCAAAGGTAGAATATAACTAGAGAAGAAGAAGAAGAAGAAGAAGACGAAGGAAAAGAAGGAGAAAAAGACAAAGCAGAAACCGAAAATAATAATAATATTAATAATAATAATAATAATAATAATAATAATAATAATAAGAAGAAGAAGAAGAAGAAGAAGAAGAAGAAGAAGAAGAAGAAGAAGAAGAAGAAGAAGAAGAAGAAGAAGAAGAAGAAAAAGAAGAAGAAGAAGAAGAAGAAGAAGAAGACGAAGACGAAGACGAAGACGAAGACGAAGACGAAGAAGAAGAAGAAGAAGAAGAAGAAGAAGAAGAAGAAGAAGAAGAAGAAGAAGAAGAAGAAGAAGAAGAAGAAGAAGAAGAAGAAGAAGAAGAAGAAGAAGAAGAAGAAGAAGAAGAAGAAGAAGAAGAAGAAGACGAAGACGAAGACGAAGACGAAGACGAAGAAGAAGAAGAAGAAGAAGAAGAAGAAGAAGAAGAAGAAGAAGAAGAAGAAGAAGAAGAAGAAGAAGAAGAAGAAGAAGAAGAAGAAGAAGAAGAACAAAGAACAAAGAAGAAAGAAAGAGATGAAAGAAAAAGATGAAAGAAAAAGAAGACGAAGAAGATGAAGATGATGATGATGATTTGTCTATAAAGTATATGCCTAACCCTATATACACAATAAGCCGGAAGGCTATATTACCTAATTGTTTTTTTTTTTTTTGCCGCTGCCCACTTAGCGGTCCACGCTCTTATTGCCTGCAGTTGAATCTAACCCGCCATGATGGAAATATGATTCAACTGTGCTCACAATTCGAAAGTCACATAGGATCGCCGATCTGTCCAGGGTAAGCTATTCGCTGTGAGGTAATGCAATTAGTTCAAGCCGAAAGTCTTACAACAAAACTATAAACGGCTGGAAGAGCAATTCAAACATTCTCAGTTCCAGGCGATTATGTGTGGGTATAAGAGACAGGCGCAGAGAAAAAAAGGGGAAAAAGCACAAGAACGAAAGAAAGAAAAATAAAAAGAAAGAAAGAAAGAAGGAAGGAAAGAAAGAAGGAAGGAAAGAAAGAAGGAATGAAAGAAAGCGATAAAGAAAGAAAGAAAGAAAGAAAGAAAGAAAGAAAGAAAGAAAGAAAGAAAGAAAGAAAGAAAGAAAGAAAGAAAGAAAGAAAGAAAGAAAGAAAGAAAGAAAGAAAGAAAGAAAGAAAGAAAGAAACAGAGAAAGAAAGAAAGATAGAAAGAAAGATAGAAAGAAACAGAGAAAGAAAGAAAGATAGATAGAAAGAAAGAAAGAAAGAAAGAAAGAAAGAAAGAAAGAAAGAAAAAGAAAAGAAAAAGAAAGAAAGAAAGAAAGAAAGAAGAAAGAAAGAAAGAAAGAAGAAAGAAAGAAAGAAAGAAAGAAAAGAAAGAAAGAAAGAAAGAAAAAAGAAAGAAAGAAAAGAAAGAAAGAAAGAAAGAAAGAAAGAAAGAAAGAAAGAAAGAAAGAAAGAAAGAAAGAAAGAAAGAAAGAAAGAAAGAAAGAAAGAAAGAAAGAAAGAAAGAAAGAAAGAAAGAAAGAAAGAAAGAAAGAAAGAAAGAAAGAAAGAAAGAAAGAAAGAAAGAAAGAAAGAAAGAAAGAAAGAAAGAAAGAAAGAAAGAAAGAAAGAAAGAAAGAAAGAAAGAAAGAAAGAAAGAAAGAAAGAAAGAGATGATTGGGTTGACCAGGACTGTCTGGTCGCTGCAACCAGAGCCATCTAAACAGCGTCATGGGCCCCTGGACAAACCAGTGTGCCCATACGATGACCATTCACATGAATGAAATCTAAATGGTCCATACTGTGAAATGTATAGACAGATCAACACCGGACTCCTATGACTGTGGTATCCCCCGGGCTAGCGCCCTGTGGATCCATGCAACACTTTTCGAGGGGATTTAGACAGTTACCACGGGACGACAGGCAAGAGTACAAACCAATTGGCCACCTAGGCTTTCCTAGACACATGTCAGAAAAATGTCACTGACAAATGCAACCCAGAATTCCCCGAGTGGCCAAAATTTGGGGAAAAAGAATAAGACTTTATGCTTCTAAACAAGCATGTCGTAAAAGGTGGCTGCTTGGGTATGTTTCCTCCAAAGTTGGAGAACATCTGCCTCATAGGCGACGAACCAACAGTCGTAATAAAAATAAACCATATCTATGAAGCAGATTTGCATGCAATACTCAGTTTCTGGAGCAAGGCCAAAGTCTAGAAGTGGATGAACAGCCAGAACTTTCCTCCGCAGTTTTCAGCCTGTGAAAGTAAGGACGAAGAAGCAGAACCCAGAAGTACAATGTCAGAACCCAGAAGTACAATGTCAGAACCCAGAAGTACAATGCCAGAACCCAGAAGTACAATGTCAGAACCCAGAAGTACAATGTCAGAACCCAGAAGTACAATGTCAGAACCCAGAAGTACAATGTCACAACCCAGAAGTACAATGTCAGAACCCAGAAGTACAATGTCACAACCCAGAAGTACAATGTCAGAACCCAGAAGTACAATGTCAGAACCCAGAAGTACAATGTCACAACCCAGAAGTACAATGTCGCAGTGAAGTTCATTCTTTCAAATCTAAATCATTGTTGTCTTTTCTAAGGAGCGGCTGGCCAAGTGGTTAATGAAGCTAGGCGGGGGACCTAGTTTCGAATCATGGATAAGATTATGAGTGTTTTTGTTTTCTTTGTCGATTGCAAAGATATAATCCTAACCTGCATAGTACATGGCGACAGCACTAGCTGCGCGGCCCTAAGTCTACAGGCCCATCGACACCCCCCGCCCGCCCCTTCCTCCCTTCTCGCCTAAAGCACAAAAATGGTATATACTCTCTCACATTCTCTGCACATAATGTGCCTCTAGGATTTACAAGAGTTAACACGAATATTCTTTTTCTTCTGTCTCTCACTCACCCTCTCTCTAGATCATGCTCGGCAAGCAGTGATGGGGCGCCAGCAGAGATTAACATATTTTCCAGAATTTTCGCAACCGAGCGTATTTAAACACGCGATAGACTTTGTAAGTTACAAACCTCGGCAAACAGAGTCTGCATTTGCTGAGTGTTAGATCCTTCTATCGTCCCTCATGTACTTACTTCTCTTAAATACACTGAAGCCCACAACGGGGTAGGCGGGAGGTAACTAATTTGTCGACATCAGCGTTTTCAACTAGTTCCTATCATGAACTGTCTATGGTGTTGTTTATATGGAACTTCTCTTTCCTCTCCTTCTTCAGCATTCCGAGCCCTTGTAGTTCCTATCATGAACTGTTTATAGTGTTGTTTATATTGAACTTCTCCTTCTTCAGCATTCCCAGTCCTTGTGGTTTCTATCATAAACTGTCTATAGCGTTGTTTAAATGGAACTTCATTATCTTCTTCTTCTTCAGAATTCCAAGCTGTTGTGGTTTCTATCATAAACTGTCTATAGCGTTGTTTAAATGGAACTTCATTATCTTCTTCTTCTTCAGAATTCCAAGCTGTTGTGGTTTCTATCATAAACTGTCTATAGCGTTGTTTAAATGGAACTTCATTATCTTCTTCTTCTTCAGAATTCCAAGCTGTTGTGGTTTCTATCATAAACTGTCTATAGCGTTGTTTAAATGGAACTTCATTATCTTCTTCTTCTTCAGAATTCCAAGCTGTTGTGGTTTCTATCATAAACTGTCTATAGCGTTGTTTAAATGGAACTTCATTATCTTCTTCTTCTTCAGAATTCCAAGCTGTTGTGGTTTCTATCATAAACTGTTTATAGCGTTGTTTATATGGAACTTCATCATCTTCTTCTTTTTCTTCAGAATTCCAAGCTGTTGTGGTTTCTATCATAAACTGTTTATAGCGTTGTTTATATGGAACTTCATCATCTTCTTCTTTTTCTTCAGAATTCCAAGCTGTTGTGGTTTCTATCATAAACTGTTTATAGCGTTGTTTATACGGAACTTCATCATCTTCTTCTTCTTCAAAATTCACAGCTCTTGTGGTTTTTTTCATAAACTGTCTATAGCGTTGTTTATATGGAACTTCATCTTCTTCTTCTTTTTCAGAATTCCAAGCCCTTGTGGTTTCTATCATAAACTGTTTATAGCGTTGTTTATACGGAACTTCATCATCTTCTTCTTCTTCAAAATTCACAGCTCTTGTGGTTTTTTTCATAAACTGTCTATAGCGTTGTTTATATGGAACTTCATCATCATCATCTTCTTCTTCTTCTTTATCTTCTTCAGAATTCACAGCCCTTGTGGTTTCTATCATAATCTGTCTATAGTTTTGTTCATATGGAACTTTATCTTCTTTGCCATCTTCAGCATTTCGAGCCCTCGTGGTTCCTATCATAAACTTTATAGCGTTGTTTATATGAAACTCCTCTTTTTTCAGCATTCGGAGCTCTTGTGGTTCCCATCATGAATGTTCTAGAGTGTTCTTTATATGGAACTTCTCCTTCTTCTGACTCTTCAGCGTTCCCAGCCTTTGAGGTTCATTACTGCGGATATCACCCAAATGCATTCATCTCTCCAGCTAGCCTCATCTTTCCAACTGGTGACTTAGTGTTTGTAAGTCTGCTTGTATATTACTCTGCACCGATTTCTTATTCTGCCTCATGGTCTTCTTTTTTTGGTCCTCTTTCATTTAGCTCGAATGTGTTTATGCGTTTTAATATTATATCGTATGGTGACTCACGTAGCCTTTCTCATGCATCTCACTTACCATGTATGTTATCACATGAATCTAAGAAACAACTGTTTTCAATTTCTGCGAATACCTTCGCTTATTGGTTTCGAATCCACATCTATATGAAATCTGAAAACTGCCCGCACATGCGTTTAGCAGATCTGGCTTATGTGTATCTCAGGCACATACGCTCTGACCACGAAAGAAACTCGTGATTAATCGACTCTTACGACACACTTGTTATAGATGCAGTAGGTCTCTCATGTTTTCCCTCAAAATGAGTGTCCCGGAACCCAGACTGGGATCCAACAGAATATTTGCAGGGACAACAGATAAATCTCTTCTTCCAGCCTTGAGCGATGACCTGCATTTCTTGTGTCAGACCGTTTGTATTGGCATTCTAACTACGGTTTTATGCGTTTAGTTCGCGTACGTGCTGTTTCATTTGCTGAGACTGCAGTCTGTTCAATTTGTTTCATAAGAAACCGTCTTTTTTTCTCTTCTCTCCCCCCCCCCCTCCCCATCCTCATCCCCACCCACCCCTTTTTACTCATGGAATTCCTCGGGGCGTCAGGGCAGGAGGAGATATCTGAAACGGGGCCTTCTGTTCGCTTTGTATAAAGTACTCAGTTTCTGATATTTCTGCGGTCCATGTTCTGCCTGGTCGACCCCTGGCTTTGTTACCGCTGTATCTGTTTAACATTGCTATCTGTGGTGCTCTGTCGGATGACAATTTTGTTACATGGCCAAACCATTTGATTTGTTGCCTACCTATAAAGTTCAGCATTGGTTCTGTGCCGACTCTCCTCCTAATAGCATCGTTCCTATATCGATCATAAGAGGCGTTCCCCCGTGTGGGTTCCGTGGCCCTAATTTAGGGAAAACAAAAATAGACCCACTGCCAACGCAAAAGCATGTCGTAAGAGTCGACTAATTGAGAGCTTCCTGAAAAGTCAGAGTACATCTGCCTGAGAGGCAAAGAAACCAACAGTCTGCATTCAAATGAGTCAGATCTGTAAAACGGATACACACGCAACACTCAGGTTCTGGAACAGGACTGCAGTCCAAAAGTGGACCAACAACCAGAACTTTCCGCCAGAGTTTACAGCTGGTGAACACTAAAAAGAAGAAGATTAGAGACAGTGGTGGAAATTATGTGTGGCTTTTTGTTGGCATAGGAACGGAGCAATCATGTGGTGACCCGTTTGCTGTGAAGTTGTAACTGCAATTAGCAGATTATCGAAGTAGACCAGCTCGGTAAATGGCACTTTACGTTTCACCCGAAAACTCCAACGGAACATCGCCAGCATCTCTAATGCGGATCCGTTCGCGAAGACTGCTCAGATGATGAACTACTGCACGAACCGCTAGACTGTTGGGGGCCTAACATAGGGATCTCAACTTGAGTGTTCATGAATGAAAAACCCCGCGCACGGATTCTGTTTGCTACCGAAGCAGACGGGTGGGCAAATATTGAGGCTCGTTGTGAACGCATCGTAGACATACCTGCGGGTAGTGGCTTGATCGTGCTCTACAAACTAACCTAGTCGGTGAACAATGTGGTGAATTCACTGAGAAGCAGAGCTAAGTCTTTTGTGTGTGTGTGAGTGTGTGGTGTGTTGTGTGTGTGTGGTGTGTGTGGTGTGTGTGTCGTGTCTGTGTGTGTGGTGTCTGTGGTGTCTGTGGTGTGTGTGTGGTGTGTGTGGTGTGTGTGTGGTGTGTTTTAAAACTATGAATTTAATAAAAGGACACATTTCCAGGATTTAGACGTATTGGGCATATAGGGCTAGACCTAAATTTATTTTTATAGACCAATCATACCTCGTTTCAGCCTCAGCCCCGCCGCCTTTACTTCCCAGGACTGTACCTGGTACCCACGCAAAGGCTGAGTCGAACTGAAAGCGAAGGTCATTTTTAGAGAGAAAAAAAAGTCTGGCTGACACCTATAGTGTTGAATCGCTAATATAGCAACAAACCACAATCAACATGCCTAGAGCCCCTTTAAAGGCGAACACAGCAAAGGAATTATATATATATATATATATGCTGGAGTCTAATACAAGTTTTCTAAACTCAGTTTATCAAAATCTATAAATTATTTTATGGCCGCCGTTATGCTAAAGGTGTCAAATTGTGACCCTTACTAGACTACATCTAATGAGCTGAAAATCATGACAGACAAGATGTCATTGTAGAGCTGCTAGAGTAAAGATCACAGATGAGAATACAAATGAAGACATTTGAAGAAATGCAGGACTGAAATCAATAGTATATTCCACTCAAGAACAATGGATAAAATTGTTGGTCCATCTGACGAGAAAGTCCTGGTACAAACGACCATGGAGAGTCAGGTTGAATAAATACAATGATTAGAGGGAAATACACATGATCTTTACCAACCACCCCACCCCCCCCTCTCCCCCCACCCCAAGCCAACACTTTCGTAGGGTAACTAAAGAAGAAGAAGAAGAAGAAGAAGAAGACGAAGAAGAAGAAGAAGAAGAAGAAGAAGAAGAAGAAGAAGAAGAACAAGAAGAACAAGAAGAACAAGAAAAAGAAAAAGAAGAAGAAGAACAAGAAGAACAAGAACAAGAAGAACAAGAACAAGAAGAACAAGAAGAAGTAGAAAAAAAGTAAGAAGTAGGTGGTAATGAAGATAATGATGACGGTAAACCACGTCATTTAAGTTCAAGTTCCAGAGAAGTTATAATTTGCAGCAACCGTAGCCAAAACCATGATGCTTTTTTTTTTTTAACTGTGATCGTAACATTACAGCCTACTCTGATTGACACGGCACATGGTGATACCAATGATAACGGAAAAACCCGGCACTACTTACTCGCTGTACCCTGTAGTCCTGCGCAGCTAAGTATTATCTGCAACAAAAGTTGTTCAGATTTTAAGTATACTTTCTAACTACGGTCTTTCTTCTCCAGTAAATTATCTGGGTTACATTCGGCAATAAATCAATCAGAAGGCCCATATTCTCTGG
>CAJHNH020003268.1:60000-87500 GCA_905116865.2 Candidula unifasciata | reverse complement strand
CTTTCTTTCTTCTTCTCCTTCTTCTTTCTTCTTCTTCTTCTTTCTTCTTCTTCTTCTTCTTCTTCTTCTTCTTCTTCTTCTTCTTCTTCTTCTTTTTTCTTTCTTCTTCTTCTTCTCTCTCTTCTTCTTCTTCTCTTCTTCTCTCTCTTCTTCTCCTTCTTCTTTCTTCTTCTCTTTCTTCTCTCTTCTTCTTCTTCTTCTTCTTTCTCTCCTTCTTCTTCTTCTTTTCTCTTCTTCTTCTCCTTCTTTCTTCTTCTTTCTTTCTTCTTCTTCTTCTTCTTTCTTCTTCTTCTTCTTCTTCTTTTCTCTCTTCTCTCTTCCTTCTTCTTCTCTCTTCTTCTTCTCTTCTTCTTCTTTCTTCTTTCTTTCTCTTCTTCCTTCTCTTCTTTCTCTTTCTTTTTCTTCTTCTTCTTCTTCTCTTCTGTCTCTTCCTTCTTTTTCTTTTTCTTTTTCTTCTTTCTTTTTCTTTTTCTTTTCTTCTTATTCTTCGTCTTCTTCTTCTTCTTCTTCTTCTTCTTTTCTTCTTTTTCTTCTTTTTCTTCTTATTCTACGTCCTAGGATACAGGCGTCTCTCTTCTAAGAAATAGGGAGCCTGCGTGGTGGTATGGTATCCGCCTCCAGTGAAATAGGCTCCGGGTTTAATTCCCTGTAAGGGCTGGAATGTTTTAATTAGGGCCCGGACTTACAGTAAATCTCCTTGGGCTTGGTAGTGAGATTGGACGCCCGTGTGCATTGTTGCGCATGTAAAAAAAATCCCCTGGCAGTTGGAAATCGAAAAGAATAGCATAACGGCGCTGTCTGGGCAAAACTTGAAGGTAAAAATCTACTCAAAGCATTTTGGGATTCTCGCCGGTGCTACAGAGCCTGTGCACTGCTCTGAGCTTCTTCAAACTTGGATTTGAGTTAGAAGAAGAACTGGGCACTTATGGGTTACTACCCGTGTGCCATGATGTTGATCAGTTGTTCAAAGCTTTAAACTTTTCTCTAATGAATGAAACCTCTGCTTTGATAGTAAACTAAATTACTATGTCGCTATATTATGTTTGTCTTAAAAGTTTTTTTTTCTCAATGTCAACAGCTTAAAAAGCTCTGGCTTGGACATATGCCAATCGAGAACATGGTATGGGTTCCATCCCCGTAAGTAGCAGGACATTGTTTTCCACCAGGATAACTTAGGGTTCGACCCAGCGCAACGTAACCATGACTTATAATTTTTAAAATGTTCAGAAGAATAGACCCACTGCCTACCCAAAAGCATGTCGTAAGAATCGACTAACTGAGAGCTTTCTTCAAAGTCTGAGTGCATTTGATGAGAGGCAAGGAACCAGCAGTCTGCATACAAATGTCAGATCTGTAAAACGGATGCACACACAACACTCAGGTTCTGAAACAGGACTGCAGTCCAGAAGTGGATGAACAAACAACACTTTCTACCAGACGTTACAGCTGGTGAACACGAAGAAGAAGAAGAAGAAGAAAGATATTTCGGTTAATCTAGGTAAAGACACCCTAGCAGAAACATACACACATTGAAATAACGAAATATGTCACGACCAACTTATCTCATCAAAAGCTTTCATTTATATTAAAAGTATGTAATATGCCCAAGATTAATGACATTGTTTTAATTTAAGATATAGTAATAATAAAACTTTAACTGAATAACAGTTCTCACAGCTTCACGCTGCAGTCGACAAACTAATGTGTCGCGACACACAGTTTTGGAAGCTCTGTTTAAACTACTATGCTGTTGCAACTTATGTGGCTTGAGTTATTAGTCCTTACCCGCATAGGCCTGCAGGTTACACATAGCAGGTGTAGCAGTTACCGGTGCTCTAAGTATAATTTCTTTGGTGGTTGAACTTTCTGCCTTGATGGTCTGCGGCCCGGATTGAGATTTTTTACTCGCAGGATGGTGTGGTTAACCTTTGGGTAGCTTCCCGGAGGGGACAAAATGATCGATCGATCAATAGTCTAAGCTCTTAATCCAAACCACTCAACATACATCATAACAGTGCTAGATATTCTAGAAAAAGTAGTACGGGTAGTTTCGCTTTAATAATAAATACGCGAGCCGTAGTGTCGCCACGCAAAATACTGGACGTAAATTTGCCTAGAGAAACTACACAACAGACAGGGGCTGATGGGGTTGGTTCTGCAACGTCCTGTAAAGGATACGCAACTAACACATAATGTCGCAGTGGCTTAACGCTTCTCTGGGTGAAGGTCTTGGGTTTAAATCCCCACAGGAAAGGCAGCCCGGTAAAGAAAAGGTAAAGTGAATGTGGCAGCCGAAAGGTGCAAATATCGCAGCTATGATGCAAACAGGTACAATGCGTCACTCGGACAAAAGATGACGAAAAAGTAGTCCGCATAGAGTGATATTTATTTTTCAATGACCTTTGCTCCCAGAGCCTTAAGTGGGTACCAAGTAGAGTCTGGGGGAGTAAAGGCTCCCAGGTCAACTCAGCCTAATATGGCTACCCGGTAGGGTCCAAGGAAGTAAAGGCGGTCAGTGCAATATTGACCACATCACTCATCGATTACGCGCCAATTGGTTTATATAAATAACAATCTAGCCCAACTGGCAAAACAAAGATAACTTACTTTCTTACTCTAATGAACAGGGACGATCGTATAGACCAGCGATTCTCAACCTGTGGGTCGGGACCCTTTTGGGGTGTACACCAGGGTCGAGTCAGACCATCGGAAAACACATATTCACTGAAGCTATGAAGTAGCAAAAAACACGTTTTGTTTTGTTGGTGGTCGCCACAACACGAGGAACTGTTTTTAAATGGTCGCGTCATTAGAAAAGTTGAGAACCACTGATATAGATGGACCAAAGCCTTCTCCAACTATAGAGCCATAGTGCTGACGTCATCAGCTAGACGTGACGTCACCGCCCCGGGCTAACAGTACATTCCATTTTCACTCTGACAGTCCCGTTTTTTCAGTGTGTTTCCTGGCGTCCCCTGAATACTTCCCAACCAAAATTCTAGGAATAAGCTTCAGAATAGAACGCGTATCTAGGCATACACACATATACACATATATACAATCTAAAAAGGAACACTAAACAAAAACATTTTAACATTAGCTGATTAGTATTGTGGAAGTTGGGGGTTGGCGGGGGGGGGGGGGGGGGGGGGGGTTGAAGACGAAAAAAAGGGAAGAGAGGGACTGACTTGCTTAGGATCTCCCATTTTCAGCTCAAAGTATTGTGAAAACAACTAGAGAGAACAACATAGAAATTGATAATACAACATAAACTACTCACATTTTAACTAGTGAATGACCAATCCACATAATCAACTGAAAATTAGTGAGTGAACTTAACCAGCATATTGCTCTTGTCCAACTATGAAGTTCGGAGTAGTCTTCATGTCCATCTACTATATTCGCAATGTTTTTCGTGTCCACCAAGGATATCTGCAATATTATTCCTGTCCACCCAGCATATTCGCAATATTCTTCTTGTCCACCCAGTGCATTCAAAATACTATCCTTGTTCGGCCAATTATATTCGCAACATTCTTCTTGTCAACCCAGTTTATACTCAGTGTTCATTCTTGTCTACTCAATATAGTCGTAGTGTTATTCTTGTCCAGACAGTATATTCGCAATATTATCATTGTCCAGACAGTAAATTTTCAATATTCTTCTTTTCCAGCCATGTTCAGCTCAAAATAATAGTGGTATGTCCCGTTTTTATTTCAAGATGTATGGTCGCCCTACACAGAAACTATAGGATAAAAAGTAGAGACTTAGTTTGAACAAAAGAGAAATATAAACTACCAATTAAACTACAATATATACTGCTTAGAATACCTTGGACAGCCAAAAAGAGCAACCAAGAGGTTTTGAAAGAGGCGGGAGCCCGAAGACAACTAATCACAGACATCAGAAGGAGACAGTCATCATTTTTCGATCTGTGGAAGGAGGGATAGAGGAAGACAACGAAAGAAGATGCTTGACAGTCTTGTTGTATGGCACGGAGGTGTGTCGGCACACGAACTGATACTCGCTGCAGGAGATCGCAGATTATGGAGAGGCACGATCGCCCATGCCAGTCGGCAAGGCACCTGATGATGATGATATACTACTTACATTTTAGCTGGTGAATATCCACATAATCAACTTCAAATATTGGAATAATATCCACACATACTTCAAGTGTACCAAAATCCACACATGTGGATACATAAAAGTAGCCAACCAGCCTATGACCTATAGTATACAGTAATTTAATGTGCTGATGATTAGTGAGTGAATATAGCCAGCTTTCAGTTTCCATTCAATTTTAGCCATCTTTCTCTTCTAAGCATCCAGAGAAATTTTTAACACATTCACATATCCACTGGAAGTATCACAGTTCGATAATTTGAGGCACTGATAACTTCACAGGCATAGTTAATAATATTTAACACTTCACAGCAGTCTATTTCGATAACGTAAATAAAAAGCATGTAAAATCAGTTCCTCTATTCAATTTACTCCAAAAAACTTATGTTCGCCTACGTTGCACAGCTGACCGGAACTGTGACTGGGCGCGTCAGCTGGAGAAGGTGTTGGATTGACAGTTTTTGAAAGGAGATCAGCCTTTCTTTTTTTTTTTCTTGTTTACCTCTTGTTCTTTAGAAGAAAAGTTTAATTCTTATGTAAAATCAGTACCCTTTTTTGTGTGGAGCGGAAACATGGAGAACAACTAAGTCAATTACTAAAAAAAACTAAAAAAAAACATTCATTAACTGGTGTCTGTGCAGAGTAGAGGGAATTAAATGGCATGACAGAATAACTAATGTCGAGTTTTGTGAGATAACTAAACAAGTTACAATGGATCAGGAGGTGAAGAAAAAAAAAACGCTCGCGTTGGATAGGACACGCTTCGAGAAAACCTGATAATAATATAACTAGAATGTCTGCATAAAAACCCACAAAAGACACAAAAAAGGAAGACAAAAAACAAAACAAAAACAGAGCGGAGCTAAAGAGTGACGCTACAAAGAGGGGTAGGACATGAACAGAGCTGTATGCAATAGCGAAGGATATTACGGCTTGGCGTGAGTTAGCTGAGGGACTATGCTCCATCGGGGTTAGAAGTCAGAAGAAGGTCAGAAACTACTCCCTCAACCTATTTAAAACCATGTTATCCCCCTTCCTCCACCCCCCCCCCTTTCCCCCCCCCCCCCGAAACTGTATCCCACATCGCTTGACACTCGGGTACGTGACTGAAATCTTTGAATGTCCTAATACTTGCGACCAGCTTTATTTTTACAACTGTTAAAACTGAAAGATTATCACAGTGTTGGATTCCGAGCAAATATTGAAAGACTTGAGATAGCCACATTGTAGCTGGGGTGTCACCGACTTGAGGAAATGATGTAGCCTTTCAAGCGGCCCCTTCAGCTACCTGTGTCAACATTCAGCCACCGTGCCAGCAATCATTGTTGCGTGTTGAAGATTCTTCATGTTGATTTGAGTGACATGACGCCCCTGTGGTTTCCTCCACCCCTTTTGAAGGTCTGCGTCCTTGAACCCGTCCTGTGACGTAATCTTAAACATAATGCCACATGTCATCATTATACATTTTCCTGAATCATCATTTGTATTATTGTCATCGTCGGCCATCATTCCCCGTTACCATGACTATCACCACCATCACCAACATCATCACCACCCTCCCTACCATCATCACCAGTGGTATCTTCCCAGAAGAAGCTGCTGGTAATGGATCGCATGTAAACTATGTGGGCTGTGTGACCACAATTCTGAGGGGGTATAAGAATAGACCCATTGCCCCACTAGCAAGCATGTCATAAAAGGCCACTGATTGAAAGATTTTTACAAACAGATGTGTTAGATGGAAAAACACAGATATCACAAGCTGGCTGTACACAACCATAAAACATAATAACCTCCGCCCCCCCCTCCCCCACACCTTCCTCTTAACTCTTTAAGTCCTAATATGTTTAAGTCTGAACAAATCTTAAAAGTGATTAAATAATCACGATGGGTGATGTGGTCAGCATCACGACGACCGCCCTTACTTCCCAGGACTGCACTTGGTACCCACTCAAGGCTGGGTAGATCTGGGAGCCAAGGTCCTTTTGAACATGTTTGGCTGTAATTGTATTATTTATGTGTCAGGTTTTGTTCTCAGTGTGTTATGAAACGAACATCCAGACATACTGGCTGGTGCTGCACCACTTGGTGGTAAATTGTGGTAAATTGTGGTAAATTGTGGTAAATTGTGGTAAATTATGGTAAATTATGGTAAATTGATTACTGGCAAGCTAAATGCGATCTAAGTTATTTGGCAGCTAGTGAACCATGCAGAATCGCGAACATATTGTGGTGTGGTGAGAATAGTCGGTTCTGAGGCGTAGGCATTGGGAACGCGCTTCGTAATGCTGCGTTCCTTGCGCCTTGCGTTGGTTTCGACACGGGTATCAAGAAGCCGACCGTCCAGTGAGCAATAGCAAAATACTGGACGTAAATTTGCCTAGAAAAACTACAACAGCTAAAAAATTCTGGAGCTCTGCAACGTCATGTAAAGAAAACGCAACTAACGTGGTGGGAATAGAGCAGGAATTCCAGAAAAATTAGACTCAAAAGCTCAACAAAATGGGGAAGATGGAAGATGCATAACTGAGATAAGAAATAGAATAGGACAGGCAAAAACTGCATTTTATAAAATGAAAAACATCTTGTGCAATATATCCTTTTCAATGAGAGTTAGAAAAAGAATTCTTGCTTGCTACATACATCCATTTTTAACATATGGCTGTGAATCCTGGACAATTGGAAGGCAGGCCAAACAATTTCTGGAGGCCTCAGAGATGTGGTTTTTCAGAAGAATGCTTAGAATACCTTGGACAGCCAAATAGAGCAACCAAGAGGTTTTGAAAGAGGCAGGAGCCCGACATATCCCAAGGGCTGTGATGTCAGATCTGGACTCATACCAGTTGGAGCTAACACCATTGGCCGATGCCCAAATAACAAGAAGACAGTTTTTCGTTTGTTCAGTTTATTTTGTAATTAAAACAAAATTACTTACACACACACACCTTCAACCCCCCCCCCCACCCCCCCCCCACACACACACACACACACACATATATATATATATATATATATATATATATATATATATATATATATATATATATATATATATATATATATATATATATATATTACAGTTTTGAGTTTGTCAAGGATGAAAAAAAAAGGGAATGAAATAGTGATACATTAAAAGATCCAAACATTAAGGACGTTTGGCTAGAAAATAGCACCGTGCCTTGGAAATTCAAACAGTGTGGCTACATCAAGTTCCACTGCGGTTTGGGAAAAATAGTGTTAGACAAGATGTGTATCATGAAAGAGAGGTAGTATATGAGACATTGTGGGTAGGAAAGTGTACGAGTTGGTGGAACTGACCAGAGACCGAGATTATTTCAGGGAAGCTGTGATCTTCGTCTTCTTCTTTCTTCTATGTTCGCCGGCTATGAACTCTGGCGGAAAATCCTGGTACCTGGACATGCTTGTTGTGGAGGGAATGGATGTATTTTTGATTTCCCCACAATGGGGTAGCGGAACTCACACGGTGATAGGGCAGACGTTCAGCAAAGGAACTGCTAAATGATGAATTGAGTAATGCTAACTAAAGCCCTTGAACTTACACACAGGTCAAAGGCCCAGAAAAAATTTGCTTCATTCAGTGACGTAAAACAAAGCTTGCTGTTACCTTGGGTAAATGTCATGGGAGAGTCTCATTGAGAAGTTTTCACAATGTATCAGTAAGTCAGCGGCCTTTGTTTAACCAGCTCCCAGGAGGGATCGTGAAATAGTTAGTGTAGCAAAGCTACCAGAACATGTGTGGAAATTGAAACAGTGTCTTGTGACGCAGGCAAATATTGTATTTGGTTGAGACATAATGACACAACTCGTAAATTAGTCACGTAAACCGCGGAGACTACGTGTTCTGTTTCGTATGTGAGCGAGTAGTGGGTGTTGGGGTGTGTATGTGAGCGAATAGTGGGTGTTGGTCTGTGTATATGAGCGAATAGTGGGTGTTGGTCTGTGTATATGAGCGAATAGTGGGTGTTGGTCTGTGTATGTGAGCGAATAGTGGGTGTTGGTCTGTGTATGTGAGCGAATAGTCGGTGTTGGTCTGTGTATGTGAGCGAATAGTGGGTGTTGGTCTGTGTATATGAGCGAATAGTGGGTGTTGGTCTGTGTATGTGAGCGAATAGTGGGTGTTGGTCTGTGTATGTGAGCGAATAGTCGGTGTTGGTCTGTGTATGTGAGCGAACAGTCGGTGTTGGGGTGAGTGTGCGAGCGAGTAGTGGGTGTTGGGCTGTGTATGTGAGCGAATAGTCGGTGTTGGGGTGAGTATGTGAGCGAATAGTGGGTGTTGGTCTGTGTATATGAGCGAATAGTGGGTGTTGGTCTGTGTATGTGAGCGAATAGTGGGTGTTGGTCTGTGTATGTGAGCGAATAGTGGGTGTTGGTCTGTGTATGTGAGCGAATAGTCGGTGTTGGTCTGTGTATGTGAGCGAACAGTCGGTGTTGGGGTGAGTGTGCGAGCGAGTAGTGGGTGTTGGTCTGTGTATATGAGCGAATAGTGGGTGTTGGTCTGTGTATGTGAGCGAATAGTGGGTGTTGGAGTGAGTTTGTAATTGAGCGAGTAGTGGGTGTTGGGGTGAGTTTGTATGTGAACGAGTAGTGGGTGTTGAGTTTTTATGTGCTGTGGACTGTGCTAGGAAAGGAATAAGAGAGAAAGAGAGGGGAGAGGGAGTGAGAGAAAGACAGGGGGACACACAGAGACAGAAAGAGAAAGAGTGAGTGACAGAGAGAGAGAGAGAGAGAGAGAGAGAGAGAGAGAGAGAGAATGAGAGAGATAGACAGACAGATAGAGAAAGAGACCAAGACTAAGAAATATATAGAAAAATGAAGAGAAAAAGAGAGGTATTTAGATAGAGAAGAAAAAAAAAGGAAAAAAAAAAGGAGAGGGAAACTCAAATAGAGGAAGAGAAAGAGCGAGCGGGTGGTAAGTGAAGTAAATGGTGGTAAGAAGATTAAAATTGGATATTAAAAAGAGAAATGATACAATGAAAAAAAAAAAAAGCCTTATCTCACTGTAAGTTTGTATGATGTAACGAACAAGTTTTAATAAAGGAGCGTTCCTGTGAAACCCGCTCCAGGGGCTTTATTTACACGGGCATGAAAGAAACATTAACATATGTGGCAGAATTAAACAAAGGGCGTTCATTACCGTCCGTAAAATGGACTGAGGTGGCCCATTGAACCAAGTTATTCCGTCCATATATGTGTGAAATCATGATAGCCGCTGTGAACACACCTTCCTATATTCGTTTCTTACGAACCACCTATTGAACTGTCCCAGCTGACATATCCAGTTCTGGAAGACCTGTCGTAAAACCACGTCCTTTTGGAAACATTCGTGTCCGGTCTATCACTGTTGTCTTCGACACTCATTTTTACTGATCGCTGCCTACATGTGTCAACATCTTGATACATGACCATTGGTCAACATCTCGATACATGGCCATTGATCAACATCCCAATACATGACCATTGGTCAACATCCCGATACATGACCATTGGTCAACATCCCGATACATGACCATTGGTCAACATCCCAATACATGACGACTGGTCAACATCCCGATACATGACTATTGGTCAACATCCCGATACATGACCACTGGTCAACATCCCGATACATGACTATTGGTCAACATCCCTTAACTGAGTGAAACTGTATCGCTGCTCTTTGCACTTCGTTGGAGAATTTTCAATCAAAAGGTTAGTTGCGTATCCTTTACAGGACGTTGCAGAACCAACCCCAACAACCCGTGGCTGTTGTGTGATTTTTCTAGGCAAATGTACGTCCAGTAGATTGTCATTGCTTGCTGGACAATCGGCTTTCTTGATACCACTGTCGAAACCAACCAAAGGCGCGGGGCCCGCAACTGGGTTCGAACCTGGCATTCTGGCATTACGAAGCATTTTTAATCAACACGATCATTTTCTCAATGGTCAGAAACAGAACCTATGCATCATTAGAGAATACGCCTCTGCTCTTCTCATTAAAAAAAAAAAGGAAAGATCCCTTTTCACGCCTTTCGGTGCATCGGGAATATGGGCAGAGCGACCCATATTTTGTTGCAGACCAATCGGCACACAGTGGGTAATGTGCCGTCTTTACTTCCCCATGACAGCCATCCTGGTACCCATTTGAGACTGGTTCTCATAATAGGTCAGTAATTATTACATGACTATGACATGATCCTGTTCAACGGACGCAGTTGCGACACAATTGGGTTTCAAATGAATGCTGGATTTCTGTACAGTTAATAAAACATATTCATTAGGGCTACCTAATTGTTGTTTGTCGGCATCTGTGGCTTAGGCGTTGCGAACACACTTTGTAATGCCGGAGTGCATCTTCCCGAGAAGCACGTAACAACGAACTGCACACAAATAAGTCAGTATAAAGGATGTGCACGCAAAACTCAGGTTCTGACACATAGCCAAAGTTAAAGAGGACGAACAAATAGGTCTTTCCGCTATAGTTTGCAACCGGTGAACAAAGAAGAATAAAAAGATTATTATTCCACGTAGATTGGTAAGATCTTTGTTTTAGGTTTTCTCAAAGGGTTTCCTATCCACGGCAGCGACTTTTCTGTCCCTCTAGATTCGCTAGAATGTTTTAAATTCTCTCAAAAACGCTCAACAATTGCGATTCTATCCTACAGTTTTATTTTCTCTATTCTGCGCAGGCACCAGGTAATGAATGTTTGTAGTTTATTAGTAACTGTTGCTAAATCACGTTCTACTCGACTGTCAGCAGGCATTGATAATACCAGTTTGGAAAAACAAGAAAGGTAATACAAGAGACTGTGCATCTTACAGAGACATATCACCTTTGAGCCACAAAGGAAAAATATGTTCAGTTACTAGAACATAGACTTAGAGCTATAGCGAAACAACACCCAAGTAAGAAGAAACTCCACAGGGGAGCATGTACAGCAGGAGTCTACCAATCATCAGTAGAAGTAATCTCTAGTCGACAAATGTTTCGGCCCATGAGCTCCTATATATTTTCAGAAAGTGGGCCCATCAGAGTTCATGAGGCTCAGTGTTGATTTTCTCCTGCTGCACAAGACAAAATTGGTGAATCGGTATATCAAAGACTAACCTACGTAAAATTACCACCTGCAAAATGAGATTCCTGAGAAAAGCCACCAACTTAACCAAAGTTAGAAATGATACTATTAGACAGACTATAGGAACAACACAATGAAACAAACTTTTGAGAAACAGAAGATCAAATTGTCTGGTCATTTAGTAAGAAAGCAGGCGTTACACATAAAAAAGATCTGAATGTTAGACTAGGAGGCCGTCCTAGGAAAAAAATGGATTGATGACATCAAAGTTCTACATCGACACGGAATGACAATAGCCATAGCTGCCCAATTAGCAGTGGATCGCAAACTGTTGTTTCCCACAATTCCTAATGGCAGAAGTAGAAATTGATAATGATGATGTAACTAAATCTCTACTGCACAGTTTTCAGATCGAACACGCAAATAAGAAAAGAGACCAAGCAAGATAGTGTATCAAATTTTATAAGAAAGCGTAGTTGGAACTAGATCGGCCAAGTATGGATAAGACAAGACCCCCCCCCCCCCCCCCCCCCCCCCCAACTGACCCTCATATTGACACCGGAAGAAAAAAAGGGGGAAGACCAAGAGAGACATAGCGTAAAATCATCATCCGGGAAGGCTCATCCATGGTTGTAATGAACACCCAAGACCTAAAACAGGTGGCAACGAACCGCCAGACACAGTGCGCTAAGACCTCTGCCCTATGCGCCGTCACAGGTGCAAGAAGAGAGACTAATCAACTAATTATTAACTGTTGCAGTTGTTCTCCATGTTTCCGCTCCATATGTCAGTACTGATTTGACATTATAATTAACAATTACTAGAGCCTGCTCTTAGCTTTAAAAAAGATATATTCTGGATACTTCTAATGCAAAAAGCTATTAATATACCCTTTAAACAGCACAACGTAGTTCTCGTTCCACAAGTTTCTAAGATTTGTTGATTAAGCTGTCAAAGTAGCGGTGTTTGTTTGCAAGCTGCAATGTCCCTGTATTGAGTCAAGCTGTACCGTCCTGCCTCAACCTTTAGCTAGCTTGGGCTGGTATTTTGCAATAAGTTCAAACTTGTGGCCTTAGAATTTTCATTGAGAAGTCGCTGATGTATTTTACGGATCTGGGGCTATTTGTATTGACATTTGTTCTTGTATGACTGAGACACGTTCATTGAGACTAGTAAATTAGCAGAAGTTGAGAAACGTTCATTGACAGTTGTCGTAAAATGGTGGAGAATAATGTATGTTCATTAAGAGTTGTACATGTGAAGTTACAAGAAACAGGACATCACCAAGACTTGTAAATTAGACAAAATGTTGATATTACGCTGAATGCTGTACTAAAATGTTGAAACAATACACATTACTTGAGAATTGTGGTTTTGAAAATTTATACACTGAAACATCACTAGTGAGAATTGTATTGTGAGAAAGTTGAGTCACGCACGCTCGTTTAAATGTCTACTATTTTTAAATAAATTTAACTATTATATATATATATATATATAAATTCATCATCATCATCATTCTGTAACACTACGTGTCGTTGAGTCACCAGTTTATGTTGACTGTCTGATCAGCTGTCTCCACCTTTGGCGGTCAGTCGCGATGGACTGTCGGGTTAGTCAGGTTCTGTAACCAGTTCTTTCTTGGTCTGCCTCTTCTCCTCTTTCCCTCTACTGAGCCCTGCAAGTTTTGTTTTTGAGAGGACGTTAGATCTTATTACATTTCCATACCATTGCATTTTTCAGCACTCTTCCGAATACTGGTCCAAAATTATTGACTGTCCAAAACAACCCTTTTAGAGCCTCAAGTGGTTCAAAGGGTTATAAAGAGGTCAAGGGGTTATAAAGAGGTCAAGGGGTTATAAAGAGGTCAAGGGGTTATAAAAAGGTCAAGCGGTTATAAAGAAGTCAAGGGGTTATAAAGAGGTTATACAAAATATTGAACACGAACAACAAAATATTGAACAATACGTACCAATAATGCCGTGAAATAATTATTGGGGCCATCATCATCAGTTTCCACAACTGCGCAATGTTTAAAGTTAAGCGTCGTGGGGGAGAAATAGTTTTCAATCCACTGAAGTGACGTGGGAAGGAATAATCGATCCATTGAAGCGCTGTGTCGATGGGTAGCAATGTTTAAATCATCATCATCAGTTTTCAATTCTGCCGTTAGGCGGCGTGAAATAATAATTGAGGCCATCATCATTATCAGTTTCCACTTCTGCGCAATGTTTAAAGTTAAGCGCCGTGGCGAGAAATAGTTTTCTTAACAGGCAGATTGCTTATCAACTGTACTATCGAAGACTCGGTACTTTTGTTGAAACGAAATTATATAATAAAAGAAAGCATAGTTCGTTCCATATTTCTCAAGTCCCTAACTACGACTCTTGAGGCCCTGAATGAGATTTTTTTGTATTTGAATAATTTGGGACCGTTATTCGGAAGAGTGCCCATTTTTCGCCTACATAAATAAATTAAAAAAAAAAAAAAATAAAAACCGCAGAGCTCCTGAAATGAACATTCGGTGTCTAGAGTTCACCATCATCATGTAGCAGGTCCTTTGCAGAACGTCGCTCTCATCACAGACTGCCTAAAAGAAACTCTTGTCTCTCGCCAGCTTTCCCGCCTCATGCACTTTTCTACTCAAGGAGTCACTTATATCCTGTGCCCATCTTCGTGTTGGTCGGCCCCTGCTCCTCCTTCCTAGTACCATGCCCTCTGCTATAATTTTTTTCCAATCCGTCGTGGCGCTTAATATGGCCAACATATTTCACCTTCCGAGAAAGGATGCCGTTTATTAGCCAATCTTCCTTGATGTTCAGATCTTTCAAGATGTCAGTATTTCTCCTCTTTTTCGTCCAAGATATTTTGAGAATTTTCTGAAGCATTTCAGCTCAAAAGCCACAATTCTCTTTTCATAATGACTGGGAGAAAGTCCACCACTCACATCCGTATTTTGCTACAGGGAAGATGCATGCTCTCAAAATCATATTATCATGGCCAACTCTACGGTAAAAATTGTAAGCGCCGCCCCTGGATAAAGACACTGAATAAGTCATTATTTTGGACATAGTCTACATCTTGTGTCCCCTCACAAAGCCGGCAAACGTCGGTTTTTGGGACCAATGACATCATCGAGTGTTACAATGGGACACCTTGATACACAGTCCTGGAAAAGTATGTTTGTTGGACGAGAAGGAAAGGAATGAGAGGTCAAACTGTCTTAAAACCATAACAAGAATGCTGATAGCCTGGCAGGTGGGCGATAACAGTTGACAAAAGAGTAAAACTAAACGAAATTGACTACATCTGTATTGCCGTTAATTAAAGAAAAAAAAAAAAAGAGATGCAGTAGCACCCGGGCAGAAGGTTTTGAATTCGAATACACATGTGAACAAATTGTAATAGGGCCTTCAGTGTAAACACCCAACATGCAACTTTTCTTGTAAAGGCAGCTGGTTTGACTACATCGCCAATCAAATGCAAATTGATCTTCAAAACTGCTGCATTTAAGCCGAAAGGATAAAATGAGCGTTTTCACTCTGACAGTTTGCTCTTTGTTTTTTAAACTAATGATTCCTTCGATTGGTGTGTATGTTAAGTTGATGTAATTCAAGCAATATTGTTTATTCTCCAATTGAAAATACGGTTTCTTGAAATGCTAACATTGGTACTATATGTAGTTATATACGGCCATCTCTGAATCTCCTAAACAGGAGCCAAATAATAATGTTAGCATCTTTTTCATGTTCATCACTCCAAATTTGTAAAGACTGATTGTGTTTACGACTCCACAATTAGTTAAGATTGATTGTTTTTATGTCAAAGCTCGGATCTTGTTCTTCAGTGTTATCTGGGAACGGGGGCTATGCTTTCTCCGTTGCGGAGTGTCTGCCGTGTATCGAACGTTGGTGAGATAGAGATCCGACCTATCTGACCGGATTCCAGTCACCAAAGAAGAGATAGCACAATATGGAACTAAGTGGAAGAGATCCACACGTGAGGTATAGAAAGGAAAATATATGAATAAACGAATTTAATTTTTAAAAGAAATCACACTCTTTACTTCATTTCACCCTTCGTGACACATAAAATCCTTTTGCGTGCCATATTTGACACCCATGCATTGTGCTGCCACCCACTAATCTAGGCTGAACGATTGATAATTGGTGCAAAAAAAAAAAAAAAAAAGACTTCCTTCCCGATAAAGAAGATTACAACTACTAACGTTGTAATCCCTTCCAGCATTAAAACAATAGGATTAACATCTCGAAGATGATAATCCAACAGGTAGAATTGCTAGAAGCCTCGTTCAATCGCATAGCAGTGACATCAGGAGCCTCTGATGTTACATAGAAAGCTGAAATCCGGGAGGATTAATGGAAAACGGAAAGGTAGCCGGCAAGTAACCACGTAACTGGTATGCTGATAACAAACAAGTGGCCTGATATAATGAGATAAACAAACGAATTCACTGACTGAAATAGTTCGATGTTAACTCTTCAACGCAGTAGATGGGTTTGGGGGGATATATCCACTGCCTCCCCCCCCCCCCCCGAGTCTCAATGAGCATGTTGTAAGAAGCGACTAATTAGGGTTGTTTGCTTCTAAGTTGGAGTATAACTATCTGAGAGGCAAGGAACCAACAGTCTGCATATAAATAAGCTGGATGCGTACGCAAAAATAAAATTCAGGAACAAGACCAAAGTCAGGAGATGGATGAACAATCAGAACTTTCCGCAGGAGTTTGCAGAACAGTAACGTCATCTTACAAATCATTAAAGAACACGTACAATTGTCCTGGTAACAACTACTACAAAGAACAAAAGAACAATGTTAAAAAAATATAATCAGCACTCTTAGGGACGGTCACTTGAAACCAGAAACAAAGATATTAGGAACCACCTTGAAGAAATTAAAGCCAACTTTCACAGTGCAGTAGAAAAGGCACAACAATAAAACTTGCAAATGTTCCAACACCTCCTTGATATAACCGGAGGGAGTGAATTAAAATAATAATAATAATAATAATAATAATAATAATAATAATAAGAAGAAGAAGAAGAAGAAGAAGAAGAAGAAGAAGAAAAGAAGAAGAAGAAGAAGAAGAAGAAGAAGAAAGAAGAAGAAGAAGAAGAAGAAGAAGAAGAAGAAGAAGAAGAAGAAGAAGAAGAAGAAGAAGAAGAAGAAGAAGAAGAAGAAGAAGAAGAAGAAGAAGAAGAAGAAGAAGAAGAAGAAGAAGAAGAAGAAGAAGAAGAAGAAGAAGAAGAAGAAAAAGAAGAAGAAGAAGAAGAAGAAGAAAAAAGAAGAAGAAGAAGAAGAAGAAGAAGAAGAAGAAGAAGAAGAAGAAAGAAGAAGAAGAAGAAGAAGAAGAAGAAGAAGAAGAAGAAGAAGAAGAAGAAGAAGAAGAAGAAGAAGAAGAAGAAGAAGAAGAAGAAAAAGAAGAAGAAGAAGAAGAAGAAGAGAAGAAGAAGAAGAAGAAGAAGAAGAAGAAGAAGAAGAAGAAGAAGAAGAAGAAGAAGAAGAAGAAGAACAAGAACAAGAACAAGAAGAACAAGAACAAGAACAAGAAGAGGAAAAGAAGAAGAAAGAAGAAGAAGAAGAAGACGAAGAAGAAGAAGAAGAAGAAAAAGAAGAAGGAGAAGAAAAAGAAACTATTCGAAATGTTCCTCACTATCTGGCTGGTCGTAAAATCGTGATTCTTTCAAAGTAGTACTAAATCTCCTGAGAGGCAGTGAACCAACAGTCTGCACAAAAATGAGCCAAACTGTAAAACGGATATGCACACAATACTGAAGTTATTGAACAGGATCACAGTCTAGGAGTAGGCGAACAACCAGAACTTTCCATAATTTTTAACATCCGGTTAACTCGAAGAAGAAGTGGAGATCGCTAATGAGTTAATAAATATCCCTGTACTTTTGACAGCGCGAGGATACTCTGGGTCGCTGGGAACTGCCCTGCCTATAGTGCCCTAGATATGTACTTAGCCTTCACACAGATTCACGCGAACTTAACAGGATCTTGTGGATAACGAATTCGGCATTCCTTCAGATACATACTGCACCCAGGAATTGATAAACCACCTTTTGGTTTCCGCCTGATGACGTCACGCTTACACGTCTGCTGATAATTGTTTCAGAAGACTGGGCTTCCGTCCCTGACACAGGTGCAAGGGCAGAACTGTTCCTAAAATTTAGTTGCTTACCCTTTACAGGACATTGCAGAACCAATGACTGATTGACTGACTTTCTACCTCACCAGGACATCACACACAGTGATAAACACCCGATGACACAAAGTGCCACCACGTGGATGAGGATCACCTTGGAGAGGTCCTAGAAACAGCGTTCAGACAAATACCCATATTTATGGCCTGTCTATATTGCGGCCCCTGGCAAAAGCCAGGGTGGGGCTTCAAATAACAAAACATTTCGTCTTAAAAAGGACGAAACATCTACTTATAACCATTTGCAGAACCAATCCCATGTTATGGTTTTTCTAGGCAAATTGTACTTTTACTTGTTTCCTAATGCTTACTTAACTGTGAACAGTTAGCTCTCAGTACCACTGTCGCAACCAGCGCAAGAGAAACATCTGCAGTTGGGATCGAACCCAGCACCCGGCATTACCAAGCGCGTTCCCAACGCCTTAACCATATACGCCGTCGAATCGTTTCTACTGCTGGAAAATATACATGAGAGGAGCAAAAGAAGCTTGGAGTTGCGGCAAAATATTGGATAGATCCTTGTAGGCCGACCCCAAGGTTTAAGTCAGGGCAGATCTCAAAAGTAGTTTTAGCTCATCGTCAGTCAGAATTCATTACAAAACGTCGCGTTCATCATGAAATAATCATCTCTTGATTGATTTGATTTTATTCAAGAACCGACATCACAGCACTCAGGGCATTCTCATAAGCGCTCCGTCCAAAATTTCAGCAGCCAGCGAAGAGTTCTGATACTAATGGTGCCAGAAATATTTTGATTAAACGTCCGTCTTGCCTTTTCTCTGAGCCTCGAGCATCTGCCAGAACCTCTCGTCACTTCTCCCTACATCAGTCTCACCAGATCTGCTCTTCCGAACTGTACACGCTCTCCCACAAGGCACTAACAACGTCTGCCTTATCCTGCATCAGTATTTCACCAAGCTGTGCAGAGCCAGCCAGTCTGTCCGTCTGTTCATTTCCCAACACACCAGCGACCTGCTGAAAAAATCCAGACAGAATCTCTTTCTTCCGCCAATTCTCTAGCTTTATACGCTTTCATAGACAATGCATGTTTAGTGTCTTACATCGGCCTTCTCTGAGATCTTCAGGATAGTCGAGGAATTAATTGTCTTGGAAGTAGTCATGGTGGATAGGTGCGTACATCGCTTTTTTCGTAAATTTAAGCGGTACGATTCCTGCCTCTTCTTTCTTTTTCTTCGCATTTGTCAGATGTATACTCCAGCCGAACGTTCAGGTTGTTTGTCCACTCCTGGACTTTAGTCTTGTTCTAGAACTTGAGTTTGGGATGCATTCCGTTTTAGACACATGATTTATGTGTGTGCAGACTGTCGATCCATAGCTCTTCTTGCAGATGCGCTCAAATTTGAATGAAAGACTCCTAAATAGTCGTTACTTATGATAAGCATGTTAGGAGAGCTTGGGTCCAGAGGGTCATATCTCTCCTAAGCGTTCCTTGTAAAAGTTACTCTATAATTCTCGAGCAGAGACTTAGAAGTCTGGTAGAACCACAGCTGGATCAGACCCAATGTAGCTTCAGAGCAAACCGCAGTACTCAAGACTTTTTTTTCCCACACTCAGACGGGTAACTGATTATTGATCATTGATTATAAGAATGAAATGCACCTATTTAATTTTTTTTTCTTATCTTGAAAATTCGTTTAATAAGGCTCCCAGAGCAAGCAGCGAGGGACTGCTTGGCAAGGATAACTTCTTTCAGCGCCCCTGACCAACGCAATACAGTTTCTACAAAAGCTGCAGAAATTATGTAAGAACAGCAGACCAGAAAGTATTTAAGATCACCAGTGGTGTTGATTTTTTCATTATACCTCTTAGTTCTTCTGAGTGATGATGTCATCAGGCCCTGCAAGGAGAAGACAAAGATGTCTGGATTTTTTCACCGGGGCACACCGGTGTGTTGGGAAATGAACAGCCGGACAGACTGGCTGGCTCTGCACAACTTGTTGGAACACTGATGCATGATAAGGCAGACGTGGTTAGTGCCTTGTGGGAGAGCGTGTACAGTTCGGAGCAGCAAATGGTTCACCACAGTCTGGTGAGATTGATGCAGCGGGGAGTGACGAGAGGTTCTGGCAGATGCTCGAGGCTCAGAGGAAAGGCAAGACGGACGTTTAATCAGAATGCTACTGGCACCATTAGTATCGGAATTTTTCGCTGGCTGCTGAAGATGGGGACGGAGCGCTTATGGGAATGCCCCGAGTGCTGTGATATCGGTTTTTGAATCAAATCAATTAAATCAAATCAATATATGTGCCAGTGCTGACCTGCGGGTAAGTCAACCTGCGGGTAAGTCATGAAAAATGATGACGATTGACAAAAGCCAGCTTCAGGCCTCAGAAATTAGAAATCTGAGAAAGGTGGTCCAAATGACAAGGAGGAACAAGTTTAGCTACCAACCACACAATATGTCTTGATCTTGAAACCCAGGCCTTAAAAACTCGAGTGGATCAAAGTTACAATGGTTTGAACAAGTATGCAGAATGGGAGAGAAACGGTCACCAGAAGATGCTGCTGAAGATGGGGACGGAGCGCTTATGGGAATGCCCCGAGTGCTGTGATGTCGGTTTTTGAATCAAATCAATTAAATCAAATCAATATATGTGCCAGAGCTGACCTGCGGGTAAGTCAACCTGCGGGTAAGTCATGAAAAATGATGACGATTGACAAAAGCCAGCTTCAGGCCTCAGAAATTAGAAATCTGAGAAAGGTGGTCCAAAGGACAAGGAGGAACAAGTTTAGCTACCAACCACACAATATGTCTTGATCTTGAAACCCAGGCCTTAAAAACTCGAGTGGATCAAAGTTACAATGGTTTGAACAAGTATGCAGAATGGGAGAGAAACGGTCACCAGAAAAGCCACTGGAGGCCAAGAACCAGGAGACTAGACCACCAGGGTGACCCAGAGTTTTCTGGAAAGTCGACATCCGTCAGTTCCCAGGGAAAATAAAGGACTGGAATAGAACAAAGCCGGACTGGAATAGAACAAAGCCGGACTGGAATAGAAAAAAAGTCAAAAAAAGAAACAAATGCTGACAGAGCATTCTGGCGATCGGGTGAACCTCTATACCACAAGGTAGAAAAGGCTCGACTGTCCTGATTTATTTATTTGTAAAATTATGTGTGATTTATATTCCTCTATCTGTTAGCACTTTTTATTTGTCTTTTTACAGCATTGCTTTTCTTTTCACCACCAACTGTTTCTCCATCGCCCAACTTTTTTTTTTTCACATCCGGCAATCTCTTGGAGGTATTGATGTATACTTTCCAGAAACCTCTATTTCTTTTGTTCAAATTCGCAAGTTTTCATTTCCATCTTTCCCTATACAAGCACACACGAGCAATATCCATTAACTGAAAGGAGAACGCTGGCACTATTTTCAATAGCAATGGTGTCCGCAAACGGCATCTATGAGGACAATGGAATAATAACTTGCAGAAACTCACTGCTCTGCCACCGGCGACATCATTGCCTTGGTCAGAGGAGCTGGAGGGCAACGGAAGTCTATTGAGCAAGGCAATTGGCACTAATCCGCTCACAGTAGGCGTGACCGTGGTGGGAACACTGTTTATCGCTTATCAGAGTTGCAAATACATGATTACGGGAGGTGTCATTTAAAGTTGTCACGTTAGGCGAGTTACTTCTCGCTCCAGGTCCATTCTCTCGATTCAGTGAGTCTACTAGAAACAGATCGATAGTGATTGAAACTGGTTATTCTCATCAAAAAGTTGCATGCATAGACAAAGACGTCCCTGTTGGATGGGGCAGGTGTGTGTTGCTAGTAATAAATGGTGATGGAAACAGCCCCAACCCCTCCCCCTGGTCACTATCCTCCCCCTCCTCCCTATCCTCCCCCTCCTCCCTATCCTTCCCTTCCCTATCCTCCTCCTTCCCTATCCTCCTCCTCCCCTTCCCTATCCTTCTCCTCCGCCTCCCTATCCTTCTCCTTCTCCCTATCCTCTCCCTTCCCCACCCTTCTCCCCCTCTCCCCCTCCCCTCCTCCCCCTTCTTCTTCTTCTTCTTCTTCTTCTTCTTCTTCTTCTTCTTCTTTTGTCTCTTAAATCTTCAAAGTAAAGGTGGTGGACAGACGGATGTAGGCAGCCAAGTTGAAGTCTAGGAGTTCACCAGTCTCAGCGGTGTCATCCTTGAGGTGGGGACGGGAAGGAAAAAAGAAAAAAAAAGGGGGGAGGGGGCGTGTTGCGGAGGGTGACAAAACGGTTGAAAAAAGGTTTTCTACGTTTAAAAAAATTATAATGTATGAGGTTAAGGAAAGGTAATAAAAGAACAATTCCGCACCGGGCACCACGTGATCTTGCTGTGGGAATTTTGTGTTTTACCTTACAGTTGGGCTACGAAATCTGCTATGTTCGATCACACATCTTTTTTTTTAATAGCAAACTTAGATTAAGTGGCTTTTTATGACATGCTTGTTAAGGTGCAGTGGACCAACAATTTCAGCAAACACCCCCCCCCCCCCCCTCCTTTCCACCCCCCCCCCCCCGGTTTTTTATTCGCCCCGTCCCCAAAATAAGCCTTGGAATTAAAAAAAAAAAACATTCATATGTTTGCTGCCAAAATTATTCTTGCCTACTCAGGGAGAAATCCTAAAAAAAAAAAAAAAAAAACTAAATGACATTGGTTCCAGGTCGACCCAGCCTAAAGTGGGTACCAGGTACTGTCCTGGAAGGTGAAAGCGACAGGCAGTATGTTGACCCCATCACCCACCCAGTGCCGACTGGTCATGAAAATATAGGTCTAGCCCGCTATGCCTCATACGCCTAAATGCGTAGCAAAGGGTGCTTTACTTTACTTACATAAGTAAAGCAATGATCCCTTTTCACGCCCTTAGGCGCATTGGGCATATGGGAAGAGTACCCATATTTTTACACACCGATCGGCACTAGGTTGGTAATATGGTTATCATTACGCCGGCCGTCTTTACTTTTCCAGGACAGCCATCCTTGTACCCATTTTAGGCTGGGTCGACCTGCGACGTCCCATGCCATGATAGAAATCCACGCAGCCAGCATGCGAAACATGCGAAAGCATATCAGCTGTGATGTTAGTTTAGTTGTGTGTCCTTTACAGGACGTTGCAGAACCAGCCCTAGCATATTTGGCTGTTGTCGTTTTTCTAGGCAAATTTACGACCATTAGTTTAGCTGTGTTGTATCTCTTATATATACACAAAGATGGATTGTTGTGTTACGACACAACTCATTCGCTTTCGCACGTTCATTTTTGTGTGGAACTTCCACAATAATTCCAAAAGTGACCTTTTCCACTTTCGCGCCGACTGCTTGACTTTCTATCGGCTGTAAAATTTACTGGCTTGATTTATGCCTTGTTTGATCTCTGCTAGCGATATCTTTTCCTGGATTTCTGGCCTTAGGTTGATATTGTCAGTTTAATAGTACCGATAGGCGGAATGTGTTAAGAATAATGTGCTAGCAGCTGCACGTACCTTTGGGTATTGCTGCGTATTTCCCTCACTGTGTCTCTCGATCTTGTTCTGTCTGTCTCAGGTTCGGTCTCTCTGTCTCAGGGTCGGTCTGTCTGTCTCAGGTTCGGTCTGTCTGTCTCAGGTTCTGTCTCTCTCAAGTTCTGTCTCTCTCAAGTTCTGTCTGTCTCAGGTTCTCTGTCACAGGTTCTGTCTGTCTGTCTGTCTCATGTTCTGTCTGTCTCAGGTTCTGTCTGTCTCAGGTTCTGTCTGTCTCAGGTTCTGTCTGTCTCAGGTTCTGTCTGTCTCAGGTTCTGTCTGTCTCAGGTTCTGTCTGTCTCAGGTTCTCTGTCACAGGTTCTGTCTGTCTGTCTCAGGTTCTGTCTGTCTGTCTCAGGTTCTGTCTGTCTGTCTCAGGTTCTCTCTGTCTCAGGTTCTCTCTGTCTCAGGTTCTGTCTGTCTCAGGTTCTGTCTGTCTGTCTGTCTGTCTGTCTGTCTGTCTGTCTGTCTGTCTGTCTGTCTGTCTGTCTGTCTGTCTGTCTGTCTGTCTGTCTGTCTGTCTGTCTGTCTGTCTCAGGGTCTGTCTGTCTCAGGGTCTGTCTGTCTGTCTCAGGGTCTGTCGGTCTGTCTGTCTCAGGGTCTGTCTGTCTCGGGTTCTGTCTGTCTGTTTCAGGTTCTGTCTGACTCAAGTTCTGTCTGTCTCAGGTTCTGTCTGTCTCAGGTTCTCTGTCACAGGTTCTGTCTGTCTGTCTGTCTCAGGTTCTGTCTGTCTGTCTCAGGTTCTGTCTGTCTCAGGTTCTGTGTGTCTCAGGTTCTGTCTGTCTCAGGTTCTGTCTGTCTCAGATTCTGTCTGTCTGTCTGTCTCAGGTTCTGTCTGTCTCAGGGTTTGTCTGTCTCAGTGTCTGTCTGTCTAAAGGTCTATCTGTCTGTCTGTCTCAGGGTCTGTCTGTCTGTCTGCCTCAGGGTCTGTCGGTCTGTCTGTCTCAGGGTCTGTTTGTCTGGATTTCTGGCCTTAGGTTGATATTGTCAGTTTAATAGTACCGATAGGCGGAATGTGTTAAGAATAAGGTGCTAGTAACTGCACGTACCTTTGGGTATTGCTGCTTATTTCCCTCACTGTGTCTCTCGATCTTGTTCTGTCTGTCTCAGGGTCGGTCTCTCTGTCTCAGGGTCGGTCTGTCTGTCTCAGGTTCGGTCTGTCTGTCTCAGGTTCTGTCTGTCTCAGGTTCTGTCTGTCACAGGTTCTCTGTCACAGGTTCTGTCTGTCTGTCTTAGGTTCTGTCTGTCTGTCTCAGGTTCTGTCTGTCTCAGGTTCTGTCTGTCTCAGGTTCTGTCTGTCTCAGGTTCTGTCTGTCTCAGGTTCTGTCTGTCTCAGGTTCTGTCTGTCTCAGGTTCTGTCTGTCTCAGGTTCTCTGTCACAGGTTCTGTCTGTCTGTCTCAGGTTCTGTCTGTCTGTCTCAGGTTCTGTCTGTCTGTCTCAGGTTCTGTCTGTCTCAGGTTCTGTCTGTCTCAGGTTCTGTCTGTCTCAGGTTCTGTCTGTCTGTCTGTCTGTCTCAGGTTCTGTCTGTCTCAGGGTCTGTCTGTTTCAGGGTCTGTCTGTCTCAGGGTCTGTCTGTCTCAAGATCTATCTGTCTGTTTGTCTCAGGGTCTGTCTGTCTGTCTTTCTTTCTGTCTCAGGGTCTGTCTGTCTGTCTTTCTGTCTCAGATTCTGTCTGTCTGTCTGTCTGTCTCAGGTTCTGTCTGTCTGTCTGTCTCAGGTTATGTCTGTCTGTCTGTCTCAGGTTCTGTCTGTCTGTCTGTCTCAGGGTCTGTCTGTCTGTCTGTCTCAGGGTCTGTCTGTCTGTCTGTCTCAGGGTCTGTCTGTCTGTCTGTTTCAGGTTCTGTCTGTCTGTCTGTTTCAGGTTCTGTCTGTCTGTCTGTTTCAGGTTCTGTCTGTCTGTCTGTTTCAGGTTCTGTCTGTCTGTCTGTTTCAGGTTCTGTCTGTCTGTCTGTTTCAGGTTCTGTCTGTCTGTCTGTTTCAGGTTCTGTCTGTCCGTCTGTTTCAGGTTCTGTCCGTCTGTCTCAAGGTCTATCTGTCTGTCTCAGGTTCGGTCTGTCTATCTCAGGTTCTGTCTGTCTGTCTCAGGTTCTGTCTGTCTGTCTCAGGTTCTGTCTGTCTGTCTCAGGTTCTGTCTGTCTGTCTGTCTGTCTGTCTGTCTGTCTGTCTGTCTGTCTGTCTGTCTGTCTGTCTGTCTGTCTGTCTGTCTGTCTGTCTGTCTGTCTGTCTGTCTGTCTGTCTGTCTGTCTGTCTGTCTGTCTGTCTGTCTGTCTGTCTGTCTGTCTGTCTGTCTGTCTGTCTGTCTGTCTGTCTGTCTGTCTGTCTGTCTGTCTGTCTGTCTGTCTGTCTGTCTGTCTGTCTGTTTGTTTGTCTGTCTCAGGTTCTGTCTGTCTGACTCAGGTTCTGTCTGTCTGTCCGACTCATGTTCTGTCTGTCTCAGGTTCTGTCTGTCTGTCTCAGGTTCTGTCTGTCTGTGTGCCTCAGGGTCTGTCTGTCTGTCTCAAGGTCTGTATGTCTGTCTCAGGTTTTGTCTGTCTGTCTCAGGTTCAATCTGTCTGTCTCAGGTTCTGTCTGTCTGTCTGTCTCAGGTTCTGTCTGTCTGTCTGTCTCAGGTTCTCTCTGTCTGTCGCAGGTTCTGTCTGCCTGTCTGTCTGTCTCAGATTCTGTCTGTCTGTCTCAGATTCTGTCTGTCTGTCTCAGGTTCTGTCTGTCTGTCTGTCTCAGGTTCTGTCTGTCTGTCTCTCTGTCTCAGGTTCTGTCTGTCTGTCTCTCTCTCTCGCTGTCTGTCTGTCTCTCTCGCTGTCTCTATCTGCCTGTCTCTCTCTCTCTCTCTCTCTCTCTCTCTCTCTCTCTCTCTCTCTCTCTCTCTCTCTCTCTCTCTCTCTCCACCTCACTCTCTTTTCCCCCTCTCGTTAAATCAATTTTGAGACTTGATATATGCTGTCAGATCGACGCAGCCTCTGTGGCGAACGGGTAAGTCAGTTTGACACGTTCTTTGAAAGTCATTTATCCTTTTATGGCTGCCTCATTTGGTTTCTAAGAACAATTTTTACAGAAATCAATGTGAATCGTCGACGGAGCTATGGAGCTCGAGCTTTGTGTGACGTTCTTGGCAGGAGGCTAGTCGTTCTACGGAGAAAGACCCAGTGCTATGAAAGCTCATTTTCTTTACTTGAACTAAAAATATATCAACACAGCTTTAACATCGCTACCAGAAAGTGTTCCGGGAAATATTAGAGCTATTGACCACCTCAAACCAGCTTGGAATAGCCTTCCTTACTGTATATAGAACCTGTTCTGCTGTATGGCAGCGTATCTTGGAATGTCAAATTAAGAAGAATTTGGAAGCAACAGAGATGTGGTTTCTGAGACGAATGTTACGAATGCCTTGGACGGCCAGAGTAACTAACAACGATTGCTTGAAAGAGGCTAATGAAAGTAGACCTCTATGTACAACAAAAATAAGGAGACAAACACCGTTCTTTGTCCACATAATGAGAAGAGAGACATTGGAGAACATCGTGACAACTGAAAAGATCAGTGGAAAAGGGGGTAGAGGCAGACCAAGACAGACGATGCTGGATGGGCTAAAACGATGGCATGGGATGATATCATCAAGAGAGCTGTTCCAGTCAACCAGGGATCGTGATCTGTGGAGACGCATGAGCGCCTACGCCAGTTAGCAGGGCACATGATGATGACTGTACACATTGAAGAAAACAAATTTTGTTTTTCCTGATAACACACACACTAGCATTAAGCGCTGGCTTACTGTTATTCTAGGTTAGGACAGACGCAGAGCCGATAATATTAAAGAAGGCTAGTATCGCTGTTTATTCTGTTTGAGGGGGTTGTCGCTAAAGTCCCTGGACTGATGTTCAAAACAGGCGTTTACCTTTTCTTTTAACTACACCAAAGAGCGTGTGTCCATACTTCCGGTCAAAATTGATAGGCATGGCCAAAGTTATTTTTTTCGTGGCACACTTTTTTGCTTCTGACAGACGGTGGCCGTTGCATTTTCCTCCATTTCTAGACTGAAATTATAAAGTTTTGTCGCTCAGGGGGGATACTGAGCAGCATATTTAAATTTGAGTATTTTTCGATTGTGACGTTATGTTGTAAACTGTAAATTCAGAAAATTGGGAGTGGCGTCTTGCCCCAAAATTAGTGATACCTTATGTGATCAAAGTTGTTTGTGTTTCTTATGGCTTCCTTATGCTTTTTATGCATGGGTATACTAGTGGACAGATCCTTACAGCAATCTATGTCTATTTTTCTATAAGGGACAGGAATGGATTTTCTCTGTGTGTGTGTGTTTTTTTTTTTTTTTTGCTGCACAGAAGTGTAGCTGCTATGATGTGATCCGTCTGCTATGATGTGATCCGTCTGCTATGATGTGATCCGTCTGCTATGATGTGATCCGTCTGCTATGAAACTAAAACTCAGATTACCAGCTCACGCTAGTTACTGATGGAAAGAGGAGGAGGGGAGGAATCCCCATCTCTTAAAACACATTTATTCTGGTCTGGAAGGGGAGCAGGGAGCTCACTGGGCTTAGGGCTCCATGTTTTCCTGCGCCTATG
>CAJHNH020003268.1:0-57500 GCA_905116865.2 Candidula unifasciata | reverse complement strand
AGGAATTTTACTGGTTTGACTTATATGTATGTATGTTTATGTATGTATGTATGTATGTGTATATGTATGTATATATATATATATATATATATATATATATATATATATATATATATATATATATATATATATATATATATATATATATATATATATATATATATACAGTATAAAATATGTATGTACATACACATACACATACACATAGGTGTGTGAATATTATATATATATATATATGCATTTATATTAGGGCTGTACCGAATAGTGATTTTCACTATTTGGCCGAATACGAATAGTGGGACCAGCTATTCGGCCGAATACGAATACGAATAGTGTATCATCATCATCATCATCATCAGGGGCCTTGCCGAATGGCGTGGGTGATCAAGCCTCTCCACAATCTGCTATCACCTGCAGCATGTATTAGTTCGTGTGCTGACACACCTCCATACCATGCAACAAGACTGTCAAGAATCTTCTATCGTTGTCTTCCTCTATTCCTCCTTCCACAGATCTTTCCAGTGGTCACCAAATGTTCCATTTTCCCTCTTCTCAAAACATGGTTAAAAAATGAAGACTGTCTCCTTCTGATGTCTGTGATTAGTTGTCTTTGGGCTCCCGCCTCTTTCAAAATCATCGTTCGCTCGGCCGTTTGTTCGATGTAATTTAAACGCACCTTCATATTCTCGTTAGCAATATCTTCAACTTGTTTTGGAAAGAACGCAAAATACATGATCTCTCACTATCTATCCCCCCCCTCTCTCTCTCTCTCTCTCTCTCTCACAGACACACACTCACACACACACACGCACACTGCGGTTGGCATTTTATGCACTTTGTACCACGCAACCGGGTCGCAGTTTCCCCCGCTACGACAGACTTAGACAACATCAACTATAGTGAGAGAGTTATTTCAGTCCAGTGTATGCAGAGTTGGGAGTAAGGTAACCACTATTCGTATTCAGCCCACCGTAACTATTCGGCCGAATACCGAATAGTTTTTAGGTCCACTATTCGGCCCCAAAGCGAATACGAAGCGAATATTCGGTACAGCATTATTTATAAATATCTATATATACACGCTATTTGAAATAAATAGGGAAAACAGACACCCCGGGAGGAGGAAGAGTGGGAGGGAGAGCAAAAAAGAACTCAGACAGCACAGCAAAAAATACACAGGTGCTCAATACTCTGCAGCTGAACATCTGTGGAATAAGAAATAAGAAACTTGAACTTGCCAAACTGCTAAACAACCACAGGGTACACGTGGCTGCCCTACAAGAAACCCTGCATAAAGACTCTGATCTGCATCTCACTGGATATACTAGTTATGCCTGTAAGTGCAATGACTGCCGGGGCATAGTGACCTATATCAGAAATGACATACAAGGAGATGTAACAATGCTGTCGACATCTCACCCTACAGATGTGCAAAAAATAACTTTCTGGCACAATGGAAGCAAATACACGATATACAACGTGTACAGCCCACCTCAGACAACATGCAACATACCAGAACTATACAAGACACAGTACCATAAAACCCTTCTTGTTGGTGACTTCAACGGACACTCGCCACGTTGGGGTTACCCTGACTACAATAGCACAGGGAAGTACATCGAAGATACTTGTGAAACAACTAACCTATTAGTGCTGCAGGACACAGAGTCTACACCTACACTGTTACACAGGTCCCACCTATCTCTCAGCAGATCAGACCTGACCATCTGCTCATCCGACTTAGCAGACGCAAGCTATCCCCAAGTCCTGGACGACATAGGAAGTGACCACAAACCTATACTCACAACTGTAAGCACCACCCCTAAATTACGCTTCAAGCAGAGAACCCGTTGGAATTTCCGAAAAGCAAACTGGAAACTATTTCAGGAAACATCTGACTGCCTCCTGGGAAGAATTGACAACAGCTGTCTGGAAACTTTTTGTGAAGACATAACACAAGCAATCCTGAATGCAGCGTCGAAAGCCATCCCAAGGGGCAGCCGGAAGGCATATAAACCTTTTTGGAATCAAGAAATTCAAAATACTATATCTGAAAGGAATAAAGCAAGAATATTTCTCGAAACTGCACGTTCAACAGAAGCAAAGATCCAATACAATAAAGCATGTGCCAGAGTAAAGCTTGTAGTTAATAAGGCTAAAAGAGATAAATGGACAGAAACTTGCTCCAACTTAGACCTTAGACAGAATGGAAATAAAGCATGGACTTTAGTTAAAAACCTCTCCGGAGAAAGTAGAAGGGTGAACCCAAAACCAGTGACAGATGGGAGTAAGACAATCACTGAAGACAAGAAGAAAGCAGAACATTTCAATCATTATTTTGCCTCGGTTAACAGAGCAGGTAAGCTGTCAGAACTCGATAGAACACAGCTCTCTCAGTTGAAGAAACAAGAGAGAGCTCCAACAGCCAGCGACTCCCTTTTTGAAAATGAATTTAGCATGGATGAATTAGAGCAAGCCCTGAAGAAATTAAAACCTAGAAAATCTCCAGGCCCAGATAAGATCCACAACGAAATGCTGCTACATCTTGGCCGTCTGGGAGAGAAGTAGTTCTCAGGCTTATTAATAAAACTTGGAGGTCAAGCAAACTTCCAAGGGCATGGAGGAATGCATATATCGTCCCCATCCTTAAAACCAAAAAGCCTCCAGATGACCCCAAAAGCTACCGCCCGATATCCTTAACATCATGCTTGGGCAAAGTTGCAGAAAGAATGATAAACAGGCGCTTATATTGGTTCCTTGAGAGTTCTGGTGTTCTATGCCATGAACAGGCAGGCTTCAGAACCAACAGCTGCACAGAAGACCAGCTGTTCAGACTGACACAAAGAATACATGATGGCTTCCAGAATAAGAAACACACAGTGGCAGTCTTTGTCGACCTCCAGCAGGCCTATGACAGAGTATGGAGAAAAGGTCTCCTGATGAAGATGATGAGCATAGGAATACATGGCAGATTGTATAACTGGGTGAAATACTTCCTGATAGATAGAACAATCCAGACTAAGATGCACAACGCAATCTCTTGCCACAAGGCTCATCATTGAGCTGTACACTATTCCTAATCTTTATCAATGACCTGCCAGAACAAATCAAGGCCGAAAAAGCCTTGTACGCTGATGACCTAGCAATATGGCAGAGTCATGAAAATGTGGAAAGTGGAGCCCAAAGACTGAATGGAGACCTCAGAAGACTGCATGATTACTGCCAAAGATGGAAACTCAAGATTAACTGTGCAAAGACGGTCTACACAATCTTTACCAAAAGCCACCAAGTAGCAAGGAAGAATATTAACCTGAGGTTAGACAAACACCAAGTGATGAAAGAAGAGCATCCCACATACCTTGGAGTCACACTTGACCCGCAGCTCAGCCTCAAGAACCATATTGAAAACATCAGGAATAAGGCATTGAGGCGGTTACAGTTATTAAAGAGACTTGCAGGTACATCATGGGGATCAGACAAGGAAACTCTGAGGGGCTTATACCTAGGATATGTTCGCTCTGTGATAGAGTACAACAACTCACTGCTTACAACTTGTTCCAAAACTAACCTAGAGACTCTTGACAGAGTACAAAATAATGCCCTCCGATTAATCTGCGGAGCTATGCAGTCTACACCAACTGCTGCATGTGAAATCCATACAAATGTGGAACCCCTCGGGTTGCGGAGAGAAAAAGCCACTTTAGAAATTTATGAAAGATGCGTTAGGAAAAATCGTAACCATCCTAATAGACATCTTGTAGAAAACTGGGAATCCAAACAAAGAATAAAGCACAAATCGGTTTTACACTGTGTAAATGAAATTCAGGACAGATACCACCTCCCAGAAAGACGTCAAGGAATTCAGAATGTTGCAAAAAACCTACCACCACATGCTCGCTTTAAAGCTCCAGAAGTCCAAACTAAATTGGTAGGCGAGGAAACCAAACAGTCCGACCCAATCGCTCTTATGAACTCATCACTAAAGACCGTTGATTCTTACCCCCAAGAATGGATACATGTCTATACTGATGGATCAGCATTTAAAGCTACCATTAAAGCAGGTTACGGAATCTACATAGGTTATCCCGATGGATCTGTTGAAGAGATTTTTGATGCATGCGGGGAATTCTGTTCAAACTATGAAGCTGAAATAATTGCACTGGAAACAGCAGTATACCACCTAAAGACTGTAATGGATGTTTACCCCTCAAAGGTCCAAAATATTGTCATCTTCACAGATTCAATGTCTGCCCTTCAAGCTCTGGAGGGCAATGAACGCTGCAGAACTGACATAGCCAAGATAATCCTGGATGCCGATCATCTTATTACCTCATACAACATCAGAATAGTGATGCAGTGGATTCCAGGTCACTCCGGCACACCAGGTAATGACAGAGCTGACAGATTGGCAAAGAAAGGAGCAACACAAGAACAACCACCTACAGCGACAACCCTCCAGACAGCAAAAACACTGATAAGAGGTATAAACAAAGAGACTTGGTTGAACAGATGGGCCATGTGAGACACTGGAAGAGAGGTTTATAGACATATGTCTGGCCCTGATCCTAATGACAGCATTAACCATCTAACAAGAAGGGACCAGGCCACCATCTTCAGACTTTGAACGCAACATACTCCACTCAATGGACACCTAAACAGAATACAGCCACAACACTCCCCAGAGTGCCAGCTATGTAACTACCCCTACGAAACTGTTGAACACCATCTCTTTGAGTGCCCAAAACTCAGTGAGACAAGAAGAACGCTACTCCCTCCGAGACCAGACAAGTGGAACACCTTGCACGGAGGAAAAGAACAGCTTGTGAAAACATGCAAATTCCACTACATGGCATTGGGCCAAAGGGCGAAAGCTCATGCGCCGCTGCATCGATAACAACAACAACAACAACATATATACACGCTCAAACGCGCTCCTATATATACAATATATAATATGTATGTACATACACATGCGTGTGTGAATATATATATATATATATATATATTTATATGTGAGTGTGTGTTTATATATTTATAGATACACACAGAGATATATGTATACATCAGGTCCGGATTAGAGCTCCTTGATGCCCCTAAGCACTTAACAGAGTTTCGCCCTTCCCCGCCCCCCCCCCCAGCTCCCACCCCTCGCCCCCTTTTACGCACTCGTCGACCCATATCCTTCGCCCCCACCACTCATCCCCCCTCGCTCCCCCTCGATTTATTTAAACAACATTATAGGTCCCTGGGGAAACCAATGTGCTGCGGCCCCTACAACAAACAGAAATAAAATATAAATGGTCACCTGACTTACACAGAGTAGCATAGGGCCCTATCTTCAGGTCGCCCTGTCAAGTGTCCCCTAGCATAGGGCCCTATCTTCAGGTCGCCCTGTCAAGTGTCCCCTAGCATAGGGCCCTATCTTCAGGTCGCCCTGTCAAGTGTCCTGTAGCATAGGGCCCTATCTTCAGGTCGTCCTGTCAAGTGTCTTGTAGCATGGGGCCCTATCTTCACGTCGCCCTGTCAAGTGTCTTGTAGCATAGGGCCCTATCTTCACGTCGCCCTGTCAAGTGTCTTGTAGCATGGGGCCCTATCTTCACGTCGCCCTGTCAAGTGTCTTGTAGCATAGGGCCCTATCTTCACGTCGCCCTGTCAAGTGTCCTGTAGCATAAGGCCCTATCTTCACGTCGCCCTGTCAAGTGTCCCCTAGCATAGGGCCCTATCTTCAGGTCGCCCTGTCAAGTGTCCCCTAGCATAGGGCCCTATCTTCAGGTCGCCCTGTCAAGTGTCCCCTAGCATAAGGCCCTATCTTCACGTCGCCCTGTCAAGTGTCCCCTAGCATAGGGCCCTATCTTCAGGTCGCCCTGTCAAGTGTCCTGTAGCATAGGGCCCTATCTTCAGGTCGCCCTGTCAAGTGTCCCCTAGCATAGGGCCCTATCTTCACGTCGCCCTGTCAAGTGTCCTGTAGCATAAGGCCCTATCTTCACGTCGCCCTGTCAAGTGTCCCCTAGCATAGGGCCCTATCTTCAGGTCGCCCTGTCAAGTGTCCCCTAGCATAGGGCCCTATCTTCAGGTCGCCCTGTCAAGTGTCCCCTAGCATAGGGCCCTATCTTCAGGTCGCCCTGTCAAGTGTCCTGTAGCATAAGGCCCTATCTTCAGGTGGCCCTGTCAAGTGTCTTGTAGCATAGGGCCCTATCTTCAGGTCGCCCTGTCAAATGTCCTGTAGCATAAGGCCCTATCTTCAGGTGGCCCTGTCAAGTGTCCCCTAGCATAGGGCCCTATCTTCAGGTCGCCCTGTCAAATGTCCTGTAGCATAAGGCCCTATCTTCAGGTGGCCCTGTCAAGTGTCCCCTAGCATAGGGCCCTATCTTCAGGTCGCCCTGTCAAATGTCCTGTAGCATAAGGCCCTATCTTCAGGTGGCCCTGTCAAGTGTCCTGTAGCATAAGGCCCTATCTTCAGGTGGCCCTGTCAAGTGTCCCCTAGCATAGGGCCCTATCTTCAGGTCGCCCTGTCAAATGTCCTGTAGCATAGGGCCCTATCTTCACGTCGTCCTGTCAAATGTCCTGTAGCATAGGGCCCTATCTTCACGTCGCCCTGTCAAGTGTCCTGTAGCATAGGGCCCTATCTTCACGTCGCCCTGTCAAGTGTCCTGTAGCATAAGGCCCTATCTTCACGTCGTCCTGTCAAATGTCCTGTAGCATAGGGCCCTATCTTCACGTCGCCCTGTCAAGTGTCCTGTAGCATAAGGCCCTATCTTCACGTCGTCCTGTCAAATGTCCTGTAGCATAGGGCCCTATCTTCACGTCGTCCTGTCAAGTGTCTTGTAGCATAGGGCCCTATCTTCACGTCGCCCTGTCAAGTGTCCTGTAGCATAGGGCCCTATCTTCAGGTCGCCCTGTCAAGTGTCCCCTAGCATAGGGCCCTATCTTCACGTCGCCCTGTCAAGTGTCCTGTAGCATAGGGCCCTATCTTCCCGTCGCCCTGTCAAGTGTCTTGTAGCATAGGGCCCTATCTTCCCGTCGCCCTGTCAAGTGTCCTGTAGCATAGGGCCCTATCTTCAGGTCGCCCTGTCAAGTGTCCCCTAGCATAGGGCCCTATCTTCCCGTCGCCCTGTCAAGTGTCCTGTAGCATAGGGCCCTATCTTCCCGTCGCCCTGTCAAGTGTCCTGCAGGCCTATGTGTTAAGAAGGCACCCGTGCCCTCATAAATGTAATTTCAGCTATAAACAACAATAAAAAATAAAATTAACTGTTATTCATCGAAGTTGAAACAAAACTACAGTGAGATAGAAAATAATGTAGATTTTTGTTTATATTTGAAAATTGTCTCATACTCTAAATTTTTTTTTTTAAATTGCAAAGTTTACGATCAGATAATCGAAACTAATCTTATTTAAATAATCTGCTTCTATACTTAACTTTCATAATATCTTGGACAAAGAAGATGAGAAATATTGACATCTTAAAAGATTTGAACATCAAGGAAGATTGGCTAATAAACAGTATCCTTTCTCGAAAGCTGAAATATTTTGGTCATTTCAAGCGCTACAACGGATTGGAAAAAATTATAGCAGAAGGCATGGTACCAGGAAGGAGGGGCAGGGGCCGACCAACACGAAGATGGGCACATGATATAAGTGACTCCTTGAGTGTGAAAGTGCATGAGGCAGGAGAACTGGCGAGAGACCGAGTTTTTTTTCAGGCAGACAGTGATGAGAGCGACGTTCTGCTCAGGACCTGCTACATGATGATAATACTTAACTTAAAAAAAAAACGTTTACCTCAAGGCTTTTAAAAAAAATCTGTGGTGCCGCCTGCATTTTTGATGTCCTAAGCACGCACCTAGTGTGCTCAACGCTGATATAAACACAAACACACACCCAAGTATAGCTTTTAAACTTGCCTACCTCTCTACGTTGACAATCTCCTCATGCTGACCACATTTTCATTGATCAGACGGTCGCAATAGTTTCTCGACAGAAGACCGCCTCCAAAAGTTGACCACCTCTTTAGCTGAAATTTGACCACTGTTGACTGCATATTATGATACTATAATATGCAGATAGATCATATGAAAGAGTTGATACATTGTTTTTCCTATCCTGACTGAGAATGCCTCAACTTGGATATAGTGATAACAGAAGATGAAAGATGCAATAATAATTTTAAAAGAAATTTTAAATGTAGAACTGCAGCGTTTCATCCAATGCCAGTCTTCATGTATGGAAGCAAATCGTGGACAGTCAGCAGATTATTGGTGAAAGTTATGGCATAACTGCATATACAATCTGTCGTTTTAGAGACGAATGATGAGAGCTCCGGCTGTTGATATCTGTGACTTGTGTGTTGTCCATCAAGATGCTGATGACCACTCTTTTTCATCAAGTATGAGTACGAAGATGACTGATGAGGCCGATGCGGGCCCGAAAAGTTCTTGGACAGTGAGGACAGGGACTGAGCGATGTGCCAGGGAGGGGAGCTCCTGCAGTCGTCTTTCTGTCCATTCTTTTCCTAATCTTAAAAAGACTTATTATCTTAATAAGACTTATTAAGACTTATCTGTGACTTATGTGTCAATAAAGCGCTTCATAAATGCCAAATGCTCTGTTGAAATTATGCTGCGGCAGATTTGACAACAGACATCTTTTACGTTGATTTCGACAATGGTATTAGGCACCGACCATTAAGGGGACAATGGCAAACTAATGACTGCAAAATTGCCTTGCAAAATCTTAAACAACCGAATAATGCTGGAGTTGGTTCTGCCAAGACAATCCGTTGACGTATCGTTAGCCCGGTTTGTTGACGTCAGCAGCATGGCCCGTCAGATGGAGACGGTCTTGGTTCTGCAACGACATGTAAAAGGACAGCAACTCCGAATGAGAACATCGTGGACATATAAACTAAAATAAAAAGGTCTAACTAAGGTGTCCTAATATAACTGGAATTCTCTCCAGTGTTGTCGCATCCACTAGGTGTTAATGGTGAATACATTTATGAATCCAGAATTGACGTCACCGAACTCTTGACATTCCCATATGTGCTCCGTCTCCTTCGTCAGCAGTCAACGAAGAGTCGACTGCTAACAGTACCCGTTGCAACAGGTCTAAAAGTGCGCCTTTGTTTCCCCCGCAGTGTTGACTATCTTCCCAGACACCCCCACTACCTTTCCCAACCACTATCCCGCCCTGTTGATTTCTCTTTCAAAGTGTGGGCTCGCTGTCTGCTTTAACGCACTGTCCAATTGATCATAGAGAACCTTTAACACGTCCGCTTTATCATGAAGTAGCTCACCGCCCAGAGAACCGGCCACAGCCAGTCTGCCAGCCTGCTCATTTACCCGCACACCTGTATATCTTAGAGAGAAAAAATTTTCTTATAATAATAAAAAAGATTTTAGACAAGAGATGATCCAGCAATTCCTAGCTTAGAAGGCTTATACCTTATCATTTAGGACAGTGATTCCCGAACTGTGCTCCGCAGCGCCCCGGAAGACGCGACCTATTCACAGGTGCGCCGCGAAATATTCAAAGATACATGAGTTTTTTTTTTTTTTTTAAATCTTTTACATACAAATAGTAACAGCCATACTTTATCTTAGGTTAGGGCGCCGTGAAAAAACATTTAACTGAAGAAAAATAAAAAGGTGCCGCGACAAAGACAAGTTTGGGATACACTGACTTAGGACACGGAGTCGGTATTCCTATGGATAGCAGTACTTGATGGGAGCAATGACCATGGATTATACATCTCAGCGATGGGAAAAGAAGCAAAGGGAGATCTGTGGGTGACGATCTTAGACAGTTTGACAATACACCATGGAAGTTCAATCATGTATGTTTGAAATTACTGGAGGTGCACTGGACAGAAGGCTATGGATCTTCTTCTTCTTTGTGTTCAACTGTTGTAGACTCTAACGGAAAGTTTTGGTCGTTCGTCCACTACTAGACTTCAGTCTTTTTCGACAACTTAGGTTTTTCGCACGCATCCGTTTCAAAGCTCTGGCTTACTTGCTAGCAGATGTATAATTCCTCGCTGCCTAGGCAGATACGCTCTGACGTCGGACAGAAATTTCTAAATCGTTGCCTTTTTCGTCATGCTTTTTAGGGCGACAGTGGGTCTATTCTTTCACCCCTCCCCCTTCTCCGAATAATGCCCTGGAACGCAAATGCTATGGACAGACATGACTACCGACGCCAAGGCGGTACTGACACTCAGAAGAAGAAAACTAAATGCCACTTTGGAGAATCAGATTTGTAATATACTCAGTTGTGGCAGAATATTTCCATCGCGTGTCACATTCAATTCAGAGATGCAGTCACAGAATATAAGCACTACTATCTAAAGGTCGCATCTGCGGGAGGTCTATCATTCTATTAATGCTGTTATCACAAAGATCTAGTGTCTTGAGGACACGCTGTTTCCTCGACTGCCCAGATCTCGCCAAAGGATCAAGAATCACAGTAAAAGCGTCACTACACAGGCAAACGTATCATCTTTAAGTTGTTTGATATTTTCTGTGCAGTGTGGCCAAACAAATTCTTCAACAGACTGTGTCTGATGCGGAAAGAGATGATTCCAGAACCTCCAAGATCGGCAATGTGAGACGTATTGAAGCTGGAAGCGATGGTGACGTCAATTTTCCGCTAAACTAACTGGAGCATTGTTGAGACTTCCTAAAAGGAAACCGCACTGACGCGAGGAATGCCGGGAAACGACATGCAGACGATTCCGCTGCGCCATTTTGATTTTGTTATATTCCCCGCGCATTCTAAAATGCTGGTGCTCGCCGGAAACATGCCATCCTAGAACGTTTCTGTCGTCTGCTTGTGAGTTCTGGAAAGCAATGTTCTTGGGACATTCGAAGATAGTTCATGCTCGAATTTCTTTCGTCTTCTTTTAAACTTTATGTTTATTGGAACACACACACACACACACACACACACACACACACACACACACACACTGGCATACACCCATATGTATGAATGTATTTACGTCCGCATGTATGTATGTATTTACGTCCGCATGTATGTATGTATTTACGTCCGCATGTATGTATGTATTTACGTCCGCATGTATGTATGTATTTACGTCCGCATGTATGTATGTATTTACGTCCGCATGTATGTATGTATTTACGTCCGCATGTATGTATGTATTTACGTCCGCATGTATGTATGTATTTACGTCCGCATGTATGTATGTATTTACGTCCGCATGTATGTATGTATTTACGTCCGCATGTATGTATGTATTTACGTCCGCGTGTATGTATGTATTTACGTCCGCGTGTATGTGTGTATTTACGTACGCATGTATGTGTGTATTTACGTACGCATGTATGTATGTATTTACGTACGCATGTATGTATGTATTTACGTACGCATGTATGTATGTATTTACGTACGCATGTATGTATGTATTTACGTACGCATGTATGTATGTATTTACGTACGCATGTATGTATGTATTTACGTACGCATGTATGTATGTATGTATGTATTTACGTACGCATGTATGTATGTATGTATGTATTTACGTACGCATGTATGTATGTATGTATGTATTTACGTACGCATGTATGTATGCATTTACGTACGCATGTATGTATGCATTTACGTACGCATGTATGTATGCATTTACGTACGCATGTATGTATGCATTTACGTACGCATGTATGTATGCATTTACGTACGCATGTATGTATGCATTTACGTACGCATGTATGTATGCATATACGTACGCATGTATGTATGCATATACGTACGCATGTATGAATGTATATATGTATGAATGTATATGCGTACGTATGTATGAATGTATTTACGTACGTATGTATGAATGTATTTACGTACGTATGTATGAATGTATTTACGTACGTCTGTATGAATGTATTTATGTATGTACGTACGTACGAATGTACGTACGTACGAATGTACGTACGTACGTACGTACGTACGTACGTATGTACATATGTATGTACATATGTATGTACATATGTATGTACATATGTATGTACATATGTATGTACATATGTATGTACATATGTATGTACATATGTATGTACATATGTATGTACATATGTATGTACATATGTATGTACATATGTATGTACATATGTATGTACATATGTATGTACATATGTATGTACATATGTATGTACATATGTATGTACATATGTATGTACATATGTATGTACGTATGTATGTACATATGTATGTACATATGTATGTCCGTATGTATGTCCGTATGTATGTCCGTATGTATGTCCGTATGTATGTCCGTATGTATGTCCGTATGTATGTCCGTATGTATGTCCGTATGTATGTCCGTATGTATGTCCGTACGTATGTCCGTATGTATGTCCGTATGTATGTCCGTATGTATGTCCGTACGTATGTCCGTATGTATGTCCGTATGTATGTCCGTATGTATGTCCGTATGTATGTCCGTATGTATGTCCGTATGTATGTCCGTATGTATGTCCGTATGTATGTCCGTATGTATGTCCGTATGTATGTCCGTATGTATGTCCGTATGTATGTCCGTATGTATGTCCGTATGTATGTCCGTATGTATGTCCGTATGTATGTCCGTATGTATGTCCGTATGTATGTCCGTATGTATGTCCGTATGTATGTCCGTATGTATGTCCGTATGTATGTCCGTATGTATGTCCGTATGTATGTACGTATGTACGTATGTACGTATGTACGTATGTACGTATGTACGTACGTACGTACGTACGTATGTATGTATGTATGTATGTATGTATGTATGTATGTATGTATGTATGTATGTATGTATGTATGTATGTATGTATGTATGTATGTATGTATGTATGTATGTATGTATGTATGTATGTATGTATGTATGTATGTATGTATGTATGTATGTATGTATGTATGTATGTATGTATGTATGTATGTATGTATGTATGTATGTATGTATGTATGTATGTATGTATGTATGTATGTATGTATGTATGTATGTATGTATGTATGTATGTATGTATGTATGTATGTATGTATGTATGTATGTGTTTGTACATGCACACACACACACACACACACACACACACATATATATATATATTGTAGCGCAAGAAACTCGCCTGCGGATCCGAAATGTGTGGGTTCAAATCCTAAGACAGGCCACCGTTTTTTAAAAAAAATAAGTATGGCTTCCAGGTCGACCCAGCCTTTAATATGTACAAGGTAAAGTGGAAGTAAAGACAGCCGGCGTGACGCTGACGACACTCGCAATTGAGTCCCGTCTGGTCTATACACCCCAACAATAGCTATAGCCCAAAATCCCTAATACGCCTAAAGTGGTGTTGGAGGGTTGGGGTGGGAAAGGGGGGGGGGTGATTTTCCTTTACATATGTGACCATTCTCTCTCTCTTATAGTGGTGTTGGAGGGAAGGGGGAATGTTCCTTTACATATGTGACCATTCTCTCTCTCTTATAGTGGTGTTGGAGGGAAGGGGGAATTTTTTTTACATGTGTGACCATTCTTTCTCTCTCTCTCTCTCTCTCTCTCTCTCTCTCTCTCTCTCTCTCTCTCTCTCTCTCTCTCTCTCTCTCTTATAGTGGTGTTGGAGGGGAGGGGTGATTTTCCTTTACATGTGTGACCATTCTCTCTCTCCCTTATAGTGATGTTGGAGGGGAGGGGTGATTTTCCTTTACATGTGTGACCATTCTCTCTCTCTCTTATAGTGGTGTTGGAGGGGAGGGGGAATTCTCCTTTACACGTGTGACCATTTTTTCTCTCTCTCTTATAGTGGTGTTGGAGAAGAGGGGGAATTTTCCTTTGCACGTGTGACCATTTTCTCTCTCTCTTATAGTGGTGTTGGAGGGGAGGGGGGATTGTCCTTTACATGTGTGATCATTCTCTCTCTCTCTTATAGTGGTGTTGGAGGGGAGGGGTGATTGTCCTTAACATGTGTGACCATTCTCTTTCTCTCTCTCTCTCTCTCTCTCTCTCTCTCTCTCTCTCTCTCTCTCTCTCTCTCCTATAGTGGTGTTGGAGGGGAGGGGTGATTGTCCTTAACATGTGTGACCATTCTCTTTCTCTCTCTCTCTCTCTCTCTCTCTCTCTCTCTCTCTCTCTCTCTCTCTCTCTCTCTTATAGCGGTGTTGGAGGGGAGGGGGAATTTTCCTTTACATGTGTGACCATTCTCTCTCTTATAATGGTGTTGGAAAGGCGGGAGGGGCAAAGAAGTTTCAAGGGACTCTGAAGCTGTTTTTATACTGAGTGCATGTGTACTTGCAGTCATACGTTATGCTAACATGTTTTCCCAGGTTTAATGTTAAATGATGTATGGTCATGGTGTGGAGATAAAAAAAACAAGAGCATTGTGAAAGATAAGTTTTTAGAGGTGCTAAATGCAAGACGTGCCTGCGTGCCCAATTTGAGAGCCTTTAACAGAAAATGTTTGTTCGCTGGTTTTGCTTTGTTCCTGCCTATTTCATGCTTCTAATGGAACAATAGTTAGCAGTAATAACAAAAACAAACCAACTAAGGAACTGATAAATGACAGACCACACTAATAAACTGTTGCTTGCAGAATGGATGTTGTTCAGAGAATACTAGTGCGAGATACTGTTGTCTCGTATAGGACTATTCCATTGTTATCACTAATGTATCTGACTGGTGTTTTCTGCAACTCTTCTGTCTCACTTTCGAAACGCTGGGGGAATTATAAAATTATAATACTGTCTGTGTCCGGAGCGCAGGCACGACACAACAGTGTTGGACTAATTATTTCCTAATAATTATTTCCTAATAATTATTTCCTAATCGTCGTGTTTAGCGATACATACATAAAAAAAAGTTTACACTTTAATCCCACCCCCTTTCCGATCGCATTCCGGAGCCCCAATATAGGAGGCGTGGGGGGGGGGGGTAGGGGGGGGACAAGAATAGACCCACTGCCCAATCAAAAGCATGTCGTAAGAGTTGTCTCATTGGGAGCTTCCTTCGAAGTCCGAGTGCATCTGCTGGGAGGCAAGTAACCAATTGTCTGCGTACACACAAGTCAGATATGTAAAACGAATATGCACACAAGCTAGGTTATGAAACAGGACTAGGGTTCAGAAGGGGACGAAAGACTAGAACTTTTCGCTGCAGTTTACAGCCAGTGAACGCTAAACAGCAGCAGCACTAGCACCAGCAGCAGCAAACAAAGCAGAAGCAGCCAGCAGCCAGCAGCCAGAGGAGGAGGAAGAAGAAGAAGAAGAAGAAGAAGGAAGAAGAAGGAAGAAGGAAGAAGAAGGAAGAAGGAAGAAGAAGGAAGAAGGAAGAAGAAGGAAGAAGGAAGAAGAAGGAAGACGGAAGAAGAAGGAAGAAGGAAGAAGAAGAAAGAAGGAAGAAGAAGGAAGAAGAAGGAAGAAGGAAGAAGAAGGAAGAAGGAAGAAGAAGGAAGAAGGAAGAAGGAAGAAGGAAGAAGAAGGAAGAAGGAAGAAGAAGGAAGAAGGAAGAAGAAGGAAGAAGGAAGAAGAAGGAAGAAGGAAGAAGAAGGAAGAAGAAGGAAGAAGGAAGAAGAAGGAAGAAGGAAGAAGAAGGAAGAAGGAAGAAGAAGGAAGAAGGAAGAAGAAGGAAGAAGAAGGAAAAAGAAGGAAAAAGAAAGAAGAGGAAAGAAGAAGAAAGAAGAAGGAAGAAGAAGAAGAAGGAAGAAGAAGAAGAAGGAAGAAGAAGAAGAAGGAAGAAGAAGAAGAAGGAAGAAGAAGAGGAAGAAGGAAGAAGAAGGAAGAAGGAAGAAGAAAGAATGAAGAAGAAGGAAGAAAGAAGGAAGAAAGAAGGAAGAAGAAGGAAAAAGAAGGAAGAAGAAGGAAGAAGAAGGAAAAAGAAGGAAGAAGAAGGAAGAAGAAGGAAGAAGAAGGAAGAAGAAAGAAGAAGAAAGAAGAAGGAAGAAGAAGAAGAAGGAAGAAGAAGAAGAAGGAAGAAGAGGAAGAAGGAAGAAGAAGGAAGAAGGAAGAAGAAAGAAGAAGGAAGAAGAAGGAAGAAGAAAAGAAGAAGAAAAGAAGAAGGAAGAAGAAGGAAGAAGAAGGAAGAAGAAGGAAGAAGAAGGAAGAAGAAGGAAGAAGAAGGAGAAGAAGAAGAAGAAGAAGAAGAAGGAAGAAGAAGGAAGAAGAAGGAAGAAGAAGGAAGAAGAAGGAAGAAGAAGGAAGAAGAAGGAAGAAGAAGGAAGAAGAAGGAAGAAGAAGGAAGAAGAAGGAAGAAGAAGGAAGAAGAAGGAAGAAGAAGGAAGAAGAAGGAAGAAGAAGGAAGAAGAAGGAAGAAGAAGGAAGAAGAAGGAGGAAGAAGGAGGAAGAAGGAGGAAGAAGGAGGAAGATGGAGGAAGAAGGAGGAAGATGGAGGAAGAAGGAGGAAGAAGAAGGGAGAAGGCAGAAGGCAGAAGGCAGAAGGCAGAAGGCAGAAGACAGAAGACAGAAGACAGAAGACAGAAGACAGAAGACAGAAGACAGAAGACAGAAGACAGAAGAAGAAGAAGAAGAAGAAGAAGAAGAAGAAGAAGAAGAAGAAGAAGAAGAAGAAGAAACTGCAACTAATCGTTTGGTTTCCTTTGTTTTTAAGGGTATCGGTGAGTAAATATATTTTGTGTGTGTGTGTGTGTGTGCGTGTGCGTGTGTTTCTTCTTCATGCCATTATTCTGCTGATGAACACTAATCGCCGCTACGTCCTCTGTTTGTCTAATGTAAGTGTCTTTGTAAAGCTCAATATTACTTTAACTTTATCTGACTATTATATATCCTTTCTCTTCCTTATATTTTACTGTCTCTAGATGTTTTCTATTACAAACTCACACAAAGAGACGAAATCGCCTATGCGAGATCAAAAACTCAATAGGCAAGGGATATAGCGGATTTCCCCTCATTCTTCTTTGCGCTCAGTTTCATATGCTCATGTCAGATCGATTGGTGGGCTGCCCCCCCCCCCCCCCCACCCATTCTCTTTTTATGATTAAATATTTATTATTCCCTTTTGTTATTATTATTACAAACTTAAACAAGTCCCTTTCTATTATCCCCTTTCTAGCCAAGAAAATATGGAAAAAGGGGAGTTGGAGGAAAGGGGCACGGTGACTATGGTAGAGAAGAAACAAAGCAGTTAATGCAACAAAACACTTATTTTTGTTACATGGTAATATAAATGACTTGATATACAAAAGAAGAGATAGTGTTAAATAGCTATTAGGTAAACTGCACATTTCATTATTCCATCTGGTTCCTTGCCTCTACAAAGCGGCGGCTTATCATCCAATAAGGTGGTTAAAAGCTCGAACCTCCGTGGCTCTATCTATAGCCACTAAATATTTACCCCACCCCCACAATGGCGAACATAGACTAAAGAAAACCACATTTAGAACTCGTGAGCAACAGTTCAACTATCTCGTCATTTAGACTCCTGTTTGTGAGTGTCTGACACAAGAATAGGTTAATTTACTCGTCTACACAATAAAAATTACAACTTTTTCTTTGTTTTGCTATGGTGAATGTGCCAACTTTTTGAATGCGTTGGCGTTTATGTTGAGACAAACAGGCTAAATTTCCGAAGAAAACCAAACATCAACCCTCTTTTTTAATCTGGGGGCTGTATTTATCTAAAAGTTATAGTTCTGCCCACGTCTGAGTGAGCATATACACGTGCATGTATCTATTCACAGACATCGCATTTATTTGAAGGAATCCACAGTGACGATTATTTGCCAACAAATTTTAGCTCGTTTCTGTATTTTGAACGACCTAGGTAAATATAATGAACAAAAGTCAACAAAAAATGTTCAATGATAATTTCTACACCGTTGGGATATTCTGGAATGATGGGAAACAAGAATAGGCAAATGTCCGATGTTTGTGAAGAGAATATACAGTTTTTGTTTGGCTTCTTCCCCCGCATCAAACATCCGCAAGCTTCAAAGCGGAAGTCATTGACGAACCCCAGAGGACCCTATAGCCATTCTCATCTTCCTGCCTGTGTTTTTGTTCTCTTGTCACTGTGCCCATGTATATATTTTATATCTTTTTTCACCTGTTTTCCAGGTTTAATAATAATGGTTTTTGTCTTGTGGGCGTTTGTTACTTAGACACAAGCAGATCTGAATTTGATATTTTCAATAGTGAGCACTACCCTATGATTAGCAGAACACAAACGGTAACCTATTTAGTTACAACAAAATAACGCCATGAACTGAATAAACAAGAACGAATCAATCGCGTTATTCAGTATGTATATATAGTAAAGCAATATGGGCGCATACACAGTATGACAGAAATTTTTCCTTGGTGGGGGTAATTTACGTAAGATAACGATAGAACTTGTATCCCTAAACAAATAAAATAAAGTTACTCGACATGACAGAAAGAATTGTAAGAGATTGACGAGACAAACGTTTTAGTTTGAGCAGCAGGAAAAATTTAAAAAAAAATATATATATAATAATTATTACCAGAAAAGACAGCGTTAAAAATAACTCCACTCAAACAGGCCAGTAAAACGGGTGTACACGCAAAATTCAGACTATGGCACAAAGCCAAAGTCCAGATGGACGAACAACCAGGACTTTCAGCCGGTAAACAAAGAAGTGGATAACTTTCTTGCACCAGGGTTTACTCCAGGTGATCAGTCTTCTCGCCTGCAAACGGCTGCTTAACGGGCAAAGTAATTACTCACCTATCCTATCCTGACAAAAAGGTAAAGAAATTACTAATATTACTAACTTACATTAGAGGAGCGGCTGGCCGAGTGGTTACACGTCGGGCTGGCATGCGGGAGATCTGGGCTTAACCCCCCACCCCCCACCCCCCCCCCCCCACCCCTGTATGGAGGCATTTTTTTTTTTGTCGGGGGCAAAATTAAACATTATAACGTGCACAGTCTTTGGCCACAGCACTAGCCATGCGGCCCTAAATCCCCAGGCCCACGAACTAGTACTTACCAGGATACAAAAGTTCTCCAGAATGCTACATCATAGTAAACAGCGGGGATTAGTTCGTAAACAAGTCAATGTGTTGGAGTATGTACTTGTTGAAGATGTATGAAAGAAGTTAAAAACATAACGGTCCAAACAGGTAGACCTGAGTCCTAGTTAAGAAGGAGAGCCTTTTCCTGCCAGAAGCTAAAGAAATTACTAACTTTTTTACAGTTGAAGACGACTTAAACGATCAAAAAATGCCCTGAATCTTTAGGTTGCAAGTCACCCTCTCAACGCTAAGCTGGTCTCAACTGTTAGTTTGACGTTAGTCTGCTAAACAGAGTAGGTCACTTTTCATTCACAAGTTTGTTGGGCTGATCGACTTTCCTGAAGGTCACGGGTGTGTCTCGCTCTGTTGTTTGGTTTCTGTGACGTCTTGCATTTACGTTTTCATTCAAAAAAAAAGAGAACGCCTGGGACATAGGTTGCAGCACTCCCTGGGGAAAAAAAAAAGGGGGGGGGGGGTTGTTAGAGCCAGTTTATCCATGTTTTTGGAGTGTTTAAAGCGCTGGCGTGCTGAAATATAAATTACGCGATATTAGTGGCATTGCGGAACACCCCCGTAAACTTGTGCGAAGACCACAAGACTCAGAAACTACCAATCAGAAGTTAGCTAGTGTGTAAATTGGAGGGGTCTGGGCAGACTAACATTTATTACTCTAACCGCCTAAACCTCTACGTCTGAAAAAAAAAAAAAAAGCATAACAAAGCCGTCGAATAAACAAAAATATAAAGAGTCGAACTCCTAGTTAGTCGCAATTTGTTTTTTGATGTTCTTGACTCTTGAAATATCTCAGTGGAAAGTCGCATGCTAATTTATGGCTAAGTCTTTCCTGTCTTAAACAAGGACGTACGAACGAACGAACAAACTTTTTTTTTCCAAAGTGTTACAAATTTGGCACGCCGACCCGTCATACATTCGGCCCATTACAATATTCACCTTTCACATAGCTGTTGTTTATTATCAATAAAGCATGGTTTGATGGTATAATAAAATGCGTATTATAAATAGAAAGAAAAAATACAGAAGCATGTGTGGTGAAATGCATAAGAACACTTGACGCGCACACACGCATTCAAATACACAGGTTCACACATTCACTCACTCACTTACACACCCACATGCACACATACCCACATACACACACACTCCCTACATACACACACACTCCCCTACATACACACACACTCCCTACATACACACACACGCACACACCCCTACATACATACATACATACATACATACATACATACATACATACATACATACATACATACATACACACCTACATAAATACACACCATCCCACTCACCCACCCACCTATACATAAATACATACATACATACATACGAGCATATGTGCATACTGACACACAAAAGCGCACACAGACACTCACAGATACAGACACGCAGAAACACACTGATAAGCACACACAGACATACACACAGAGACATATATGCACAGACTCTCACACAGACACACAGACACAAGCACACAGATGCACACACAGACCACACACGCAGACATACGCGTAGATACACACAGAGAATCTGACTCACAGATAAGCAGACACATACATGCACACATTCAATATTCAGGTACGTTAGTTGCATTCTTGATTGTGTGAAACCAACCTAACACTTTCTATGTCATCTTTTTGTGATTATCTTGTCTCATCCGCCAATCCAAGGACATCGATTAAATAGTTTATCGGTTGAAGGGATTTCCGCTCTACCTCTCCAGAAAGACCAACTACAAGGATATGATTTGCTGCACTAGAGGACTGAGAATGGAATGGAATGTCGAATGTGAATTGACGTCAGTTGCGATAACACTGCGTTAAATAAACTCACGTCAACATACCATGTCAGACTTTCAGCAAGATGGTTTATATCCTATCTTCGAAAAATGATTATCTGAATTTTGCAAATGAGATAATCGGTTACTGCCGCCTGACAACCTTGACATGTATCCGGTGGTTTCTCGCAACATTAGGGATGGTACGATCAGTGGGTAATGAAGGTTGAGACACGGCCATCTTTAGATACAGATGGGCGTGGTTGAGATCACCAGAGAAAACAATTGAGATTCCTCTTCCGGTTATCAATATTCTCATTTCAAACAGGACATGCTTGTTCATTAGGTAGCGAGCTTGTCAAACCATGAGTAACTGTCTCAGCTGACTAGTTAAACAATATGAGTAAACTAGAAGTAATGCCCTGTTAAACAATAGAGACATTTCATATCTAGGGAAAGTAAAGGTAACGGTGAACAATGTCATGTATTAAGAAGTCATTTGCAGAACGTCGCTCTTATTGCGATCTGCCTAAAAGACACCCGGTCTCTCGTCAGCTCTTGTGCATTTTTCTAACCAAGGAGTCACTTTTATCCTGTGCCCATCTTCGTTCTAATCGGCCTCTACCCCTTTTCTCGTATACCATGCCTTCCACCATCATTCTTTCCAATCAGCCAGTCAAAATATTTCAGCTTCCGAGACAAGATGCTGTTTACCAGTCAATTTCCTGGGGGACTCCTACTGAGGCTCCTGCTGCGCATGCTACGCCGTTGAGTTCTGTTTCTCTTCTCTGACTTGTTAAGTCCGTTGTTAAATGCGAAAATGATGGCTAAGCTAGCGCATAAAGCAGACAAACTTCAGCTGGTCAATGAATAAGTTGGCTCTCTGAGGTAGTTGGGCATAGAGCAAGGTATAAACAAGTTTTCACTTTTGAGAGCATGTTCTATTTCTGCTGATTTCAACCTAAACTTTATATTCAATTTTTAAAGGCGTCGGCTGAAAACTTTGATAATTGCTGCCGTTAAAATTCCGGTAAAGATAAAGTTTAAAAAAATATAAAGGACCCTTTTACACGCCTTTAGGCATATAGGGCATATAGGACTAGACCTATATTTTTTAGACCAACGGCACAAAATAGGTGATGTGGTCAGCATCACGCCGGACTCTTCTACTTCCCGGCACTGCACTTAAGGCTGGGTCGACCTGGGAGCCAAGGTCATTTTTGAGGGGAAAAAAAGTCCGGCTCCGCCAGTCATTATTTGAGTTTTGGATGTCACTAGAAAAGGAGTATCCATACCTGAGCTATAGAGCTATAAGATTGCCGGTCGTATTTTCGACTTGCTATTTGTATGAAAGACCTTCTCGGCCATGTTAACACACACACACACACACACAGAGAGAGAGAGAGAGAGAGAGAGAGAGAGAGAGAGCGGGAGAAGGAGATGTTACTGGAGCGCTTTGTCTAGAAGAAACAACTCTCGGCAACGTGTATAAGATTTCCTAACTTCTAAACTGCAGCAGATTTTGCCTTAGCTGAAATTGTAATTTGGTGACATCGAATTTAACCCATAAACCCCTGTCTACGTTTGTTTTTATTTGTGTGTTTGGTTAGCTGGGGAAAAAAAGGTAAAGTCGAGAGATGTCAACCAGCGTCATTGCACACGGTTATAAACCATAAGTGCTCTGCCACCAGTACGGACAGCTGATAAGAATTGTCCGCCTGTGTCGCCGTCCGCACGTAACTCTGTAGCTACAGCGACGTTCCTCCATTTACCCCAGAGTGTCACTCTGGTACCCATTTCCTAGAGGCTGGGTGAGCCCCGGGAACCGCCCGGTTTCGAACACTGACCGTGGCTACAGCGAGTCGCAGCTGGATTTGTAAGCGAGACTCGTATCGTTTGCGCTAACGCGGCTGTCAGGTGGCAGGCGGGTGTGAACAGGGTATTAACTTTAGCCCCTATACCAAGGGTTTAAAAGCAGATAAGAAGGCACCTAGTTAAAGTGGATGAGATTTGGGCTTTATCGTGTAATGCTCTCAAGGGTTCTTTTATTTTATTTCACCCTTATCTCGGGGACTTCGAGATTTCGTAGGGAATCACGATGAGATCCATTATTATAGTATGGAGGAGGGAGGGTTAGGATTAGGATTAAGTGTTAGACGGTGTTCATTTCACACCCTATATCTTCAGACTTTCACGGAAATTCCCTTCAAAATCTCAGAGCTTCCCAGATGTGGTGAAATAAAAGAAAAGAACCCTCTAAAGCAGCGGTTCTCAACTTGCCTATCGCGACGCTTTTTTTTTTTTTTTTGAGTGATCGACTTTTTCACAGGGGTCGCCTAAGAGCATCAGAAAACACATATCGATTGAAGTTGTGAAGGAAAATAATTGTTTATGGTTCCCCACAACATAAAGGAACTGTACTAAGAGGTCGCCACAACAAAAGGGAACTGTACTAAGGGGTCGCCACAACATAAGGGAACTGTACTAAGGGGTCGCCACAACATAAAGGAACTGTACTAAGGGGTCGCGATGTTAGAAAGGTTGAGAGTCACTGTTCTAAAGTCTAAGGGACCAGTCTCTCTAGCGTAGATGGCTAAACCTGATTGCGCGGTGAGCGGGTGACGAACTCCTTGTGGTCCGGGTTAAAAGGTTGCGATATCCATAATACCGAGGGTTAACAACTCATGGCTTCTGGATACTAAAACTAACAAAGTCTAAGGGAGTTACGAAACTGTCGAAATTCCTAAGCCATAGACGCTGACGTACCCTATTATTCTTTCTTCTTCTGCAGCCTTTCTAGTCCCCAATAGAGCACAGGCCCTCAACCAGCTGGCGCCAAGTCGTTCTATCCTTTGCTATCGTATGCAGCTCTCCCCGTGTCCCCCTCCTCCCCCATCTTTTTAATCTCGCTCTCTAGCTTCTGACAACGTTCGAAGATTCCAGGTGCCGTTTCTGGAGGTTTCCCTATGTGGAAGGAGGTACGTTGACGATCCGAACTCCTGTCGGCTTTCTTCACACTGTATCATATATATTTTTTTTACTAGAAGAACCTCCCCTCATTCTGGTTGGCTGTGTTTTTCCTTTTTCTCTTTTTGACTTTTCCGAGTGCTGCGTGGTCTCGAGGAGTGGTGTCCGACTCGAGTGTTAGAGGTTTCGGGTTTAATCCCCGTTAAGGGCTGGGAATTTTGCACGTAGACTTGGATCTAATGTATTTTCCCTTGGTCTCTGGTAAGTGAGATCGGACGCCCAGTGCATTGTTGCGAACGTAAAAAAAATCCCCTGGCAGTTGGAAATCGAAAAGAGTAGCCTAACCGAGTTTTTGCTCGGGCAAAAATTTAGAGTTAAAAATCTACCCAAAGTATTTCAGGATCCTCACCGGTGCTAAAGAGCCTGTGCACTGTGCTGAGCTTCTTCGAACTCAGGCTTGAGTTAGAAGAAGAACGGAGCACTTATGGGTTACTACCCGTGTGCTATGATGTTGATCTGTTAGTTAAACTTCAAACTTCATTACCTGGTACCGAACCTGCCCCCATTCTATCTAGCAATAATTAAATTGTCACTCTTTCATCTTGCATTTATCTTCAGATTTTAACGATGCAACATCAAATAAAACAAACTGACTGCGCATAAAAATATTGTCATTAAAAAATATAATCGATCATCTACAGAAAAAAAAAATTACCATATAACAGACACGACAGATGATGATATCATACGAGATTTCGAAACCCGAGGCGAAAGAAGAATCCGGAAAAAACACTTTTAAAGTGTAACGTTTGCATTTTTATTGCTTGATTGTCATCGGCGATTGAGAAACAAACATATTTTCTTTTATTTCAGAAATGCTTAACTGGAGAATAAGGAAATTGTTTGGCTGAAACATTCACATGTTTTTTTTTTGTTTTTTTTTGTCACTATAGTCATCATCTAACAAGATGGCCAAATCATTCGATCTGTTTCATGATGAATTAGGTTCATGTTGTTGTTCCCACAATCTTACTCGTAGGCTTAATCGAGATTTACACTTTACTGCAATCGGATGTTCCCAATACTTGCTCCGTTCCTGTGCCAATGAAAAGGAAATAAAGAACAAACAATTAGCAAGAGAACAATCCAGAAATATGAACACGCAGTAAATGCATATGACAGTCGCTAGAGACGCCAAAGCCAACAGTCGCCACTAGAAATTCCACAATCTGTCTGGTAGTATCATTTCTAACTTTTTCTTGGATGGTTAAGTTGGCTGCTGTCACCAAACATTTTATTTCCTAGACGTTTATGTAGTTTAGCCTTTGATAATGTCCATGACTTGCACTGGCAGCACATTGGTGGTATGAATATGCTTTTTATAATTTGTTTCCTACTTATGTTTGGATGTCTTGATAGCGGCATAGTTGATATATAAGTACACTGGCTAGTTGGCATTTTATTTCCATTTCTTTGTCAATTCTCCCGTCCTCCGTTAATATTCTCCCTAAATATTTACATTCTGTAAATTGCTTCAGTCAAGCTCCACTCAACCCTTTGTGTAAAAGTAAAGTAAAATAAAGGACCCTTTTTTTCACGCCTTTAGGCGTATAGGGCATATAGGGCTAGACCTATATTTTTATAGACCAATCGGCGCAAGATGGGTGATGTGGTCAGCATCACGCCGGCAGCCTTTACTTTCCCGGGACTGCACGCGGTATCCACTCAAGGCTGGGTCGACCTGGAAGCCAAGGTCATTTTTGAAATAAGTCCGGCTCCGCCAGGGAGCGAACCCACGACCTGCCGATCCGCGGCGAGCGTCTAGCTGCTCGGCCAGGGCGACTCCCTTTGTGTAGCGGACTAAAAATTATGCTAACCTGCATTGTCTGAGTTTGGTTATGGTATATTGGGGTACGAATAGTCACAAAAACAACCATGGAAAAGTCAAAAAGAGGTATGAGGTTTGAACAACGGATCAACATCATGGCACACGGATAGTGACCCATAAGTGCTCCGTGTTTTTTTCTTCTTACTCAAGCCTGAGTCCGAAGAAGCTCAGTACAGTAAGGTTCTGGGAGTTCCGTGGACTACGTCCGGCTTCAGCTGACGGGCCGCGCTGCTGACGTCACCAGGTCGGGCTAACGATTAGTTAACGCAGCGGTTCTTAAACTAGAGCCAAGGCACCCTGGGGTGTCCTGAGCATAAACCAGCAGTGCTTCGGTAATAATCAAGAACAGCCGGCTAAAAATGGGGAAATTATTAAAGAAGCCATGTAGATACTTAAAAGTTATAATTTAAGTTGTCTTTCCTCGCCCCTGTCGAAAATAGTTTATTTCTTGTTTGAGAACCGCTGCGTTAACGCATCATCAGCCCGACCCAGTGACGTCAGCAGGACGACCTGTCAGCTAGAGCCGGTCGTGCGTGGACAAAGAGGAAGATAAATGCTGACATTTTAAAAGATCTCAACATCAAGGAAGATCTGCTGCTGGATAACATCTAGTCTCGGAGGCTGGGGTGTTTTGGTCGTTTCGGAAGCACTGGCGGGTTAAAAATAAAGTGATAGCAAAGTGCATTGTACCAGGAAGGAGGGGCAGGGGCTGAGCAGCAGGAAGATGGTCACACAATATGGGACTCTTTGAATATGAAAGTGCAGAAGGCGGGATAGCTGGCGAGAAACCGAGTTTCTTTCAGGCAGGCCGTGATGAGAGTGACAAAGAATTGCTACATGTTTAACGATATTTCACAGTTAAACCGCTACATGTTTAACGATATTTCACAGTTAAACCAACGATTGTGCAACAAAAATAAATGGCTATTTCCTTTCTGCACAATCCGACTAACTGAAGATTTTCTAATATTCAAATATTTCTTTCGGCAAGTTTATTTGAAATCAATGTATGGCTTAAACTTACGAGTTTTGCCAATTTGAGACCTGAATAAGGCTAGAGGAATGAACATTGTCGTCGGCTAGATGAACATTGTCTGTCTGATCGTAAATGTCAAAGCAATATTGGCCACTATTGTTCGCTTTACCTGCCGCTGGCTGAATTATTTACATGAATGTCGCAGCAAAATAATACCACAGGCACGGAGAGAGAGAGAGAAGGTCCAACCAGGGACATGTTGGTTTGGCGCCACAGAGAAAGCCTGATTCTCCTGGAAGGGACACAAGTACATGTTTATATTATTTTCTTACGTGGTGGCAGCGGTGTCATGACACAACCAAATTAAGGGAGTGGAATTTGGCGGAAGGGACAGGGAAGTGAGGGGGTGGGGGGGGGGGGGGGGGGGGGTCGCTTGCTTCATCACATGTCAAGGTGAGCCTTGTTTAAATCTTGAAATTCCCGATCAAAATTATAATAATAGTAAATATTATTATTATTACCTTTTATTACTGGTAAACATGATGAATGACAAAGAAACATAATAATATATTTTACTGTTCTTTTTTCTGTTTGTCAAAATCTGCTTGTGCCGCTAGGCGTGGCAGTCTATCAGATGATCGGCAACCAAGCCAGGGCGCGCTCAGTCGCTTCATATGCCGTGATGTTATGAAGTCTCAAGTTGTCCGTGACTCCTTCAATCCATCTTCTTCTTGGTCTTCCCCTGCCTCTTGGTGTTTCGATTTTCATGTTGTATGCTCTTGATGCTGGCATCGTTGGTTCCATTCTCATTAGGTGACCAAACCATTTCATTCTTTGCTTCTCAATAAATTTTACGATGGGTATGGTTCCAATAGTTCTTGTAATCACATCGTTTCTCACTCGATCTCTTCTGTTTTTATTCGCAGCCATTCTCAAACATCTCATTTCACAGGTGGTTAGTCTTCTCTCGTGTTCTTTTGTTAATGTCCAAGTCTGACATTGATAACCTAATGTCGGTATAAAGATTGTATTTATAATTTGTCTTTTTATCTCAGCTGGGACAGCAGGGTGTTTTAAAATTGGAGCAAGATGGTATGCGACATTGTTGGCTTGTTGGATTCTTGCTTCGATCTCTCTGTCTATTTTACCATTGAATGTAAAGATACTTCCCAAGTATTTAAATTCTTGCACTTGTTTTAGGCTGCGATCTAGAATCTTTATGTCGATGGTCTGTTGCTCTCTGCTTATGCTCATGACTTCTGTCTTTTCAGTATTGATCTTCATATGATGCTTGAGGCAACTGTCGTGTAATGTGGTCTTGCAGCTGTTTACTATCACTGTGAAATAGGCATTGATCGTCGGCAAAGAGCAGCTCATTGAAGTCCTCCTGTTTATCGACATCTGTTGGTGTTATGTCTATTTTATTAATATTGTTCATAAATATTATGAAAAGTAAAGGTGATAATACACAACCTTGTCTTACTCCTGATGTTACTGGGAACCAGTCTGTGATGCCAACTCTTATTCTAATGGCGCTTTCACTTTGTCTATAAATAGCCCTAACACAATCTAAAATTGTTCCATTTATACCGTAGTTTTCAAGAACTTTCCATAATAAATTTCTGTTTACTCTATCGAAAGCTTTTTCTTGATCTATGAAAGCGATGTTCATTTATTTTCCAAATTGGGACTATAAGGGCTCTTTGCCAGTCTATTGGTACAGTTCTTTCATTCCAGGCTTTCCTAAATATGTGGAGTAGCCAGGTGACTCCAATTTCTCCACAAGCCTGTATTGCCTCGGCTGATATTCCATCAACACCTGATGCCTTATTTTTGGGACTGCATCTGATTGCTTCTCTGACTTCTTGTTCGATTATTGTAGGCTGTTCCTCGTTTGTACATCTGGGTGTGAATGGTACTGTTTCCTTATTTCCTGTTACATTCAGAAGAGTCTGAAAATATTCTTTCCACCTTTCTCTGATCTTGCCCTCCTCATGTATGGGTTTGCCTTGACTATCATTGATATATTCAGATGGCTGGAATGGTTCATCTCTAGTTCTCATTTTTTCAATGGTTTTACATAATATATTTTACATACATCATTATGTAGCAGGTCCTTTGCAGGACGTCGCTCTCATCACAGTCTGCCTGTAAGAAACTCGGTCTCTTGACAGTTTTCCCGCCTCATGAACGTTCACACTCAATGAGTCACTTATATCCTGTGCCCATCTTCGTGTCGGTCGGCCTCTGCCCTTCCTTCCTGGTACCATGCCTTCTGCTATAATTTTTTCCAATCCGTCGTGGCGCTTGATATGACCAAAATATTTCAGCTTTCGTGAAAGGATATTTTACATACAGTAGAATGAAATATACAAAGAAAAACTAATGAAGAGAACGTATATACATGGTTTCTTTAAGCAAAAACGAAGGAGGGGAGGGGGAATAGGCAAATAGCGCCTTCACATTTTTTAGGCAGGGAGTAATGGGGAAGCTCAGCTCCCACTTCTCCTCCCCCACTTTTCCCCACCAAACTTATGCGCAACTAACGGTGGTTCTGTAGTTGTCTGAGCGCCCAAGTTCTGGCGCCCCTGTAAGGTACTAATGCTAAAGTAAAGGGTTGTGAAGATTGATTGATTTGCAGTCGTAAACAATTGGGCCGCCGCCAGGAGGCGTTGTGCAGGACCGGGTGTTTGGTTTAGGTAACTATAATTCCAACTGTCATAATCAATGATTGGGTTTCGCAGATTGTATTGGAAGTCCAATGTTGTGATGGTGCAAATGTCCAGACTGGTTGAGTTCTACAATTGTTTTCTTTTAACTGAAAATACTTTTCACAGAAACATGAGACCTGAGCTAGCAAAGATGCGGGCGGTTTTCAACGCGCCAAAGAAGCGATTTTGAAGTCTTTTTTTTTTCTGCCTAAGTCGTAAGTCGTCGAAGAGTTGAGTTAGATGTCGTTTTCTGTCTTTTGCTGGTTGTGTAGCTTTTTTTAAAATGTCATATTGCGTTTCTGATGTGTCTCTTTTACTTAATCCATCCATCTCTTCCTGTTCAGCCTCTCAACTTGTTGCCTGCTGTTCTCGTGTAGTATGCTCTAGTTGCTGGCTGATTTTGTTCAATTATAACCAAATACCTCGTACCCATTTCAGGCTGGTTTGACAGAGGTAATTTTTTTGGGGAAAAAAATTCCCACTCGATGTTGATTTGAACCCAAGACCTTCAGACCAGAGGCGAGTATTCAGACGCTACCATCATCAACATCATGTGCAATGCTAACTTGCGTAGGCGCTTCAGCGTCTCCACAGATCACGATCCCTAGTTGCCTGGAACAGCTCTCTTGATGATATCCCTACATGCCATAGTTTCAGCCCATCCAGCATAATCTCTCATGATCTGCCTCTAGCCCTTTTTTGAATGATCTTTCCAGTTGTCACGATGTTCTCTCCAGTACTAATTAACACCAGCTTTATTACTTTTCTCGCCCCCATGAACAATCATTCCACTCTTACCCCTTAGTTGTTTTGTTGCTATATAACACATTACTAGTCCTTTGCTCGTAAACGGCCGGTTTTTTAAAGTTTTTTTGTTTCGTTTTTTCCCCTCATTTTTCTCAAATTCTGGGGCAGGTACCATATTTTTTTTAAAGTATATATACTCTTTCAGAATGTCGTATCTGACTAGTATATGATTATCATTCTTCTGTAAAGCGTATCTTCCATCACTGAATCTTGACCATCGAACTACATCAATCTCTTCCGTTCTAGCTGGCGGATTTCAACACCTGCGGAAGATATACCTGCATACAAAACGCTATATGTGCACACACCAGTGCCAGGTTTTACTGCCATACAAAACGCTATATGTTCATACACCAATGCCAGGTTTTACTGCCATACAAAACGCTACATGTTCATACACTAATGCCAGGTTTTACTGCCATACAAAACGCTATATGTTTATACACAAATGCCAGATTTTACTGCCATACAAAACGATGTTATGTTCATACACCAATGCAAGGTTTTACTTTAATATAAAACGCTATATGTTCATACACCAATGCCAGATTTTGCCTCTATACAAAATGTTAAATGTTCATACACTAATGCCAGGTTTTACTTCCACACAAAACGTTATATGTTTATACACCAATGCTGTATTTTGCCTCCATACAAAACGTTATATGTTTATACACCAATGCTGTATTTTGCCTCCATACAAAACGATATATGTTCATTCACCAATGCTATATTTTGCCTCCATACAAAACGATATATGTTCATTCACCAATGCTGTATTTTGCCTCCATACAAAACGTTATATGTTCATACACCAATGCTGTATTTTGCCTCCATACAAAACGTTATATGTTCATTCACCAATGCTGTATTTTGCCTCCATACAAAACGTTATATGTTTATACACCAATGCTGTATTTTGCCTCCATACAAAACGTTATATGTTCACACACCAATGCTATATTTTGCCTCCATACAAAACGTTATATGTTCATACACCAATGCCAGGAAGCCGCCGCGGTGTAGCGACTAGACGGTCGCCTGCAGATCCGAAGGTCGTGGGTACAGATCCAGACGGTACCGGACGTTTTTTGTGTCCCACAAATGACCTTGGCTCCTAAGTCAACCCAGTCTTGAGTGGGTACCAGGTATTTTCATGGGAAGTTAAGGCGGCTGGCGTGATGCTGACCACATCACCCACTAGGGGCCGCTGGGTCTACAAAATATAAGTCTAGCTCTATATGCAAAATACTCCTAAGGGAGTGGAAAAGGGATCCTTCCTTTTATGTTAATTATTGTTTGAAAGGTGGGTCATCTTTCATGACAACATTTGGAATACGTACTGTTGTTTTTATATCCTAATTGCTCACCATTTGTCGAGGGTTTGAGGTGACGAGTTGTTGTTGACAATCAGTCTTCTAAAGTAGTGTTGGCGATATGTTCGATATTGTTATCGTTGAATAAATTACCACACCTGTTACCTAGGGCTCTTTCAGGGGGCCACTAAAAACGTCTTCCTTTTTCAGCCACAAGGTAAAAAGATCTTAGATTTTACCTGTGCCGATGGTTTCAGCTAACCCCCTACTGCTTCCGTAAGGTCTTTCTTCTTCAGTTCCTTCCCGCTTATTCTCGTCAAGGTGCTGAAGCTCTGGCTATGTCAGCTCAGACATTTTGTTTTCAATTGAACGTTCGAGTTCCGATACCAAAGTTAGTGGAAAACTTCACTCGGTTTCCAGGTTGTTCGAATTTTGAAGCTTTTTTTTTTTTAACTCCGAGGTACCACTATAGTTATGGTTCGCTCAAATCGAATGTAACGCGCCGAAAGGGGTACATATTGCAGCCTACAACAAGGTGCCTATCACTTTCTTAAGGACGTACACGAAAAGAGGATGGGGGGGGGGGCGGTGGGGGGGGGGGCGTACACCAATGGCAGCTATTACTTCTGTCCCATCTCATCGCCCCACCCTCTCTTGACAACGATACTAGACACATTCAAACAGGCGATCTCCCGCCACAGGCTTTCTATAATAGTCTAAAACAGGCCATTAGTCTAAAACAGGCGATCTCCCGTGTTGTCAGTTAAGCTGGGTTACCAATTACAACAAACAGCCTCTACTGTTACATATACGGGAATAAGACCGACCTTAATTAGGTCGGTTATGAGTGGTGCCGTCGGCAACTAAATACCCACAGTGTCGTTATCCTTAAACTGTTCTAGATGTGACCGGGGGGGGGAGGGGGGCGGAGGGGGTGGGAGGGGGTTCAGATTAGGTTAGCACTGTGTTGTATAATTACTGACTGGGGGAAATAGAAAACATTCTGTGGTTAGGGTGTCAGATCAGCAATCTTTACTTTCAAGTGCATCCTCTCAAATGTTGCAATTCTTTTTGTGAACAGTATATATTATTATACTGTTTAAAAAAAAAAAAAAAAAAAGGCATAGTTACTGGAAGGAACAAACATGCTCACAATTTTGACATTCTGAATCTTTGAAAGGCAGTAAGTGAAATTAATCAAATTTCACACAAGAACACCTTAGGGTTCAACCAATCAATTGACACCTTTATTTGCATCTGGGTCATGAAAGTTTTTGAGCATAGACGTTTCCCGTTAGTGTGGTGTGTGGCCTTTCCCGTTAGTATGGTGTGTGGCCTTTCCCGTTAGTTTGGTGTGTGGCCTTTCCCTTTAGTTTGGTGTGTGGCCTTTCCCGTTAGTTTGGTGTGTGGCCTTTCCCGTTAGTATGGTGTGTGGCCTTTCCCGTTAGTCTGGTGTGTGGCCTTTCCCTTTAGTTTGGTGTGTGGCCTTTCCCGTTAGTTTGGTGTGTGGCCTCCTATTGCGTGGATCCGTGACTGGCATCTCCTGGGCAGGGATGCGATCAGGTGTCTGATGTGGGCCTGCGAGATGGCTGCCCACTCTTCCTGGAGTGCCTGGAACAGATCATGACCATTGGCTGGAGGGACGTTTCGGCGACAAACATGTCTTTGCAGCTTATCCCACAGATGCTCAATCAGACTCATGTCTGCAGAAAGGGATGTCCAGGGAAGGGTTTGAAACCTTCCTGGCAGCCAGGAAGTGTGCAGAATGGGGTCTGGCGTTGTCCCGTTGGGAAAGATATCTGTTGGCCTCCCAAAATGGAAGAACATGTGCTCGAAGAATTTCATGGACGTATCGTTGCGCATTCAAGCTTCCTTCTATGTGCACCAATTGACTCCTTCCGTTGTAACTGATTATTCCCCATACCATTACACCTCCACCACCGTGCAGCAGAGCTTCATCAATACAATTTTGGGCTAAACCTCATTTTATCTACGGTAGACCCTACGCCGTCTATTATGACGCTGTAACAAAAATAGAAAGATTCGTCACTAAACCAGACACGTCTCCACTGATTGTCATTTGCCCAGGGACGATGTTGGTTGGCCCAAATAAGTCGATTTTGGCGGTGGCGACTTGTAAGGAGAGGTCCTGGGTGTGGTCGTCCAGCCTAAAGTCCAACCTCGTGCAGTCTGTTCTAAACAGTTTGATCAGACACATAACGTCTTGGAGGCAATGCCTGTGCAGTTGAGGAAGCTGTTGTAAACCTGTCTCTGAGGTGACGAAGCCGAAAAAAGCGATTCTCCGCTGCTGTTGTCACTCTGGGTCGTCCACTGCGATGTCAGTCTTCAACTGAAACCGGTGCCAAAAACGACTAATGGTACACTGATGCACGTTTAGTTGCCTGGCAGCCTGACTTTGATTTTCTTCTGCCTGCAATCGACCAATGGTGATATTCCTTAAATTTATCCACGTAGGCGCCAATTGTGACTGCTTTAAAATGAACTGATCGTTTTAGTGTAGCGTTATCCTTTTATAGGGTTTCAATTACGCAGGTAGTGAGTAGTGTTCACTGCAAATTGTGTTGCTTTCTCGTGCGCACATCGTGAACTATGCTCACAATATGGTCTTAAAAACAAATGACTACTGCGTTGTAACGATTATAAAAACCCACGTAATTCACGCCCACATGTCTACTGGACACGGTAAACAACAATTGAGTTTGCTTTTTTACATACCCGAGTACGATATTTTATTTACAAACTAATAAAAACGCACCGTCGAATAACTATGCGTTTCTTTTTATTATGAACAGTACATATTAACAGTCAGCTCTGTGGCAAAGTCGATGCGAACGCTTCGTAATGCCGGGATGCCTTGTTCGATCCCAGCCGCGGGCCAAGCGCCTTGCGTTGGTTTCGACAGTGGTATCAAGAAAGCCTACCGTCCAGAGCAATAGCAAACTACTGACGTAAATTTGCCTAGAGAAACAATACAACAGCCAGGGGCTGTTAGGGTTGGTTCTGCAACGTCATGTAAAGGATACGCAACTAACCTATATAATTGACAACATCACGTGTACTGGTGGCGTCTGAGAATAGACTATAGTGGTAGATGTCAACATGTTTAAATATAATTTTACTGTATGGACTTTGCGAAATCTTTACCCTAGAATCTTTTACTATCTACTCACTCTTCCCTTGTTCCATAAGGTCTAACTTCTTAGACAAGGGTTTGGCAAACAGAGCGATTCCCCATAGTAAAGTAAAGGATCCTTTCCCACATCTTTAGTGGTATTGGACATATAGGGCTAGACCTTTATTTTATAGACTAATCGTTACTCGGTGGGTAATGTGGTCAACATCACACCGGCCACCTTTACTTCCTATGACTTTACGTGGTACCCACTCAAGGCTGGGTCAATCTCGGAGCCAAGGCCTATTTTTTTTTTTCAAAGTGGCTCAGTCAGGAACCTGACGCACAAACATCCGATCCACAGGTGAGTATAGAAACTGATTCTAAAAAAGGCTCCCCGAGTCCCAAATGTTGGAAAAAATTGACTTAGATAATTTTTTGTTATCATCATCGATCATAGGTGGACTTTACAGAACGTCTCTCTCATTGGGGCACGCCTAAAAGTCTCTCTGTCTCTGGCCAGTTCAACAACCTTATGGGCTTTCATAGCTAATTCATCTTTAATGTCTTGTATCCACTTCACGGAGATCGGTTTCTCTCTCTCTCTCTCTCTCTCTCTCTCTCTCTCTCTCTCTCTCTCTCTCTCTCTCTCTCTCTCTCTCTCTCTCTCTCTCTCTCTCTCATTGTACCCCATAAGGACATCATACAGAGCGATAAACATCCAGTGACACATAGTAGCACCATACAGATAAGGATCACCCGTGGAAAGTCCCCAGGAACCCCTTTCAGGCGTCAGGTCATAGTTTTGGCCTAGCTATATTCAGGGCCCCCGGCAAAAGCCAGGGTGGGGCTTCAAAAAAACGAAAAATTGCATCGCACATGGGGACGAATATGATTGACCTTGGCCTCGTTTTCATGCAAACTATACATTCCATCACTGTTTTTCGCATGCCAAATAGCCGTTTTACATTTACAAAACACCTCAGCTCTCAGCACCAGATGTTGTTTATGAGCCAATTCTCCTCAAATTCAGATCGTCTAGGATATATATATATATCCCAGGCTATAATGTTTTTATTTTACTTGTTCAATGTTATTTAAGATTTTTGTTATCGAAGAGTTAAGGGAAAGGGGGGGGGGGGGGTTGAGGGAAGGGGAGGGAGAGTTGAGGGAAGGGGAGGGAGAGTTGAGGGAAGGGGAGGGAGAGTTGAAGGAAGGGGTGGGAGAGTTGAAGGAAGGGGAGGGAGAGTTGAAGGAAGGGGTGGGAGAGTTGAAGGAAGGGGAGGGAGAGTTGAGGGAAATGGAGGCAGAGATAAGGGAAAGGGAGGGAGAGTTGGAAGGCGAGGGAGAGTTAAGGTAAGGGGAGGTAGAGTTGAGAGAAAGGGAGGGAGAGTTGAGGGGGGGAGTTTGAGGGAAGGGGAGGGAGAGTTGAGGGAAGGGGAGGGATAGTTGAGGGAAGGGGGAGAGTTGAGGGAAGGGGAGGGATAGTTGAGGCAAGGGGAGGGAGAGTTGAGGGAAGGAGAGAAGGGGAGGGAGAGGGGAGGGAATGGGGAGGGAGAGTTAGGGGAGGGAGAGAGGGGAGGGAGAGTGGAGGGAGGAGTTTGAGGGAAGGGGGAGAGTTGAGGGAAGGGGAGGGAGAGTTGAGGGAAGGGGAGGGAGAGTTGAGGGAAGGGGAGGGAGAGTTCAAGGAAGGGGTGGGAGAGTTGAAGGAAGGGGAGGGAGAGTTGAAGGAAGGGGTGGGAGAGTTGAAGGAAGGGGAAGGAGAGTTGAGGGAAATGGAGGCAGAGATGAGGGAAGGGTGGGGAGAGTTCAAGGAGTTGAAGGAGAGTTGAAGGAAGGGGAGGGAGAGTTGAAGAAGGGGAGGGAGAGTTGAGAGGAAGGGGAGGGAGAGTTGAGGGAATGGTAGGGAGATGAGGGATGGGAGTTTGGGAAGGGGAGGGAGAGGGAGTTGAGAGAAGGGAGGGAGAGTTGAGGGAAGGGTAGGGGAGGGGAGGGAGAGTGAAGGGAAGGAGAGGAGGGAGTGGGAGGGAAAGTTGAGGGAGCGGGAGGGAGGGGAGGGAAGGGGATGGAGATAGTTGAGGGAAGGGAGGGAAGGTTGAGGAGAGGGAGGGAGCGGGAGGGAGAGTTGAGGGAAGGGGAGGGAGAGTTGAGGGAAGGGGGGGGAGAGGAGAGGAGGAGGGTTGGGAAGGGGAGGGAGAGTTTGAGGGAAGGGGAGGGAGAGTTGAGGGAAGGGGAGGCAGAGATGAGGGAAGGGGAGGGATAGTTGAGGGAAGGGGAGGGAGAGTTGAGGGAAGGGGAGGGATAGTTGAGGGAAGGGGAGGGAGAGTTGAGGGAAAGGAAGGGAGCGGGAGGGAAGGGGAGGGAATGGGAGGGAGAGTTAAGGTAAGGGGAGGGAGAGTTGAGAGAAGGGGAGGGAGAGTTGAGGGAAGGGGAGGGAGAGTTGAGGGAAGGGGAGGGAGAGTTGAGGGAAGGGGAGGGAGAGTTCAGGGAAGGGGGAGGAGAGTTGAGGGAGGAAGGGAGTTGGAGGGGGGGAGAGGGGAGGGAAGGGAGGAGGGGAGGGAGAGTTCAAGGAAGGGGTGGGAAGTTGAAGGAGGGGGAGGGAGAGTTGAAGGAAGGGGTGGGAGAGTTGAAGGAAGGGGAAGGAGAGTTGAGGGAAATGGAGGCAGAGATGAGGGAAAGGGTGGGAGAGTTGAAGGAAGGGGAAGGAGAGTTAAGGTAAGGGGAGGGAGAGTTGAGAGAAGGGGAGGGAGAGTTGAGGGAATGGTAGGGAGTATTGAGGGAATGGGGGGGGGGGGAGAGTTGAGGGAAGGGGAGGGATAGTTGAGGGAAGGGGAGAGTTGATGGAAGGGGAGGGATAGTTGAGGGAAGGGGAGGGAGAGTTGAGGGAAAGGGAGGGAGCGGGAGGGAAGGGGAGGGAAGGGGATGGAAAGTTGAGGGAAGGGGAGGGAAGGGTGGGAGAGTTGAGGGAAGGGGAGGGAGAGTTGAGGGAAGGGGAGGGAGAGTTGAGGGAAAGGGAGGGAGCGGGAGGGAAGGGGAGGGAAGGGGATGGAAAGTTGAGGGAAGGGGAGGAAGGGTGGGGAGAGTTGAGGGAAGGGGAGGGAGAGTTGAGGGAAGAAGGGGAGGGAGTTTGAGGGAAGGGGAGGGAAGGGTGGGAGAGTTGAGGGAAGGGGAGGGAGAGTTGAGGGAAGGGAAGGGAAGGGTGGGAGAGTTGAGGGAAGGGGAGGGAGAGTTGAGGGAAGGGGAGGGAGAGTTGAGGGAAGGGGAGGGAGAGTTGAGGGAAGGGGAGGGAGAGTTGAGGGAAATGGAGGCAGAGATGAGGGAAGGGGAGGGAGAGTTGAGGGAAAGGGATTGAGAGTTGAGGGAAGGGGAGGGAGAGTTGAGGGAAGGGGAGGAAGAGTTGAGGGAAGGTGAGGGAGAGTTGAGGGAAGAGGGAGAGTTAGGGTAAGGGGAAGGAGAGCTGAGGGAAGGGGAGGGAGAGTTGAGGGAAGAGGAGGGAGAGTTAAGGAAAGGGGAGGGAGTATTGAGGGAAGAGGAGGGAGAGTTGAGGAAAGGGGAGGGAGAGTTGAGGGAAGAGGAGGGAGAGTTAAGGAAAGGGGAGGGAGTATTGAGGGAAGGGGAGGGAGAGTTGAGGGAAGGGTGGGAATATTGAGGGAAGGGGAGGGAGAGTTGGGGGAAGGGGAGGGATAGTTGAGGGAAGGGGGAGAGTTGAGGGAAGGGGAGGGATAGTTGAGGGAAGGGGAGGGAAAGTTGAGGGAAAGGGAGGGAGCGGGAGGGAAGGGGAGGGAGAGTTGAGGGAAGGGGAGGGAAGGGGATGGAAGGGGAGGGAGAGTTGAGGGAAGGGGAGGGAGAGTTGAGTGAAGGGGAGGGAGAGTTGAGGCAGGGAAGGGGGGGAGGTTGAAGGAGGAGGGGTGGGAGAGTTGAAGGAAGGGGAGGGAGAGTTGAAGGAAGGGAAAGGAGAGTTGAAGGAAGGGAAAGGAGAGTTGAGGGAAATGGAGGCAGAGATGAGGGAAATGGAGGGAGAGTTGAGGGAAGGGGAGGGAGAGTTGAGGGAAAGGGAGGGAGCGGGAGGGAAGGGGAGGGAGAGTTGGAGGGAAGGGGAGGGAGGGAAGGAGAGAGTTTGAGGGAAGGGGAGGGAGAGTTGAGGGAAGGGGAGGGAGAGTTGAGGGAAGGGGAGGGAGAGTTGAGTGAAGAGGAGGGAGAGTTAAGGAAAGGGGAGGGAGTATTGAGGGAAGCGGAGGGAGAGTTGAGGGAGAGTTGAGTGAGAGTTAGGGAGGGGAGGGAAAGATAGGGAAAGGGAGGGAGAGTTGAGGGAAGGGGAGGGAGTGGTAAGTTTCAGTTCAAAAGCTTCGGTTTTGTTCCTCTTCGGTGATTAATTAAGAGTCCGTGATTCACTTCCATAAAGTGCCACGGAAAAGATGCATGGTCTCAAACAATTTTACATTCACTCCTTTGTACGTGCTGTACCATGTGTTCTTCAAGCTGTTTAATCTCTGCATTGCTAAAAGTAAGTCTTCTTACTTCTTTTGTGTGTGTGTTTATAATAAACAGACTATTTGTTTGTTATTTATAGTCTATGACCTCAATGTGTCCCCCTTCTGTTTATTTATGTGAATTACTACCTCTCTTGTGCAGATTGATTTCTGCAGTTTTTTATGTTAATTGTATTCTGCCACAACTCACTCCACCCGGGCGCTAACAAACGGCGCTTCCACATCCCCGTTAAGGTAGCCATGGGAATAAACAAAAGCAGACGAGTAAGACCAGGGATTCAATTAGACGGAAACAAGGACGCTTAAAGGATTAGTCATGGATTAGTTTAAACAGCTCTTGACAAGAAATAACGGTTTCGGAAACTTTCCTCCGGGGGCGCCCCAAGTGGTCTCCGATCTCTCCGATTACTAGCGGTGTAATCGGTCTAATCGTCTCCCCGGAGATCGCGGAAAGGCTGTCGGAGTGGACAGTTTTATTCATTCTCTTATTCTGTTTGTGTGTGCTTTGACAGTCGATGCATCCAAAGGGGGTCATCTGCTGTGGCTGAAGTCTTCAACTGCGTTTGGTTACTAGTTATGTAGAGAATGGACGCTCCTCGTGCTCACATTCTGATGTAAGACCTTAAATGTATAGCTCCCTTCCACACCGTCACTAAAATAAAAAAAGTGTCAAAAAAAAAAAAAAAACAGCAACTACTAATTACAGGTTTTATGAAACCGGATGTGCTGGGTCGAAGGGCGCAAATATCGCAGCCTTGCTGTAAACCGCAGTACAAAATGCCAACTTTTCCTTTAAGGGCGAACATCTACGAAGAGAAGAAAAAGAAAATGTATTTGTGAGTGTGAGTGTTTTTGTTTCAGTCGTTGAGCTTTCTTTTAATATTTTATGTTATTCATTTACTTTAAAGAAAAAGGCTAGATATAATGAAAGCCAGACTATATAACAAATAAATGCAATAAAATACCATGTTTTTTTGCAACAGATAACGGTTTTTGCAACAGATAACGGTTTTTGCAACAGATAACGGTTTTTGCAACAGATAACGGTTTTTGCAACAGATAACGGTTTTTGCAACAGATAACGGTTTTTGCAACAGATAACGGTTTTTGCAACAGATAACGGTTTTTGCAACAGATAACGGTTTTTGCAACAGATAACGGTTTTTGCAACAGATAGCGGCTCACTGAAAGTACAGTCAACTCGACTCACTTACCACTATTCATGATTAGATCTCTATATTCAAGTGGCTTTGACTCTTTATATTGTCCCCTTTGATATGAACTTTTTTGCTTGGCTCCATGAAAGGCAATAATCGCCTTTGATTATAATTTTTAAATGTTTTAATGTGCTTAAATCCTGGCCAACAATTTATTCTTTATCTTTTACCGTTAATTGTCTGTGTGTGTGTGTGTGTATCTGGTATGTGTGTGTGTTGTGTGTATATGTGTTTGGTGTGTGTGTGTGTATCTGTTGTGTGTGTGTATATCTGGTGTGTGTGTGTGTGTCTGTGTATGGTGTGTGTGTTGTCTGTGTGTGTGTGTTTTTGTGTGTGTGTGTCTGTCTGTGTGTGTGTGTGTGTGTGTGTGTGTGTGTGTGTGTGTGTGTTTGTTTATATTTTAACTTGTTGGCTATTTTTTCTGTAGGTTGTTTAAAAACTAACTCTAAGTGTGGATGTCAGAAGGTTGTCAAACCATAAGACACAATTATACACAATTTAATACCGAAGTCGGAATGTTATTACACCATTATGCATATGGTAATCATGATGTCGGAATATTATCAAACCATTATACACAAAGTAATCATAATGTCAGATTATTATCAAACCATTAGGCACAATTTAATCACGAAGCCAGAATGTGATCAAACCATTAGTATCACAACACTCGGGACACTCCTATAAGTGCTCAGTCCCCACATTCAGCAGCAAGCGAAGAGTTCCAATCCCGATAGTACCAGTAACCGTCTGATTGTATATCCGTCTCGCCCTTTCCCTAAATGTTGAGCGTCGGCCAGATCCCCTGGTAACTTCCCGCAGCGCCATTCGCCTTAGACCGTAATGATCTATCTGCACCTCCGCACTGTTCACTCGCTCCCCAAAAGCGTATAATTCATCCATAAAATAAACATTTCTCTGTGTTTCACCTGCTTGGCATCTTTCCGTTTTTCCAGACGACATTGTTACCCTGTGCTATGTGGAGACATGAAAATAATCGGCCACGGCGTGGGCGAGTATGACTAGCAAGACCCGCTGGCCTTAGGGAAAGCATTACACCAGGGGCCGCCTTAGGGCAGTCGATAAGAGGCTCGCTTTCAAATCCAGCTGCGACTCGCTGCAGCCCACAGTCGGTTTTCGAAACAGCACGGTTCCCGGGGTTCACCCACCCTCTAGAAAATGGGTACCAGAGTTAACACTCTGGGGTAAATGGAGGAACGTCGCTGTAGCTGCAGAGTTACGCGCGGACTGCGACACAGACGGATAATTCTTATCAGCTGTCCGTACTGGTGGCAAAGCACTTATTGTTTATAACCGTATGCAATGACGCTGGTTCACATCTCCCGACTTTACCTTTACTTTTCACCATTAGAGTACGGGATTTATGGACCCTAGTTGTCATTGTGATTATTTAAGGTACGTCTCCTGAGATGCTGAATCCTATCTTATCTTCAGTTGTCCTTTATTCTGATTCCATTTCATGAGTTCCCCTCCCATGCAATAGGGTCCATGGCATTCATGTTTCTGTGAATCCACAGCAACTATAAGCCAAACATATTCCACCGAAAATTTCAAAGCGGCTGTGTCGGGAAACGAACAGACAGACAGACTGGCTGGTTCTGCACCATTTGGTATTAAATCGTTGCATGACAAGCAGGGAATTCAGTTATAGTTGGGGAAGTAAAAACAGATCCGTACTTTCTAAAGATACTGGTGCAGGGAGGAATGACAAGGGGATCTGGTCCCCATTCAACACTCGAGGAATCAAATCACACTGCTACTAGTACCATCAGAATTGGAACTCACCGACTGCTGCTAAAGACGAGGATGGAGTGGCTATGCGAATGTTCTTTAGTGCTATGATGTCAGTTATTAACAGTTCAACTCATCTCTACTCGCCTATATGTTAAATTATTTAGTGACTTTCCATGATTCACTTCCGTACATCCCTTGCGAACGTGTAAACCCTTTTTGTTTTCATGAGAACTTTGAAGAATACGCAACTGGATAGTACGTGTGTTTGGACTCGTAATCAAGGTGCAGGCAGATCTTCAGGTCAAAGGCGTAGGATACACAACGTCATTAACATGATCTAACTCAAACTGGGTCCGACCATTGAGTATGACGTCTTTGGAAAGTTATCCGACATTTTACCACGACTCGGAGATGACTTGCCCTTAGTCAGGACAGTCATCTGTGATGAAAAGAGCAGCCGGGCGTGGTCAGGGGGGGGGGGGCAAAAGAAGACAACGCGGTTTCACCACTTGAAACTTACGCAAATACTTGGCGATATAACCATCTCGACGGCTGGTTAGAGTACTTGTCTCGGTTAGGTCTAGAGCAAGTATTGTGTGTTTTAACTAGTGGTGTGAGTGTGGGTCTGTATGTTTATGTGCGTTATGTGCGTTTGTGGATGTATGAAAAGAGAAACGAAAGAAGAGAGAGGGAAGCAAGATCCGATATTTTAACAACTAGTATGTCCTGTGTGAAGGAGATACATAGATAAAGAAGAGAAAGGGGTGGGGGTGAGTTGCAATATGTGTGTACGTGTGGGTGTGTGAGAAAGTGAGGGGGGGGAGATAATAAGTAAACAAATTTAAATATGTAAGCAGTGACCACCTCCCATGTGTAGTGCTGCTAAAGAAACGCAGACTACTAACCCATCTGATTCAAAGAAACATCATCTTTGACAATACTAGCAGTGACATCACTTGCATAATCATAGGAGCAGCAGCAACAATCGTCTGATGCAAGCCTCGATCACAACGACCAGTCTAGGCGTTTCTTTAAAAGATATTAGTAGATTTAACACGTTGTGTATTTCTCATAGATTGTTTAGGAATGATTACTTCTACTTTTTCAAAACAAAGACTTTGACTCCCAGGTCCAGCCAGCCTTGAATGGGTGTTGAGAGGAGTCCTAAGAAGTAAGGGCCCTTTATGTCTAATACACATGAAGGCATGGAAAGGGGTCTTTCCCGTTTACTTTAAATACATAAAATGTAACGGAGAGAGAGACATCTTGTCAAAGCATTATGGTTAAATATGCTGGTTTTGTTAAAACTGCAAAAGAGTCCATTATCTTACTTAAGAAATATTATCCTCTTATCTTCATCATCAATCAGAAGTCCTTCGCAGAACGTCGCTCTCTTCACGGCACGCCTAAAAGTATCCCTTCTCCTAGCCAGCTCTCCAGCTTTCAGTGCCAATGCTTCCTATATGTCCTGTATCCATATTTGCGGTGGTCGACCCCTGCCTCACCTTTTACAAGATGCACTTTCCATAACCGTCTCTTTCAAGCCACCATGACGCTTGATGTGACCGAAATACTTCAACTTATAGGATGCTGTTTATGAGCCAATTCTCCCTGATGTTCAACTCGTTTAGAATGTCGATGCTTTTCAAATTCTTGTCCCATGGTATTCTAAGAATTTTTCTATAACATTTCAATTCAGAAGATCTAATATTTTTCCTCAGTGACTGAGTGAGAGTCCAGGACTCGCAATCATAATTTGCCACAGGAAAAATGCATGATCTCAAGATTTTTACTTTAACCAATTTACTAGCGCTTTGCCATAGGTTCTTCGTGCTGTTTAATATCTGCATTATTCTGGAGACATGTTTTTTAGTTGTTGTTCGTCTGTCACAAATGATAAGAACCACTCTTTCTTTCATCCGTCATGAAGCTGTAGTTGATTGTCTCCTAGGCCAGAGGTGACTTATAAGTACAGACATGTTTTTAAAGGGTTAGGAAATTATAGGGAAGAAAAAAGTTGGTAAGAAAAAAAAACCAGTTTATGTTAGCTTTACAAAACTGATCACAATAGACAAACAAAGGACGTTGCGGCGATTAGCCTTCATCAGCACATAAAGAACAATACAGTACACCTACACAAATATGCTTTGACTATGAAGTGACTACATGGGACTCTAATGTACACAATAAATGATACTCATCTGTGTCCAGACATGGAAGGATCTAGGACACTGATCTCTTAACCTGAGCCGCCGCCCCGCCCCCCCCCCCCACCAGGGGACGTGACGAGGTTTCAAGGGGGCGTTGAGCAGTTTGTAAATTGAGTGCATTTGTACCTGCCATAATCCGGTTACTAACAATTTTTTTTTTCAGTTTGATTATAAATTATTTTGCAAACTATTAATATAACAAACAGCCAAGGAATGTAATTAATAAGTTAACACGTAAATTTAATTATAGATTAAGAACACATTCTTAGGATTATTATCTCTATACTTTGTTTCCCTGTCGCATTATACTCCGGGATTGCGGGAAAAGGGGGGGGGGGCGGGTGAGGGGAGTAAAAGCGGCCTAAACAAGTGAAAAAGACCATTGATCTGGGGCAATGTGCGTATAAAACAGTGTTTACAAGACCTAATAAAGGGGTATTTCTGCAAAAATAAAGGTATAATTTGAGCATATCCCCCGTGTTTGTTATTACTTGAAGGTTTTGGTCAATGATGTTTATCATTGTAAATTTAAACAATTATGAATACAATAATGTAGGAAAGCAGTGAGATTAAAAGAAAAGAAGGTTACACGGGCATGCGTGCCCGTTTCTTAACTCTTTAAAAATATAGGTTTTTTTTTTCTATTGTCGCCCCGCACCCCCGGAAACCCCCCCCCCCCACCACCCCTCCCCTTTTTTCTCATTTTTTTTTAATGCTTAGCTAGTACTTTGTTACTTGTAATCTACTGGTATATTTTTTACACGTTTCGAGATCGCATATTCTCAAATGCTTAGTTACTATAGTTGTTTAACGTAGTTAGTTTTTAGAAAACCCAATCAACATCGGGAATACCGTGATTGTTTGGGCCAGTTTGTTTCCCAAATGTGGAAAAAGACACTCCCAGTTTCAGAAACAATGTAAACATTGATACAATTTTGGTTATTGAGGACAGTTTTTTGTTGTGTTTATGTAGGGCCATTTCAGGGTAGGCGTGAAAATCCACCAAGGGATGGCACATTTCTGTAAAATATCTTAGATATTAAATAAACAGGGGATTGTAAGTGTACTTGCAAGAAACCAATTTGAAGAGTACATTTCGACTGTACAGGTTTTATGTGTAAATAATTTAGGACATATTTGTAGAATTTAAAAGTATCGGTTTTGTTTCTGGTAGAATCTATTACTGATTACTGATTTAAGAATCGATATCATATCAAACCGGATCCCCGTATGAGTTCCGGGACCCTGTTATAGGGGAAAACAAGAATAGACTTAATGCCTACCCAAAAGCATGTCGTAATAGTCGACTAATTTGTAGCTTCCTTCAAAGTCCGAGTGCATCTGTCTGAGAGGCAGGGGACCAACAGTCTGTATACAAGTTAGTCAGATCAGCCTAACAGATACACACTCAACACTCAAGTTCTGGAAAAGAGCTGTGGTCCAGAAGTGGACGAACACCATAGTTTTCAGCTAGAGTTTACAGCTAGTGAACGCGAAGAAGAAGAAGAAGAATATCACACCGGACATACCCAAAGGTGTTCCGTCTCCAGCAGCAAATGTTTTAAGGTGTAGATACTGTTTCCGTAGAACACTGATTATACACGTCGTTTTCTTCTCTCCTACATCCCTGCTTGTTGGATTCCCACCTAACTCCTCGTTCACACATTCTTACACTTGTTTTGCCGTCTGACCCCATGTCTCCTATCAGCATTCGTTCGTATTGTTCTTCAGAATGTCTTCTCAGTCCAAACGACTTTTCCCGTAACTATATATGTTTCAGCTAGAAGATCCTCTCTTTAATTCCCTTCCACTCCTGCATATCTCCGACAGCATATCCACGCGAGTCCCTGTATTGTGTACGCGCTGATGTTTGGTATTCACTCACGCCACATTTGTCCAGTTTGAAACTTCCGCAGTACCGACCAAGAATCAGATAATTCTTAGAATGTAGAAGCCTCAGATCCTCACAATAATATATACATGAAAAAGAAACTGCAGGTTACACAAGACTGGTGAAGCTGACATTTGGGCGCCCCCAGTTACGACTTCTTTGGAAGTTGAACAGGGTATCTGGATTTTCTAGGTGTGCTTGCCAACAAGAAAGAGATTGTGTTATTTTTTGGAGGTCAAGCATTCAGGTAGCAGCCGGGAAGTTTCAAACAAGAACGCTATCGCCTATCTCGACGTCCCCTTGTGGGATGCAGTTTTTAGTTATTTTGAAGCCCCATCCTGGCTTTTGCCAGAGGCCCTAAAGATAGCCGGGCCTGAAATATGGCCCAACGTCTGAACGGGGTTTCCTGGACCTTTCCATGGGTGATCCTCATCCGCATGGGGGCACTTTGTGTCACCAGGTGTTTATCGCTTATGTGATGTCCTGGTGGGGTACAACTTACATACATTCATACATACAAGAACGCTACGTCGTGTCTGTTTCTTAAAGAAGAAAACAGGGACGTTTCAGCTGACATGCTACTGAACAATTCTCAGAATACCGAGGACAAACAGAAAATACTAATATCCTAAAAGATCTGTCTATCAAGGAAGACGGGCTAACAAATAGCATCATGTTTCAAAAACTGAAATATTTTGGCCATCTCAGGCAACGTAATTGTAACAGACTCTAAAAGCATGCTGAAAAAGGTAAAGACAGTGATACTTCCAGCAGAATGAGAAGACAGTGATACTTCGAGCAGAGTGAGAAGACAGTGATACTTCGAGCAGAGTGTGAAGACAGTGATACTTCGAGCAGAGTGAGAAGACAGTGATACTTCGAACAGAGTGACAAGACAGTGATACTTCGAGCAGAGTGTGAAGACAGTGATACTTCGAGCAGAGTGAGAAGACAGTGATACTTCGAACAGAGTGAGAAGACAGTGATACTTCGAGCAGAGTGTGAAGACAGTGATACTTCGAGCAGAGTGAGAGGACAGTGATACTTCGAGCAGAGTGTGAAGACAGTGATACTTCGAGCAGAGTGTGAAGACAGTGATACTTCGAGCAGAGTGTGAAGACAGGGATGCTTCGAGCAGAGTGAGAAGACAGTGATACTTCGAGCAGAGTGTGAATACAGTGATACTTCGAGCAGAGTGAGAAGTCAGTGATGCTTCGAGCAGAGTGAGAAGACATGGATGCTTCGAGCAGAGTGAGAAGACAGTGATACTTCGAGCAGAGTGAGAAGACAGGGATGCTTCGAGCAGAGTGAGAAGACAGTGATACTTCGAGCAGAGTGAGAAGACAGTGATACTTCGAGCAGAGTGTGAAGACAGGGATGCTTCGAGTAGAGTGTGAAGACAGTGATACTTCAAGCAGAGTGAGAAGACAGTGATACTTCGAGCAGAGTGAGAAGACAGGGATGCTTCGAGCAGAGTGAGAAGACAGTGATACTGCGAGCAGAGTGAGAAGACAGTGATACTTCGAGCAGAGTGTGAAGACAGGGATGCTTCGAGTAGAGGGGCAAGCTTCACTGGAAAGATCACGGGTAGTGAGTATACTTTGGTTCTTTTCTCCAGGCAATGCCGGTATGGTGGGTAATGAACAGGCAGACAGATTGGCTGGATCTGCATTACAGGGTGGTGAAATGATCATGACAAGGCAGATGGGGTCAAGGTCCTTTGGGAACAAGCAACGAAATCAGTAGAGATACAAGATTATGATGGCCTGGACGGAATGAGGCATCCGGGTGTAACCAGAGAGTGGCTGGCTCACTACACTTGGAGGAAAGGCAAGACGGATTGTGACCGGTACGATCATTTGAACTCTGCGCTGGCTGCTAAAGATGAGGTTGGAGCATGCATGGAAATACCCTGAGGGCTGTGATGTCAATTCTTGATTCACCTCAGCTCAAGCACCACGCAAAGAGGCGCAGATGCCCACCAGTAGGAAGACTGATGATACAGATATAAAAGATACCTTGAGTAGAAAAGTACATGAGGTGCGAGAGCTGGTAAGACAGCCAGGTTCTTTCGGGCAAGACCGCGATGAGAGCGTCGTTTAGGCAAAGAATCTTCTACAAGATTCAATAAGGGGGTTTCTTCACAGTGACAATTGGCTACAATAGATCTCCACCACGCTCTCAGTCACTTCTCACGATTGTAGACTTTCTGCCTGTTGTTCGTCCTTCTCTCAATCTGTTTTCTCTCTTGCCGAATATTTTAGTTGTCTGGTTCCTCTTTCATTCATCTTATTTTTCTATGTTCTCTCTTAAAAAAGGCTGTGCACACCCAATGTTGTGGTTTGCAGCTAAACTGTGATATCTGCGCCTTTCAGCTTCACATATCTGATTTTAGTAAAGGTCTATTTAGTCGCTTTGCAAGACATGCTTATAGGCAGACAGAGAGACAAAGACAGGCAGAGAGAGACAGACAGAAAGACAGACAGCGAGAAAGAAAGAGACAGAGGAGACAGAGAGAGACAGAGAGAAAGAGAGAGAGGGAGCAAGAGACAAAGAGATAGAGAGACATAGAGAGACAAAGACAGGCAGAGAGAGAAAGACAGCGAGAAAGAAAGAGACAGAGGAGACAGAGAGAGACAGAGAGAAGGAGAGAGACAGAGAGACAGCTAGAGACATAAAGACAACAGAGAGACAGAGAGAGGGAGACGGAGACAAAGAGACGGAGAGGCATAGGGAGACAGACAGAGAGACAGAGAGAGAAAGAGGGAGAAAGAGACAAAGAGATAGAGAGACATATAGAGACAGAGAGTCAGAGAGAGAGAGACAGAAAAACAGACAGCGAGACAGACAGAGAGAGAGGAGACATAGAGAGACAGAGAGAAAGAAAGACAAACAAAGAGACAGTCAGAGACAGAAATACAGAGAGAGACAAACAGAGGGAAAAAGAGACAAAGAGATAGAGAGACATCGAGAGACAGAAAAAAGCAGAGAGAGACAGACAGAAAGACAGAGACAGCGAGACAGAAAGAGTGACAGAAAGAGGCAGAGGAGAGAGATACAGATAGAAAGAGAGACAGACAGAGAGACAGAGACACCCAGTGACAGAAAAACAGAGGGAGACAGAGAGACAAAGAGAGAGACAGATAGCGAGTATTTAATGCATACGTGATTCTGCCTTGTTTGGCTTTATGGGTATTCAAAGCGGTTTTTCGGTATTGATGCACAATTCAGAGCTTCCCTTAGTGTAAGCTTCAAAAACAAACAAGGGTTCTTTAAGAGTGTATCCGTGCCCAATGGATATGGCCCTTGACAAACAACTAATGCCAAATGCTACAACACAACGAAGACACGGCCATAATGGTAATCCCGTGTTAGATTTCTGTCCGGGAGGTGAAGATGAAGGAAAAAGAAGAACTAGCTTTCAGGAGAACATTACATCATCTGTAAGCTGTAATAAGAATTGCAACTAACTTAAAGCTGTATCTTCTTCTTCTCTTTAACCGTACAATTGTACCTCCGCGAAGTGTTAGAGGGAGATGTAACATTCGTTGATGAGCTCTTTCAAGAGCACTAGTAAGACTGATTTCTGTAAGGCTGTTCTTAGTGCCATCACTCCTTATTTTCCGAGGTCTTCCACTCGCTTTATATCCGTTGTAACGATTTAGGGAGCATAGTGGCACTGCAGTATTTGATAGATCAGCCAGATCTCTAAACGTAATGGGTTAATATCACGCCGGTCGCCTTTACTTTCCAGAACTTTACATGTGCATCCATTTAAGAATGTCATATTTGAAAAAATTCCGGCTCCGTTCGGATTTGAACCCATGACCTTCAAATTCACAGGCGAGCAGCTAACTTTTACACGACAACGGTTTCTCACAGGCATAGGTAAAGTACATTATAAAAAGATTTAAGTGGTTTTGATCAATTTTATTGTAACGGTTTACATTCCATATGGCTGGGTCTTTCTTAGGAGAACGCTAGCTGCACACACACACAAACACACACACACACACACACAAACAACTCTGCAGCTCTGGTGACGATCTCTAGGGTCTACGTAAAAATTGCATTTGTGAACTGAGACACAAAGCCGTGAAAAGAACCCCCGACATTCAGAGCTTGATGCAAACGGCTTGATCACGTCTTAACGGAGCACCCCTCCCCAACAAGTAAAGTAAGAATGCAAGGCAAAGACTCAGCTGCGACAGATGGCCAACTTCCAGCAGGTACTAGAAAAAACTGGAATCTTTTCCTAAACTTCATCTGAAATTATTATTTGTGTATCTTCTTCTTCTTCAGCATTTCGAGCCCTTGAGGTTCATTGCTGCAGACATCATCCGCCTCAATTTATCTCTCTGGTTGGCCTTCTCTTTCTAGTTGGTGACACCAAGTGCTTGCAGGTCTCTCTGGCTTCATCTTGTTCTTGGTCTGCCTCATGCTCTATGACAATTTATCTCCCTCATGTATACAGTTTTCACTTCTCTGTCATCTGACATTCTTTCAATATGCCCCAACCATTTAAATCTATCAGCTCTAATGATGTCAGTGATCCGTGGTGATTTACACAGATTATGAAATTCGTTGTTGCTTCTCACTCTCCATTCACCGCTGATGGGTCCAATGACTCGTCGTAGAACACTGTCTGTGTATAGTATAGCCAATATTATTTAATGATGATGATCAAGAAGAAGAAGGAGACTAAGAAGAAGAAGAAGAAGAAGAAGAAGAAGAAGAAGAAGAAGAAGAAGAAGAAGAAGAAGAAGAAGAAGAAGAAGAAGAAGAAGAAGAAGAAGAAGAAGAAGAAGAAGAAGAAGAAGAAGAAGAAGAAGAAGAAGAAGAAGAAGAAGAAACTAATCAGAAGTTGTTAAGTTAATTACCGCGACGCTTAATGCCTTTACTTCCCATACAATTCCACAACTTTCATCTACAGGTCAGTATAACATTTAAAAAGTCGACATTAATTAGGATTTAAACGCGTCACTATCAGGCCGCCAGTCCAGCGGGCTCCCCACTGCACGGCTGTGTACGTGCGACATCCCACTACTCAATGACATCAGTCAAGTCATCCTGGGAACAGTGTGTACACATGACCTCGAGTGTAAGTAGTAGTCTGACGTCATCAGCGGCCACATACTCAAAACCTCTCGGCCTTTTCACGACGAAAACAAAAACAATGTAATCAAGAGATCCGCAAACTGTGTACTAACTACCACAAGATATGTACTCCTTACTTTCCCTACATATATCTATATATGGATATCTACTGCAGCAATCTTTGTCGTCTGTGGCTTAGGGGTTGCGAACGCGCTTCGTAATGCCGGGATACCAGGCTCGATCCCAGCTGCAGGATATTTGGAAGCTGACCCCCCAACGTTGGTTTCGACATTGACACTGAGACCTGACGGTTAAGTAGCAATGGCAAACTACAGTACGTAAAATGTGCTTTCCCCCCCCCCTCCCCCCCCCCTGCCCTAAACCAGCCTAAAAAGAAAGCCCAAAACTGCAAAAGTGGTTCTGCAACGAATGCCTGACTAACTTTTAAACTGGAGTAAGTAAAGTGAGCCAGTTGCTGCCTTTATTTAACCACTTTTGCGGCGTAGGCAGGTTTTTTTTTTTTTTACCGGAGGTTTAAGACCGCATAACTAGTGCTGTCGCCACGGACTGTGCAGGTGAGAATTTTATTTTGCTTCCGACACAGAGAAATCCCTCACCTAACCGAGGATTCGAATCCGGGTCTCCCACATGAGAGCACAATGCTCTGCCGCTCCTCGGTAAAGGGACAACTCTGCCGCTCCTCGGTAAAGGGACACTATTTTCCTTCAGACGTTTTGTACAGAGACCTATATTTCTACAGACCAGTCGGCTATCGGTGGCTGATACAGTCAACAACACGCCGACAGCTTTTACTTCCCATGACTCTACCTGATACCCCTGGTATCAAGGCTGGATCGACTTGATGCCAAGATCATTGGAAAAAAAAATATCGCTCCGCCAGAACCCGAACTCAGGACTTTTGAGTCCGCAGGCGAGAGTCTAGCCGCTACATCACAGTGGCTCCCATATACTGAAGTAACTACTGTATTTTCTAGGTGCTGCGGCTCTGCTCCCTGGCATCTTGATTCCTTATCAATCACTCGATAAGGTACATTTTAGATTTCTCTCGCCAGAGAGTGCAGCGGACTGGCTGGTCAATGCTTAGTGCGCTAAATTCTCATGTATGTGACCCGGAATTGATCTTTGAAGGCAAAGATTTGGTTTTTTTTCAGGGGTTAAAAAAATGTTGAACCTGAAGAGTTCATGACGACCTCAACCCCACACCCTTAGACGTCTTAGAAGTAGATTCAAGCAAGAGAGAGAGAGAGAGAGAGAGAGAGAGAGAGAGAGAGAGAGAGAGAGAGAGAGAGAGAGAGAGAGAGAGAGAAGGAGAGTGAGAGGGAGAGAGAGGGAGAGAAAAGGAACCAATGAACAAACTTGCCTGTTTTACATTCGGCCCTTCCAAACACCCATTTCTTACATAGCAATGGTATGCTATGTTTATATCATAAATATGGTCCTGTTCACGTTTCCAGGGCCATGATTAGAGTAACTTCCCTTGCCATTCATGCCTCCTTAGGTTAATGGACCTCTCCTACATTGCGGCCTTGTTATGGCTTGGTTTGGCGTTTGCCCGGCGTATGTAATGCTTGTATGAGGTTGTGTTTTTGTGAGTCTATTTCAGGCGCTGCAGGCGACTGCGTACAAATAAAAAGTACTGCAGGGGGAAGCGCCGAGGGTACGACTAATCTTGGCTGTCGAAACTGATATTTTTCTATTTCCATGTTCGTTGGCGGTGGCTTCCTACTGAGAGAAAGAAAACAGTTACAAGGAGTGTAAGAATAGAAAACATCATTGTTTCCATACTTCCGAACTGTCGCTCAAGTAGCAGAATGTGAAAACAACCACGCAAGCGAGCGGTGAGAAAACAAGAAAAAGAGGAAACAGTTAAACTGTTCACAATAAGAAAAACATGACTCCCCGCAACATAGTAGAGGTCTAGCGACCTATGATTGGCAAAGGAAGTTACTCTAATCCTGGGCCTGGAAACGTGAACAGCACCATAAATATTATGAATATCCACACACACAAAAAACGCAAGTGAATGGGTAATAAAATGCATGCGCACCCGCGCGCACGCACACATTAATCCACATTAACAAGCAAACCTACTCAATAACTAACTCACACACACACATACTCATCAATATACACACCCCAATGCATTCATACATCCATAGATACATTCAGATGTGGGGCATTCCATAAACCGGTTATACATGGTTATGAACCGGGAGATGACTGTGTAAGAATAAGATACGCTCCCAGGATCTCCTGGTATTTTCCAGGCGGATAAATCTTAGCGTTAACTGTAACTATTGACAAACAGTGCTTAAGATGACTCGTGTTGAGTGTCAGCGTGGGATGGCAAACCGTGATAATTTGAAAATAGTGAGTGTACTTTGACTTATGTGCTTGAATGAAAGGTCCAGGGAAGGTTAACATAAACTCCACGATGATTCATTTCAGGTTGCGGAAATTGTTAAATTTCCATTATTGTGATTATGTGGGAGCAAAGGTAGAGCTGTGGCTTGATTTATGACGCGGTGTTTCCTGAGTCTGAATGCACCCCCCCCCCCCCACACACACACCACACCCTTTTTTTAACTAGCATGTTCTCCTGTGTTAAATGAGCCGGGAAAAAAAGATAACAGGGAATTTACTGGAAAGTAAAGGTGGTAGATTTGACTTGACAACATCGGCACCTCTCTCTTCCAGTGCTTGCTTTAGAGATGGAGTGCGACCTGAAAATCGTTTGAGACCACTGTCCTTGAGGGAGGCATGCAAATTATAGTTGAGAAGATGTTTGCACAAACAGAGCATAGGATTCCAAGACCGCTGTGGACATCACATGTATATGCTGCTTGTCAGAATCTCAACACTTAAACTGTTTGCAAACAGTTTCTTCTTTATCCAGGTTTCTTTCCTGATTTTAAGCGTCCATGCTAAACCACGGCCGGCTCCAGCTGACGGGCCATGCTGCTGACGTCACTAGGTCGGGCTAACGGTGTCTTAACGAAGCGGTTCTCAAACAAGAAAACAAGTTTTTTCGACAGTGGCGAGGGAAGACAACTTAAATTTTAACTTTTAAGTATCTACATGCCTTCTTTAATAATTTCACAATTTTTAGCCGGCCGTTCTTGATTATGGCTGCAGCACCCCTTCATACGCTCACGGCACCTCGGATTACCCCGGCACCCAGTTTGAAAAGCCGCTGCGTTAACGCATCTTTAGCCTGACCCGGTGACTCCAACAGCACGGCCCGTCAGCTGGAGCCGGTCGTGGCTAAACATTGCACGACACTCTGTTCCCGCAGACACAAGCAGCCCCCCTTCACACACGCAGACCCACCCACACAAACACACACACCCACCCACCCACACACACACACACACACACGCACGCACACACCCACCCACCCACCCACCCACCCACACACACACACACGCACGCACACACACCTCCTCCTAAATAAAGAACCGTGCACACCTTCCACAGAATGTGAGTTGGGTATCCCAAACACTCGACCGCACACTCCTAGGTAAGCGACGTGCAGAACAACACAAGCTGCACAGTTGAGCCAGTGCTAGCCCAGAGAGTCAACAGATCACTTACGAAGGATTGCACGCATGTGTAACTTGATGCGAACATGCAAGCTTTTGTAGGGGGCTCATGCGGGAGACCCAGGTTCGAAACCAATAAGGAATGGAAAGTCTTTCCGCCGGGGGCAGGAACAAACATCCTAACCTTCACAGTTCATGACGACTGGACAGTCCTACACCCTTAAGTTGTAGTTACAGGCAGAAGAGACACTTGTCGCTTACCTGTCTACCATATGGTCTTGGCTTCAAATTACCATCAAGGTCATATAATGTTTTTTGTTCCTATTCATGTTACAGACAGCTCGGATGTGATCAGTAGTTTTTTCTATGTATACTATCGAGGAGGAGGTCCAATCGCTTATGGATCTGTTCGGTGTCCTGTGATGAAAGTTCCGACTAAACACAACAAACAAGGGCATACCTGCACAAACACTGGTCCACCAGTTGCGTCCAGGAACGTGGGAATATAAGTACACTCCTAACTTGCACTCACATGAGTACTGGGGTTTCCCCCACTTGAAGCACAACTCGCGTGCCAAATAAAGACGACCACGTTATTAATGATAAGTTTTTGGGAACGCTACAAAACGACAACGTTATTAATGATACAATCTTGGGAACGCTAAAAAACAACAACGTTGTCAATGATACAATCTTGGGAACGCTACAAAACGGCAACGTTATCAATGATGCAATCTTGGGAAAGCTACAGAACGACAACGTTATAAATGATACAATCTCGGGAACGCTACAAAAGGACAAAGTTATCAATGATACAGTCTTGGAAAAGCTACAAAACGACAATGTTATCAGTAATACAATCTTGTGAACGCTACAAAACGACAATGTTATCAATGATGCAATCTTGGGAAAGCTACAGAAGACAACGTTATCAATGATGCAATTTTAGGAACCACAACGTTATCAGTAATATAACCTTGGGAACGCTACAAACTGTTGAATTCAAAGAACGAAGAATAGAATACCCCCCCCCCCCGCCCCCAATGGAGCATAGGCCCTCAAACAACTCAAGAAAGGTGATCAATAAGTCTGGAAAGACGGAAAGGTGATCAATAAGTCTGGAAAGACGGAAAGGTGATCAATAAGTCTGGAAAGACGGAAAGGTGATTAATAAGTCTGGAAAGACGGAAAAGTGAACAATAAGTCTGGAAAGACGGAAAGGTGATCAATAAGTCTGGAAAGACGGAAAAGTGAACAATAAGTCTGGAAAGACGGAAAGGTGATCAATAAGTCTGGAAAGACGGAAAAGTGAACAATAAGTCTGGAAAGACGGAAAGGTGATCAATAAGTCTGGAAAGACGGAAAGGTGATTAATAAGTCTGGAAAGACGGAAAAGTGAACAATAAGTCTGGAAAGACGGAAAGGTGATCAATAAGTCTGGAAAGACGGAAAGGTGATCAATAAGTCTTGAAAGACGGAAAGGTGAACAACGAAACAGACATAAAGTGGGGGTATAGTTTTTGAGAATGCCAGTCATTGTAGCGAATTCGTTAAGCAGTTTAGTCATCGTGGCGAATTCGTTAAGCAGTTTAATCATCGTGGCGAATCCGTTAAGCAGTTTAGTCCTCGTGGCGAATTCGTTAGGCAGTTTAGTCCTCGTGGCGAGTTCGTTAAGCAGTTTAGTCCTCGTGGCGAATTCGTTAAGCAGTTTAGTCATTGTGGCGAATTAGTTAGGCAGTTTAGTCATCGTGGCGAATTCGTTAAGCAGTTTAGTCATTGTGGCGAATTCGTTAAGCAGTTTAGTCTTTGTGGCGAATTCTTATACAAGTTAAGTCATCGTGGCGAATTCGTTAAGCAGTTTAGTTATCGTGGCGATTCGTTAAGCAGTTTAGTCATTGTGGCAAATTCGTTAAGCAGTTTAGTCATTGTGGCGAATTCGTTAAGCAGTTTAGTCATTGTGGCGAATTCGTTAAGCAGTTTAGTCATTGTGGCGAATTCGTTAAGCAGTTTAGTCATTGTGGCGAATTCGTTAAGCAGTTTAGTCATTGTGGCGAATTTGTTAAGCAGTTTAGTCATCTTGGCGAATTCGTTAAGCAGTTTGTTTGGGGTTGTTTAGATTGTAGGGTCTATTTCGGATGTTTTGTTTTTTTTTTGTTCAGCAGTTGATATCTTTTGGGAATCTTTACTGGTTGACGCTAGAGTTGCGAAGCTTCCTGTTTTGTATAACTGTAGGAAGCTACAAAGGCTGCCATTCCTGCATCGGACTTCACAGTCACAGCAGATGCTGTTCCCAAAAGCCAGCGGCACATCTCCATAGTCCACCGGGACTGACAGATGTCATTATGAGGAACGCTACAGACAGGGGAGGTGCAGTTTTGTCTCAGATTGATAGTCTCAGTATTGAAATAGTTTGGACATATGCTCTGTCATCTGAAGGTTGAATGTATAACCCCGATGTACACAAAAGATAAGAACAAAAATGATTTAGGTGCTTGATGTTACCCGTACGATGTAAACAGCTGCAATAAGTCTCTATAGATGACGTGTTTGGGTAACTGTATGGAGTGAATGGAGAACTAAAGCCCTCTAGTAGTTCTATCTATTAGTCCATGTAATATATGTAAAATGAATAATACAATACTAGATACTTACAGGGCATATACCAAAATAGAAGACCGACGCAGAGCCGGAGGTAGACCAAG
>CAJHNH020003267.1:28508-75920 GCA_905116865.2 Candidula unifasciata | reverse complement strand
TAGTGACTGTCGAATGGCAGTTTTGTCGCGCTCACTTACTTTACAGGATATTTTCACAAATCCCTCAGGTGCTCTGAGACAGGAGAGTTTTGAATGGTGGCTCTCGTTCGTCGTCTAGAGGCCTAACCCTCGGTTCAAACTTTCCATCAACCCTGTCTCAGGGATGAGGTGACACGAGCTCTGACTCCACAGGGTTTTTATGAACACTTGGGTACCTCTCGGCCAGACGTCCCTCACCACTATTTGCCCCCAGACTGGAAAAAAACAAGTCCCAGTCGAACAAATAATCAACAGCGAATTTGACAAGACAACCCTGCCTCTCTGAATAAGACAATAAAAATTCAGTAACACACGAAACTTTTTCTATCAACTAGTAGACTACTGAATTTCATCACGATTGTAATTAATTTACTATAAACAAAGTTAAGGGAACCCGTAGCGAAGAAATAAAAAGAACGATCACAACTTTAAAAATCTAACACAAGAGAAAGAATTCCTCTAAATAGACCTATACACTATCATGTTCATCACGGCGAAGGAGAAAACATGACCATGAAGGCACATTGGAGACGAGTTATCTTAGTCTGCCACGTCACTTATCTGATCAGATCTCGTAGCTCCTCAGCGTCTCAGAGTGGAGTAATACGCCACCGTACTTTACTGCACAGTTACACAGGAATGAATCAGCTTCTCCGGATGCCGAAAAGGAAACTCTCTCTGCCGTACTTCCCAGTACGACCACACATGAACGAATCAGCTTCTAGTATTAATCAAGGACTGTCGCCTCACTTCACCGGAACGAATCAGCTTCAGGTGCGGATCCAGGAAGCTCAAGTCACTATTGAGGGACTCCGGCACCCGTGTCGTCCGCACATTCAACACCGTAATTCAGCAAAAACGTTTACTGGGTCGTGGCAGTTGGAACCACACTATCAAACGTAGACACTTGTTGGATCTTCAGAAAATCCCATTGTAAATAAAAAAAGAGAACAAGGAATCTTGTCTGTATAACGGTCAATTGGCGAGACACAAGGAAAAACGCCTGCCTCCAAGACCGGACTGTAGAGAGTGACGCACACAAAACACGTCCCCTACAACAGCAGTTAGCGTACGAATCGCGCTCACTAATGCAGTGCAGTAGTCAGACAATTTATTTAGAATAGGCGTAGAAAAGGCGTCCTAACATTTAATTCGACACTCAAAGCCTAAAAGAGTCATTATCAAAGGGTTTTATATGAATTTTTCCTATCAGGACTCCCCCACAACAAACGAACTATCTAACTATGCTTGGCCTATTCTATTACATAGTTACGATGACGAGTTTAGGGTGGTCAGTTATATGGACCTTCCTGCTGTGGCAGATGTGTGGATGCTGTCATGCGACATGACCTTATTCTCCAGTCCTCCAAACTGTCCATGTTTTTGAATGTTGACATAGACAGGACTCGCCTGGATTTAATTTGTCCGTCTATGACTCTGTCTGACCAGGGCGACAACATGTGGACGTTCGCCGTAGGCGTGTTTCTGGTGGAGATCGACGGAGACTCCTTGCAGCTGACCGCTTCCTTTGGGCTGACCATGGGGGTCAGCACGCTGCTACTGGGGCCCATTATTGGAGACTGGGTGGATAATATGCCTAGGCTGAGGGGTACTTTCTAGTTTTTTTTTCTCTTTCCTTTTTGTTTCTTTTCTGTCTTTGTTTCTTTTCTGTCCTTATTTCTTTTCTGTCTTTGTTTCTTTTCTGTCTTTGTTTCTTTTCTGTCTTTGTTTCTTTTCTGTCCTTGTTTCTTTTCTGTCTTTGTTTCTTTTCTGTCTTTGTTTCTTTTCTGTCCTTGTTTCTTTTCTGTCCTTATTTCTTTTCTGTCCTTATTTCTTTTCTGTCCTTATTTCTTTTCTGTCCTTATTTCTTTTCTGTCCTTATTTCTTTTTTGTCTTTGTTTTTTTTCTGTCTTTGTTTCTTTTCTGTCTTTGTTTTTTTTCTGCCTTTGTTTTTTTTTTTTTTTTTGTCTTTGTTTTTTTTTCTGTCTTTGTTTCTTTTCTGTCCTTATTTATTTTCTGTCTTTGTTTCTTTTCTGTCTTTGTTTCTTTTCTGTCTTTGTTTCTTTTCTGTCCTTGTTTCTTTTCTGTCTTTGTTTCTTTTCTGTCCTTGTTTCTTTTCTGTCTTTGTTTCTTTTCTGTCTTTGTTTCTTTTCTGTCTTTGTTTTTTTTCTCTCTTTTTTTCTGTCTTTGTTTCTTTTCTGTCTTTGTTTTTTTTTCTGTTTTTGTCTTTTTTTCTTTCTTTTTTTTCTTTTCTGTCTTTGTTTCTTTTCTGTCTTTGTTTTTTTTCTGTCTTTGTTTTTTTTTTCTGTCTTTGTTTCTTTTCTGTCTTTGTTTTTTTTCTGTTTTTTTTTTCTGTCTTTGTTTCTTTTCTGTCTTTGTTTTTTTTCTTTCTTTGTTTCTTTGTGAGTATATAACACAATTTACTAAGAACATTTCTGTAAAGAATGACAAAGATAAGCAGCCAAAATAAACAATAATAATTATACAAAAAAGTTGGTAGAAATAAATAGAAGAATAAAGACAGACAGAAAGAAAGGGGAAAAGTCAATGCGAAGAAAGACAGTTAACAGATTTAAAAGAAAGAGGATGCATATAGAAATCTGTAAATAAAAGAAGTAATTTAGAAAAGGGTGGGAACAATCTTGACGAAGAGAAGAAAACAGAAAACAGTGATCGAAAGAACGACAGAAAAGCGCATGAATGAGTGCAACAACAACAAAAAAAAAAAAAAATAATAATATGACGACTTGAACTGGATAAAATAAAAAGACAAACTTGGCTTTAAAAAATATACAGAGAAAAACAATATAACAAAAAGGTATTTGTGTAAGGAAATAATTAAACCGTTCATCCACTTCTTTCCAAGCAGCTGCTCAGAAAGTACAATCATCATGATCATCATAACCGTGTTCATGATCATCATCATCATCGTCATCATCAGCATAGGGAGCCAGTGCACTTCATATAGGTCTCACTGTTTAGTCTTCCAATGCTTTATAATGCTTAGAAATTTCTTTAAAACCATGGATAGGATCCTGACCAGTAATTGTGGCTTCTGTTATCAACGTTCGTTTTAGGGTTTCTTGTAGACGTACGTCGGCTCTGTGGCTAAGTCGATGCGAACGCTTCGTAATGCCGGGGTGCCGCGTTCGATTCCAGCTGCGGGCCATGCGCGTTGCGTTGGTTTCGACAGTGGTATCAGGGGGCCGACCTTCCAGGAGGCAATGGCAAACTACTGGACATAAATTTGCTTAGACAAACCACACAATAGCCAGGGGCTGCTGGGGTTGGTTCTGCAACGTCTTGTAAAGGATATGCAACTAACCTTGCAGACGTAGACATTTCCTCAACTCACCTGTTTGCGACTGAAGTGCTTGTGTGGTGAGCCTCTGTTCAACGTTCTTATGTATGTGCTCTTAGCAAGTACGATATTTCATTTTCGCATTGTCAGGGGCCATTCGTCTAGACTCATCCAGCCATGTCACTTTTCGTTGACATACTTGTTCACCTAACCGGCAACATTTCACCGTCTGCACAACGTTTGATGTAATTCATCACCACCACCCCCCCCCCTCCTCCAACACCCCCTTTTCGCAGTTAACACCAGTTTTGATGAACAGGTCTTTCGTGGACCGTCACTGGTCTGTGTGTGCGACATAATTGAAATTTTTCGTTGACCTGGGCTTCCCTGTCGATCCAACCTAAACTGGAGATAAGGATTGTCTGTGCTGACTACAGCCTGCCAGTGTCATACTGCCCATATCATCTATTTGAGGTCCGTTAGGATATAGAAATGTGAACCTAGCACGGTGAACGGAATAACGCTTTTGGTTTCACCATCATAACCTCCTGTTTATTGTGTCGTCTAATGGCATCTAAGGCTCGCAGACTAGTTCCCCATTCTGCTCTATCCTGCGAAATCTCTTCAGTGTCATGGATGGGATCCAGTCTAGCGTCTTTGGCCGCTCTCAGCAACGCATCTCAATGTTTCTCTTGGTTTCCTCAACTTGTGTTTTTCCCATTTTAGTGCTGGTTTGGTGTTTCTCTGTCAATTTCATCTCATAACTTGTCCAGTATATATTGTCAACTTCTCCCTCGTAGACATGTTGACACATGTGGATATAGTGTCAACAGCGACATAACATTTATACATTTCTTTACGCACAAGAATTGACAACTGATAATTATTCTGATCTATTGATAACTGAACGTTTGTTGCGTGTGTCGCAGCTGCCCAGGAGGCCTTGGTCCTGCAGAATGTCATGATTGCCCTCTGTGCTGGGTTCGTGTTCAATCTTCTAGAATTCGGCCCCGAGATCGAAGAATGGGGTCAGTGGGCTTCCATTGCTCACTACGTGTTGATTATAGTGCTGGGTACAGCGGCCTTCCTGGCCCACATCGCCAACACCATCACTGTGGAGAGAGACTGGGTCGTGGAGATATGCGACCGGGATGAGGATCGTCTGGCCTGTAAGTCCCGATTTTCTTGTGGTCAAACATTTGTTACTGTATTGTTTCATCATCATCGCCACCATCTTCTTCACAGCAACTTCAAAAAATTCATCACAAGAAATTATACTGATACAGCAGTATAAGTGCAGTTTGCATCCTAGCATTTCACAGTCAAACAAAAAGCTAATTCTGCATAAAGCACGTGACCAGAATCTGGTAATCTGGTAATCTGGTAATCTGGTAATCCTAGTTTCAGCTTCATAGCAAACGGGTCACCCCACATATGCTCCGCTCTTGTGCCAACGAAAAACAAACGCAGCTCACAGTGTCACGCCATGCACTCAACTCAGAAGCTGGGCGACGAAACTACATCCTTCCAGTCTACAAATGGAGCAAAAATGCAACGGCCACCGTCTGGAAAAAAAAATATTTGCCACGGCTTTGAAAAAAAAAGGTGGCCGTACCTAGCGTCCATTTTGACCGGAAGAATTATATGAGGGTTAATAAACGGTCACCCCAGCAGTACCCTCATTATTAGCTGGGGAAGGGACTTAGGACATTACATCCACCAGCAGGCGTCGCCCCTACAACGACCTGCCTGCCATCGTTAACGACTGTTCACCCAACAGCCATGCAGTTCTTTGGCACAAAGGAGACACCTTGAACTTGGGTTTCGTACTGCCGACTCCCTACTAAGTTGTTATTTTATGTTCTGTTATCACAATTAATGTCACTGCACATTGGGCATACCCATGCGTGCTCAGTTCTCCGAAGCAGCAGCCACTCTAAAGTACTTCTACTAATTGTCCCCATGAGAAGCTGGTTATATTGTCTCCTTTCTCGGCCTCGAAGACGGCAAAGACGTGCATCACCATGCTTAACTCCCATGTCACGCAATCGTGTTAGTGTCAGGGATTCCTCATTCTCCACTAGCAAAGTTCGTACAGCGTTGACTATGTCTGCTCTGTCCAGACTTTTTCCCGCAATCATTAGTGCAGTGCTTGCCAGTTGGTCTGCTCGCTCATTTCCCTTCACGCCCGCATGACCCGGTGTGTAGATCCAGGTTACGGAGGTTAAGTGCGATTTCCTGATGCTTTCTATCCATTCAGAGCGCATACTGCCTGTTGCTATCTTCTGAAGCATATTCATTGAGTCTGAGACAATTACTACCTGTGTGGCGGTTTGCTCGGATACCCATGCTAAAGCTCTAGAAGCAGCGGCTATTTCCATTGTCATGCTTGACGTGGTTGTCTGGTAAGCGCCACTGTCCTCATGTATTGTTTTCCCCTTTCTTTGCGCTGTGTATGCCCATGCTGACCTTGATCCGCGCTTCACGGATCCATCTGTGTAGATGATGGTATCTTCTGGGTGTGAATGCTGATCTATCAGTTCCCTTACTTCTGTGTCTACCGCCGCAGGAATTTGATCCCTGCAGTACCTTCCGAGTGTGATGACAACCTTAGAAATGCCATGCATGTCTACTGGTGTATTCGTCCATTCTTTTCCGTGGCTGATCACGTCTAAGTCACATACCTGCTGGATTAAGTCCTCAGCCTTTGCCATCCAAGAGCGGCCCCTTTTGAGACGCGTTCCTTTTGTGTTGTGAATAGCTTTGTGTAATGGGTGGTTAACATCTGCCGATACCCTCATGTAAGCCTTGACCTGTGCCACTTTGTATCTGCTTGTCATAGTCGGCAGACCCAGGATATAACGCATGGCGTTGCAGGAGGTGTCTTTTGTGCAGCCGAGTATGAGTCTCATGGCCTCATTCTGTACTCGGTCCAGTCTTTCTAGCTGGGTTTTGCTGACAGTGAGGAGGCCAAGACCATAGTCAATGACGCTAAGCACAAGCCCTTGATAGAGAAGGAAAAGTAGACGTTGTTCAATATCAGCTGCTGCTAGCACCTTGAGTGCTGTCAAACCTTTCCTGGCTCTAAGTATGACGTTGTCTACGTGGCATTTGTATGACAAGCATCTGTCAAATGTCATGCCCAGGTATTTCATGGTGTCCGTTCTCTCGATGTCCACACCATAGATGCTTACGACTGGCGTTGGTGTACTCACGATGTGGGTATTCAGAGAGAACCATGTTAAGGAGGCTTTGGACGGGTTCACATGAGCTCTTGATTCCTGGCACCACTCACTAAGTCTGTCTAGTTCGTGTTGTAGTGTGTGCCTGTTTTTACCTCGACGGTAAACAAGAATATCATCTGCATACGACATTGTTCTGCCTAGGCCTACGCGTTGTGCACTAGTGACTCCTGCTGTGTACACATTGAAGAGCACAGGCGACAATGGTGATCCCTGGGGCAGACCCATTAGGACGCGTTGAGGTTCGGATGTCCATTCACCACATCGAAGCGACACTGTTCTTTCAAATAGCGCTGCTGCGATCCAGTTGACCAAATTTGTTTCTATCTGCATATCCAACAGCAGTCTGATGAGCATGTTGTATGGGACGCTGTTGTACGCATCTTCTAAGTCAATAGCGGCTGCAGCCGTTTCTATTCCCTCCTGGAAACCCTCATATGTGTCGTAGGCAAATACTGCAGCATTGCACCACGTATCTCTTCCTGGTCGGTAGCCACATAGTGTAGCGGGGAATAGGCCACCCGACTCCAATATTTGGGTCAACGTTCTGACAACGATTTTTTCCATGAGTTTTCCTACAGTGTTCTGGAGTGTGATGATTCTGTAGCCATTTATTCTCGTGTGATATTTTCCTGGCTTAGGAACCGGTCTGAGGTAGCTGTGGAGCCAGTCATCAGGAATAGTGCCAGTTTTCATGGTGTTGTTAAAAATCGTGGATAGTTCATCAATATCTGTCGCCTCGAGGCTTTTGAAGTGGCTGTATCTAATGCCATCAGGCCCTGGAGCTGTGTCCGGACAGGTCTTCAGTGTTGCTCTGATGCAGTCCGTTGAGATGTATACTGTATCATCGACTTCCTCCATTTCAGCCATCTGGATATCATGTAAACTCTGTCTCATCTGTTCCCTCTCTTCCCTATCTTTCTTTTCCGTCTGCAGAAGAAATCTGTGCAGGATAGCCTCGCCCTTGTCTTTATCCGATTGTAACACCACCCCGTTGTCCATCAATAGCTCGGGCATAACAGAGGTTTGTTTGCCTCCGTTCATCTTTTGGTGAAGCCGCCAGAATTTTCAAAGTGATTTTTCATAACCTATTTCCTCGCAAAACTGTTCCCACATTGTGTGCTTAGACTCCTTAGCGAGTTGTTTAAAATGTTCAGTGAGTCTGTCTTTTTTGTGTTTAATGTCTTGTTTCAGCGCCTCAGTAAAATTCGAAGACTTTCTGCATTTCTCCCAGTCTTTGGTGGCACCTCGTTTCTCTGTCCAGGCTTCTGCGACTTCAGGTGTCCACCACGGGGGCTGTTGAAAGATAGCTTTCTTCTTTCCTGGTGTTCTGCGTGACCTGTCTCGCAGACGCCCAATTACATTAGGCTGATGTGCAGCGTACTGGAAAGTAGTGGCTGGTCTCTGATACCTTGTACAGATTGTTTGTTTGACCAGAATCTAACATGGAAGGAGGTCGCTTCCATGATGTCCCAGTATGCCCCACTGGCAGAGTGCACTCACACTGGGAGAGACCAGCGTGAGATCAAGGGCACTGTCAGTATCACCTTCTCTGTCGGGGATTCTGGTGGGTCTGCCATCATTCAAGCAGATTAAATCCGTGTCTGTTAGTGCTTCCTCCAATGCCTCGCCCTGCTTATTGACCGTCGGATTGCCCCATAGACGACATTTGGCGTTGAAGTCCCCACACATAATGATGTCGGTGGATATCTGCTCGCACATGTCACTTAATATTGTCCACTTTTCTTTGTCAACTTTATCATTACAGGCATAGATGTTGATTAGAGTGAAAGGTTTACTCCCGTCTACCTTTACGGCATGGACCTGAACGTCGCTGTTGTTCCATGCACTCGTGTCTACAACTGAGGATGTTATTCCGCGCCTGACCAGGATCGCTTGGCCTAGGTGTTTACTGTTGTAGTACGTTTGGAAGCCTGAGACATTCAGAGTTTCTTCTGTATTCAGCCGGGTCTCCTGAAGTGCGATTACATCAGCATCATATATCAGTTTCTCTAAGATTGGGCCTCTCTGTCGAACACTCCTGCAGTTCCAGCAAAGAATGCGGAGATTTCCCTTGCTAAGGCGTTCTGACCAGAATACCCTCTAATACGATCTCGCTGCCTAGGCTTGTGCATCTCAGGGTAAGATCAGGAGAAACTGAGGTAAAATGAATCCAGTGAATGGTTGTATAATAAAATGGACTAAGTCATTGGCGTTTAGAAACAGCATTCATACTTGGATACTGTGATGTCAAGTGGTGATAGAAGACACAGTTGGTGATGAGGATACTGTGATGTCAAGTGGTGATAGAAGACACAGTTGGTGATGAGGATACTGTGATGTCAAGTGGAGATAGAAGACACAGTTGGTGATGAGGATACTGTGATGTCAAGTGGAGATAGAAGACACAGTTGGTGATGAGGATACTGTGATGTCAAGTGGTGATAGAAGACACAGTTGGTGATGAGGATACTGTGATGTCAAGTGGAGATAGAAGACACAGTTGGTGATGAGGATACTGTGATGTCAAGTGGAGATAGAAGACACAGTTGGTGATGAGGATACTGTGATGTCAAGTGGAGAAGACACAGTAGAGGAACACAGTTGGTGATGAGGATACTGTGATGTCAAGTGGTGATAGAAGAAGACACAGTTGGTGATGAGGATACTGTGATGTCAAGTGGAGATAGAAGACACAGTTGGTGATGAGGATACTGTGATGTCAAGTGGTGATAGAAGACACAGTTGGTGATGAGGATACTGTGATGTCAAGTGGAGATAGATCTTATTCAAAAGTCCTTCTACCACTCTTTTTTTCAATTTCTAAGTCACTGTCCTGGCTAAGGTTTTTCAGCTTTTCAGTGATAACCAACATCATGTTCAATCTTTCGTAGCTATTGCTTAGTGAGGGCACTGAAGTTCCGTATTATCTTCTTCTTGTGCTACACGTCCAATTGTCTCTAGTGTGTTTATGTTTCCTCCCTCTCTCGCTGAGCTGTCTAGTCTTTGCTCAGTGAATTGATTTCGTGGCGCTAACCCGAATGGAGTCATCTTCGTTTCCTGTTGATTATTATTATTATTATTATTTTTTTTTTTTTGCTTTAGCAACTTCCAGAGAAGACTTTGCTTCAACTCGGAAGATTCCATGTTCCTGGAGACAAAAAAGACTTGTGTCAGTCGGAGTTTGAAACCGGCATGAATGCGTATGATGAAGAAAACTATTATGGGCGACTAAGGAGATGTAAACTAATCTAGGCTCACCGCATTACTTACATAGGTACACTTTGTCGTTGTGGGAAGTAAAGGTGACCGGCGTGATGTTGACCACATTCAATAAGAAATGTCGATCGCTCCATGACGATATAGGTCTAGCACTATATGCCCAATGTGCCAAGAGAGTGAAAAGTGTACTTTGCTTTTCTTTGCTTACTTATTACTAAAACTACAATAAAGGCAAAGGACCATTTTCCACGCCCTCAGGCGTATTGGGCATATAGGGCTAGATCTATATTGAATAGACCAGTCGGTACTCGCTGGCCACCATAACGTCCTAGTTTCTTTACCTCGTAGCAACACAAGGCTGGGTCGATCTGGGAGTCTAGGTTATTTCTTGAGAACAAACAAATTTTAACAAATACAAATAAAAAGTACGGCTCCATCAGAAACTCAAACCACTATCTTCAGAACCGCAGGCTACACAAACTACATTTTCCAACAGGATGCCACTCTAAAACTAAGTATCCTGCTGAGTGCGTGTGACAGTCAGGTAAATATTACTGTTGCAGGACCCAGGGATCCAGGAATCCAGGGGTCTGAATGACTCTGCAAGAAAACAGACAGATGTAAAATACTATTAAGCTGACAGTTTGTAGGAAAAGTAATGAAACCACCCCGGATGGAATAAAATGGTTGTGATATCTAGGATTTAAATTAAAGAGATATGTTAAATAGCATGTGTCGATAACTTATACCCTGGTCTAGGGATGATGCCAATAGTTTCAAACTGATCAAGATATGGTTACTGGTGAAAACAACTAATATATTCCGTTTATCCACACATAGTGTAACTGTTGTTGTTAGTGTTATTGATGTTTGCACCTGTCCGAATATTGTTGTGTAATAAGACACAGGACTACATTTCATGAAGTTTGCGAGAGTGACTAACAAGGTCCACCTGCGTTAAGAAACGTCTTCAACAATTGAAGCATGTGGATTTCCGCACAGTTGGTACCATCATACGTAGTCAGTCTGCTTCTTCTCAGACGCCCAGCTCTCAACCTTTCAACAATCATTTTTCCATTTTTATCGCTCCCTTCCTGATTTTCCCGGTCTGGGAAATACAGTCTATGACATTGCATTCCTAAAAGTTTACATCAATGCCCGTATGGTTTATGTCCTACATGCACACAACTTTATGTCTTCTATCCCTTCAGCTGCCGTGGTCTAGCGACTAGACGCTCAGCTACGGATCGGAAGGTTGTGTGTTCGGTTCCTGACGAAAGCCGGATTTTTTTTCAAAAATAACCTTGGCTCCCAGGCTGACCTAGCATTTAGTGGGTACAAGGTAGAGTCATGGGAAGTAAAGGCGACCGGCGTGATACTGACCACATCAAACACTAAGTGCCGTTATGTCTATATAATATAGCTCTAGCACTATATACCCAGTAAGCCTGAAAGGTGTGGCAAAAGGTCCTTTACTTGTTACCTTCGTCCACCTTGTAAATCACCCCGAAGGATGTTGTTAGAGACTCTACTATCCTCGATTCTCCAGGTGTGACCCAACCACATAAGCTTTCGGATATTAAGCATTGACAGAACTCTTGTCATACAGGCTCTTTTCAATACTTTATTGTTTGTTACGATGTCCCAACACATTACACTAGTAATAAATGTCCCTTTTGCCTGTTGCCGCACAGCCATGACAGCTACAATGAGAGCCATTGACTTGACAGCTATGATAGTGGCTCCAATCGCCACGGGACAGATCATGACGGCAGCCTCCAGCAAGATTGGGGCCTTGTTTATTGCCGGGTGGAACGTGCTGTCCTTCTTCGTCGAATACGTTTTGTTGCTCAAAGTCTACTACAGTGTCCCTGCTCTACAGAAAGACAAGGATGCATCTACAGAGAGCTGTAAGTCCTCATCTATTATAAGTGATAAGTGTTCATGCTGTACTCAACACATCGGCACAAACGGATAACACATTGGATTTCATTTGAAAAGACACGAAACAAACTCATCAACTTAAGCACACAGATACTCACACACGCTCGCGCAAACTCACACACACAAACTCATATACAAGATCGTTTGTCGCTTTGAAAAATTCAAAACAACGTGTAGTCTATATCATGACAATGTATTGTTTATTTCATGTTATTATTGCGTTTTGATTTATGTCACTTTATTCAATGGGAAATGTTAAATCACATTGTCAAACCTATGTAGGGTCAGTGAATACTTTCATAATTTTCTGCATTGTTCTTTTCAGCTGCTGAAAACTCTTTCAGTCCTAAACAGTACGTATTTTGTTTCTGCTTGTTAAATTAATGCTATATGAAGAATTGTCTTCTCTTGTGTGTTGAAATAAAACTAAAAAGTAGATTGTACCGTTTCTACATGTTAAGTTAATGCCATCTAGAGTAGTGTCCTATCTTTTTTGTTGAAATAAAATGAAGTTAGATTGTATTGCCTCTACGTGGTTATACCAACTAGTGTATTATATTTATGTTGCTGAATTGACACAAGCGGTCGAAGTGGTCAAGCCTATTGCTTAGTTTTCTGAAAGTCGTGGGTTCGTTTTACGGACTGGTCGTTCAGATCATGAGTGGCAAGTTTATCGAAGATTCATGGGAGTCATTGCTGGAGACATGGTATTCGTGCTTTGTGCGACGCACAGTTGGCATGCAACTAACCGTTCTGCAGAGACCGAAAAGTTTCAGATAACCCCGGGCAATGATGTCGATTTTTTCGAATTTAACTTTACATTTACTTGTAGACCAACTTGTCTATTGTCCTATTTATAAATGTTCCCACATCATTTTGTTCTTGGCAGCGATTTAAAAAAAAAAAATCCACTGCCGGCTTTCTAGTTCTGTCGCATGTTTACCAAACTCCCGGTACCTAAAACGTTTCCGCGGTGACCCACGATGGCTGGCAACCGTGGCGGTATGTGGCACAAGGGCACACACAACTTGGCCCAGTTCAAGCAACCCCTCACTTTGTCCTGGTTAAACATCTCTCACGGGGAGATAACATCAGAGAAACTACAACAGCACCATGTGTCAATGGCCGAGGTGGCTTGAAGAGCAAAATGTAGAACCCTCTATCTTTCCACACCCAAAACCGTAAAAGAGGAAGTGGACAGGACGCAGAAGTGAGTTGTGTCCCGTTTTGCTTTCATCTACGATAAAGCTTCGTTATCATCTGATAAGCTTTGTAAATCATTGTATACCACCACAAGAATGTTTGAGTATGAAACCAAACAGGTGTCTCTGTTAGCTAGTTCTGTATCTCTGTGTCTTCGATTTAATTTTTGTTTCTTCCTGGTACAATTCCTGTAACCTGTTTGTAAGTTTGATGCATTTCTCGATGCAACGCCTCGTGTCTTCTGTCTGCCAATGACGTTCTTTCTGTTTTACCTGAAAATATATTCCTGTTCTCATTTTTCTTTTGCATATTTGTTTATTGTTTTCGTCCTATTTGCGTGCAACATAATCATTGTTATGTACCTGACTAAACCACGTATGTGTTGGTATCTTTCCACGAACCTGCACTTATGGTGTTCTGAATAAATATCATTCATGATAATCCTTCTGAATCCATCTAGTGTTGTTTCTCGCCTGCCATGATATTTCTGTTGTTGTTTTTCCCCGGTCGTCGTTAGGTGCGTTACTACAGAGCAAAATAAACGTATAATGACGACAAAACTGAATTAACTCCAATGAAATCCAAATCACCTGTATTTTCCTGGTGCATTTAAAAATCTAATTGCCGGAAGTTCCCAATGGACACGTGATTTACAGATAACTTACACAATTTAAAATGAACATAAGGTCATAAGCTGGTATTGGTCATGTGAAATGTTGAAGCAGCTAGTCTCAGCTTTCGTCTTTTCTATGGCGAAGTTCGATAGAAGGAAAACATGGTTCTTTAGGACAAAGAGGACTTTGCTTTGTCTCATTGTGACATATACATCAGCTCACAGTCTAACTAACTAACCAATTAATTAATGAACTAATTAATTTAATTGTCTAACTAGCTAGCTAAATGACCTTCATAATAGGAAAAAAGTGACCAAAGTTTCAATGCTAGTTTTTCATTTCTGTATACATATTGCTGTGTGCTAGTTTTTTATGGGCATCACTTTTTGTTTATTTTAAAATCTCTTTAGAACTGCACAGCTCAGGTCTCTGAATGTACTCTGTCTCTGAATATAGTCTGTCTCTGAATGTAGTCTGTCTCTGAATATAGTCTGTCTCTGAATGTAGTCTGTCTCTGAATATAGTCTGTCTCTGAATGTAGTCTGTCTCTGAATGTACTCTGTCTCTGAATGAAGTCTGACTCTGAATGTTGTCTGTCTCTGAATGTAGTCTGCCTCTGAATATAGTCTGTCTCTGAATATAGTCTGTCTCTGAATATAGTCTGTCTCTGAATGAAGTCTGTGTCTGAATATAGTCTGTCTCTGAATGCAGTCTGTCTCTGAATGTAGTCTGTCTCTGAATGTAGTCTGTCTCTGAATGTAGTCTGTCTCTGAATATAGTCTGTCTCTGAATGTAGTCTGTCTCTGAATATAGTCTGTCTCTGAATGTAGTCTGTCTCTGAATATAGTCTGTCTCTGAATATAGTCTGTCTCTGAATAAAGTCTGTCTCTGAATGTAGTCTGTCTCTGAATATAGTCTGTCTTTGAATATAGTCTGTCTTTGAACATAGTCTGCCTCTGAATGTAGTCTGTCTGTGAATATAGTCTGTCTCTGAATATAGTCAGTCTTTGAAGATAGTCTGTCTCTGAATGTAGTCTGTCTCTGAATGTAGTCTGTCTCTGAATATAGTCTGTCTCTGAATGTAGTCTGTCTATGACTGATGGTGGTCTGTCTCTGACAGAAGTCTGTCTCTGACAGTGGTCTGTCTCTGACAGTGGTCTGTCTCTGACAGTGGTCTGTCTCTGACAGTGGTCTGTCTCTGACAGTAGTCTGTCTCTGACAGTAGTCTTTCTCTGACAGTGGTCTGTCTCTGACAGTGATCTGTCTCTGACAGTAGTCTTTCTCTGACAGTGGTCTGTCTCTGACAGTGATCTGTCTCTGACAGTGGTCTGTCTCTGACTGTGGTCTGTCTCTGACAGTAGTCTGTCTCTGACAGTAGTCTGTCTCTGACAGTAGTCTGTCTCTGACTGTGGTCTGTCTTTTACTGCGGTCTGTCTCTGACAGTAGTCTGTCTCTGACAGTAGTCTGTCTCTGACAGTAGTCTGTCTCTGACAGTAGTCTGTCACTGACTATGGTCTGTCTCTGACAGTAGTCTGTCTCTGACAGTAGTCTGACTGTGTTGTGTCTGCGACTGTGGTGTGTCTCTGACTGTGGTGTGTCTCTGACTGTGGTGTGTCTCTGACTGTGGTGTGTCTCTGACTGTGATCTGTTTCTGACTGTGATGTCTTTCTGACTGTAGTCTGTCTCTGACTGTAGTCTGTCTCTGACAGTAGTCTGTCTCTGACAGTGGTGTGTCTCTGACAGTAGTCTGTCCCTGACTGTGGTGTGTCTCTGACAGTAGTCTGTCTCTGACAGTAGTCTGTCTCTGACAGTGGTGTGTCTCTGACAGTAGTCTGTCTCTGACAGTAGTCTGTCTCTGACAGTAGTCTGTCTCTGACAGTAGTCTGTCTCTGACAGTAGTCTGTCTATGACAGTGGTGTGTCTCTGACTGTGGTGTGTCTCTGACTGTGGTATGTCTCTGACAGTAGTCTGTCTCTGACAGTAGTCTGTCTCTGACAGTAGTCTGTCTCTGACAGGAGTCTGTCTTTGACAGTAGTCTGTCTCTGACTGTGGTGTGTCTTTGACAGTAGTCTGTCTCTGACAGTAGTCTGTCTCTGACAGTAGTCTGTCTCTGACAGTGGTGTGTCTCTGAAAGTTTTCTGTCTCTGACATTAGTCTGTCTCTGACAGTAGTCTGTCTCTGACAGTAGTCTGTCTCTGACAGTGGTGTTTCTCTGACAGTAGTCTGTCTCTGACAGTAGTCTGTCTCTGACTGTGGTGTGTCTCTGACAGTAGTCTGTCTCTAACAGTAGTCTGTCTCTGACAGTAGTCTGTCTCTGACAGTGGTGTGTCTCTGACTGTGGTGTGTCTCTGACAGTAGTCTGTCTCTGACAGTAGTCTGTCTCTGACAGTAGTCTGTCTCTGACTGTGGTGTGTCTCTGACAGTAGTCTGTCTCTGACAGTAGTCTGTCTCTGACAGTAGTCTGTCTCTGACAGTAGTCTGTCTCTGACAGTAGTCGGTCTCTGACAGTGGTGTGTCTCTGACTGTAGTCTGTCTCTGACAGTGGTGTGTCTCTGACAGTAGTCTGTCTCTGACAGTGGTGTGTCTTTGACAGTAGTTTGTCTCTGACAGTGGTGTGTCTCTGACAGTGATGTTTTTCTGACTGTGGTCTATCTCTGACAGTGGTCTGTCTCTGACTGTGGTGTGTCTCTTACTGTGGGGTGTCTGATAGTTGTCTGACACAGACACTCAGTGAGTTCAATGTGTTCAACAGAAACTCGGAACTGGTGGAGTCTATGGGGCAGTCACGAACTTTGATGACAGCATCTGCAAGAACCAAATCGGTGAAGTCGCACTCAAAAGCAGCCACTGAGAACTTGGAGTTTGGCGATAAGCAGACTTCGTCCAAACTTCAGCAAGGTCAAGAAAATAATTCCTGCTGGAATAGGTAGGGTAATAAACCAGTTGGAAAATCTTGTCAGTCTGACTGTTGATCAATTGGCAGTCAGATGGGCCATATTTTGTAAAGTCATATAACATTTGTACCCCGATATATTTAATTACAGACTAAAGACTCCGTGTTTTGTTTCAAGTCGATACCTGAAAGGGTTACCATGATAAGGGTAACAACTCTAAGAGCAGAACTTTCTGTGCAAAGAAAGTTTCGCAATTAGACTACGCTAGCTAGACTGGAGAGAAATTAAAGATCTTAAAGGTTTGTAAATAAACAAAGCCACACGAGTTCAAGAACCTTAAGTCTGAAGAGCTCCCAATTATTTGACGATCAAACAGATACCCACGGTAAACTGGAGCTCTATTTAATGAGTGTATTCCCCGTGTGGGTTCCGGGGCCCCATCGCGGGGAAAACAAGAAAAGACCCACACTGCCTCCCCAAAAGCATGTCGTAAGAGTCGACTAAATGGGGAGCTTCCTTTGAAGTCGGAGTGCATCGGCCTGATAGGCAAGGAACCAACAGTCTGCATTCAAGTGAATCAGATCTGTAAAACTGATGCACGTGCAACACTCAGGTTTTGGAGCAGGACTGCAGTTCAGAAGTGGATGAACAACCAGAACTGTCACCAGAGTGTACAGCAGGTGAACGCGAAGAAGAAGAAGAAGGAGTGGATCACGAACATTGCCCGAGATATGGTAGAAACGGTCTGTTCTTCTGTCACCTAACTACTTCCTGGCCACGAACAAGTGAGTCATCTCACTAACGTGACACGGAATTTGCTGACACCAAACACGACTTCAAAACCCCAACCGCTTGTCCAAAGCACCGTTAAAACATTTAGGATGCACTATCGAGCCCAGCTATTTTAATAAATCATTACCAAAAGACAGAGCTGTGAATGTGGAAGAAGCTTCAGCCACCGCTCAACCTAACGCTCTTGCTGTTGTCCTCGGATAAGTTCTGCTTGGGATAAACTGCACAAGTGTTTTTTTTTTTTTTTTAAGAGATGGAGCATGACGTTTTAGCCTAATCGGAAAGTTTATTGCCAATGGCAGAATTCAAAAGAACAGATTTGAAAGTTTTTATTTTAAATTCTTTTATAAGATGACAGCCTGTAATAAACCAGACATGGAAAGAATGTGTCAGGCGACGTTGACCGAAACGCAGACTAAATAACAGGGCATGCAACAGCGACGACGGCATACAACTTGCAGGTACTGCAAAAGAAGAGGCTGGCTGTAAGGCATGGAGTAATCCAGTTGAAGCAATATGCTCAAGAAAAACGTATAGCTATGCCGATTGGTGCCGCCAGAGTCTAGAGTGCTTCTACACTTACATTTGCAATAATGAAGAGACAAAAACGAAGACCAGGTGTTTATTTGTTTTGATTATTATTTCTTTATAAGTTTGAAAAGGGAATGAATGAAACGATTGCGAAAAATATGATGATTTTTAATTTAAAAAAAAACATTTATACTGTGAGATTATTTATGATTTCATACCAATCTCTATTTTCTTATATAAGTAGTTCAACGATCTTAACATCAGAACAATAGGACTCATTCGGTACGCTGACCACCAGCACACAAGAAGACTGGTTTATTACAGAGCCTTGGGGGATCAACTTATAGATGTTCTACCGTGTAACCTACTCTAAATCAGTATACATGAACTAACGTGTGTGTGTACTGCCTCTTGCAGCTTACAGCGAATGTTCTCTGGTGTGACAATCATCGTGGAAGGCTGGAAGACCTACGCCAGGTATCCCGTCATGCTGAGCGGCCTGTCGTTGGCTCTGCTCTACATGACAGTGTTGGGATTCGACAACGTCACCATAGGTGGGTGTTGTGTGTCGAATCTGTGTTGAATTGAGAACAGGTATGTTGGCAGGGGAAATCATGAGAAAGGTCAATCATACCTGAGTCAAGGTTCATCAAGAGAATTGTCGGGCAAGACCTAAAACACGGAGGTTGAGTCAAGTCCCGGGAATATCTGCAGAAGCACGGAGAACTCAGACTTATGGAATAAACTTGGGCAGGTCTCAAGGATAAGGGAGTTGAGAGGAGACTGTCTTGCGGCGAGGATGTGTGGAGTCCTTTGCTAGTCGAGCAATCATTCTACAGCGGGGACGTGATCGTTCATTTCCACTGTTATGGCTCTTGACTGTTTGTTGGGGAGACACTTATTGGAGTCTCTAGTGTAGGATTCCTCGTTATGTTCCGACTCGCTACTATGTATCATGGAGACGTAGAAGTGATTAACGTCACTAGTCAGTTATATATGTATGTGCCTTTTTTAATGCAATGTATTATTCGCGGCATGGCCTTGTAGAGTAATTATAAATTATCCAATACTACTGCAAGCCAGAGTGTGAGGGGCTAGCCAATTGTCTTAGGTACAGAGGCGGTGATAGCTCGTGGATCCAGTAGGCACGAACGTTCTGTCGAAAACTGTCGTTGCTATTGAGGCCGCGTTAGCGCAGTCGATAGGAGACTCGCTTTCAAATCCAGCTGCAACTCGCTGCAGCCCATGGCAGGTGTTAGAAATCGTACGGTGCCAGGGGTTGACCCAGCCTCTAAGAAATGTGTACCGGAGTTAACACTCTGAGGTATATAGAGAAACGTCGCTGTAGCTACGGAGTTATGTGCGTACGGCGACACAGACTTACAGTTTCCAATCAGCTGTCTGTACTGGTGGCAGAGCACTTATGGTTTATAACTGTGTGTAGTGACGCTGGTTCACATCTCCCGACTTTGCCTTTATCTTTAGAGCGTTGTGTCGTGCTGAACTATTTGTGTTACACCTCGAGTGGTGAACGTTAATCATCACAACCTAGATACTTTGCCAAGTATGCGAGAGATAGCTCTCCTCCTGGATACAACAATGGATGCCGAGGCCGTCTAACCAATAGTTCTGCTGGGGCGTCATCATTGTGGTGTTTGTTCTGGTCGAACTTGGAGGCCAAGTCTAACATGTAGAGCATTTGTAACAAAGAAAGCAGAGACTTGTAGGGCGCCAGTGTGACAATGACAGTCACATTTTGGGGAGTTTGCACCGATTTGTGTATTGGGTTGCTGTGTGGGTCAGGCTTACATCCATCTGAAACCATCATACCGACTGTTACAACATCTAACTTACAACAAAATGAACTGCAATTTTTGCAGGTCGCTCACCGTTGAACATTTGAGCAGCGCATCAACCAATGGAATGACAATTGACAAGAGTTCCAACTCTATGTACTTTCATAGCCAATGCATCCTTAATGTTTTGTATTCACGTTCGTCGAGGTTGGCTTCTGCCTCGTTTTTGTTTTCTTTTTCTGGAAACCATACCCTCCATCTTTGTTCTTTCTAGGATACCATGACCTTGACTTGACTTGACTTTCTACCCCACAAGGACATCACACAAGCGATAAACACCCGATGACAAAAAGTGCCACCATGCGGATGAGGATCACCGTGGAGAGGTCCCAGAAACCGCGTTCAGACAATTGGCCATATTTATGGCCTGCCTATATTGCGGCCCCTGGCAAAAGCCAGAGTGGGGCTTCAAATAACAAAAAATTACGTTCTAAAAAGGACGTAACTGAATGAATTAAGTAACGACCATGACCTTGATGTCGTATCAGCAAATAATCACGATTTTATAACAAAAATTGTAATAGAGAAAATGCCGTCTACATGTTTTTTTTTCATTTCTGCCCGGACAATCAGCTAATCCTTGACACAATTTTGTTGTGGCTATTTTGAGTCCGTGAAGTGATTAAGAACTTTGGTCGAGTAGTCGGGTTCCATACTAGCTAACACAAGGTAAATAATCTAGTTGTTTTATGCATTTACAGTATATCGCTGACTATTTCCCTTGCAGGTTACGCTAAGATGCAGTGTTTGACAGAGTTCCATGTGGGCCTTATGATGGGCGGGGCGGGGTTGGTGGGCACCTTGGGCACTTTTGCGTACCCCGTGATGAGGCGCTGTCTGGGGCTGCCTTGGACTGGCATGGTGGCCCTGACCCTGCAGAGTGTGACATTGTCTATCTGTGTGGTGTCTGTGTGGCTGCCAGGGAGTCCCTTTGACCTGGAACACCCGGACAGTACGGGCATGAGCTGTGAAGGTAAGCCAAACACATCACAGAGTGGTAATATTTACCCAAAACTGCAAGTTTTAAGTTCATTCAGTGTACAGGGCTACACCACACGCGTAGCAAAAAATGTATGTATTAGGCCTGTTTCCACCTAACGCAGTTATTACCGGCCTTCATATATTGGGGCAATAAAGGGACGAGGGGCTGGCTGATGTTTATTTTTCGTCCGGGAACCAACTTTTCAGCCCCACTCTATACAATTTTATAACTGCTGGCTAGATTCGTTAGACTGAATATTGATTTTCCATGCCCTTTTCGAACTGTGGCCACATCTTAGAGCAGGGGTGAGGATGTCTTGCTAACTAAATAATATAGACTAGCCCTGTCTACTGACTATTTCAGTCTTGATGGCAGACCAGCAAGGTAAATCTCAGATACCCTTCTCAACCTCCAAAAATGTTATAATTAGGACCCGACCGGCAAGCCTACGCGGGTAAGGATCCACTCACGTATGCCCAAATACCGAAAGTTGACAGTTTTTGTGTGACGCCGGTACAGGGGTATGAATATCAAAATGGTTGGTCCTTGAAACAAATGTAGCCTTTGCCAGTTTTACAGAGCTGAGGCGAGTTCGATACTTTCCTGCTTGTAGCTAACACTAACGTTCCATAACTACATGGTTACAGAAATGTAAGGTTTTACTGACTGACTTCCCTTACTTTAGCAGCAGTTACATAGAATCGGCAGAACTGCTTCCGGGTGCCGGTTCCTGGACTCCATTTTAGGGTAAAAAAGAATAGATCATCTGCCTCTTAACAAGCATGTCATAAAAGGCGAATGGTTTCATATTTGCTGAAATTCGATGTGTTTTGTCAAAAGGCGCAGATATCACAGTCTAGTTGAGAATTTTTTTTAGGGCGAACGAAAAACAAAAAACAACTAGAGACAAGTCGGCTTACCCTAGATCCTTATGTGAGCTGTGAGTCGACAACAATCATCATGTCCATTGATATGTGTGACACCTCAGTTTCCCGAGTGAAATATAAACAATTAACTATTGCTTCCACATATTCTGTCGCCTACTCATTCTTTTCTGTTTATCCCGGGGCAGAAACTATCGATAGTAACCCAAGATTGTCATGTCATCTTTCTCTGTTGCACCTGTTGTCAGCCTGTAACATTAAATTGCCTCAAAACTATTGTGTAACCTTTGTGTCAACAGTAACCTAAGATTATATTAATTGATGAGTGCCTTGTAACCGTTCGACCCACTGTAACATAACATTGTAATACCTCACAATTGTCATCTGACCGTTCTACGTCATAGCATTTAGAAAAACCTCATAGCAAATTGGCGCCCATCTTCAAGCCAGCCAGGAGTTTCTATACAGGTTAACTACTCGTCTTGCCTTTCCCCAAGTCTAGTCTGGCTCACAGCGCCCGCAGACACTCCCCGCTGCAACATTCTCTCTAGGTGTGATGCCCGGCTCTCTAGCGTAGTTGGCTAAACCGGATTGCGCGGAGACCGGGTGACGAACTCCTTGTGGTCCGGGTTCAATCCCGGGGGTAGGCAGGAAAGCCACATTTTCTCCCAGATTTACCGTATTTACAATGGAATCAAGGCCGAAAGGTTGCGATATCTATAATACCGAGCCTAAGGGTTAACAACTCATGGCTTCTGGATACTAAAACAAACAAACAGCTCTAGGTGTGATGTTAAACATGTAGGTACATATTGTTCAGCTTAGACTTTCGCCATTACCTGCATGAAGTAATCAACCAGTCCACTCCCCGAGGACCATGGAGAGTGACAGGGAGAGTTTGTGTACAAGTAAACATCTCCCTACCCCCCACCCCTCCCCTCCCTGCCCCCTCACCAGAGGGGCATTGGACATATAAGTCAAGACACATCGTTTCATAGATCAGTCAACCCTCGATGGGTGTTGCGATCAAAATCACGCCGGTCGCCTTTACTTCCTAGCAGCTAATCAGGCAACCACTTTAGACAGTGTCGACTTGGGATTTGAACTCCTGACATTCGGATCCACAGGCTTGGGTTTAGCAGCTACATTACGGTAGAATCTACGATTTTTAAAATTCTGTTACTGTAGACATTCTAATGCCATCTAAACTTGTGAATGTTATCAAGTCTATCGGGTTCGAGCCTAACTTAGTTCCTCCGACTGATTCCGCCAATTTTGTGTATAAAAAAAAAAAAATCCTTGTCTCCCCTAAGCCTCCATCTCTGTCTTCTATCTCTCCCACAATGTGTCTCAGTCTCTAGCTCCCACTCCCCCTTTCTCTGCTATCTATATGTATGTTTCTCTCTCACACCTTCTCTTTATCATCCTGACTGTCTCAGTCGCATGCTCTCTCTGTCTATCTGGTTACCCGTTAAACCCAGCGAACTTTATCTGTTCATTTAACTCTCTGCGTGTGTGTGTGTGTGTGTGTGTGTGTGTGTGTGTGTGTGTGTGTGTGTGTTCACACATAATATCTTGCTTACTTTCTTTCCTTCTTAAATTGCGTAAATAAATATTCGCATCCTAAGCAAACATCTTTTCCTACGAGATTGCCGATTGCCACAAGTACACAGCGCATGGCTGTTGTGTTTCTATAGATTTCTCCTATTTACAGCTGAATAATTCACTCTTTCAAGTCGAGCCTCTTATCTAATCCATCTAGGAACTTTGGTGTAGAGCCACTTGCCTCTACAAACCCAACAGTTATCGATGCTGCATCAAAGAGAGTGTCCGCAGCTGGACACACTGGACACAGCAGGATGATAAACTTGGCAGGGGAACGTAGGGGCGAGAACTCGGCGGCTCTTACTCTATCTATCTATATCTATCTATCTATCTATCTATCTATCTATCTATCTATCTATCTATCTATCTATCTATCTATCTATCTATCTATCTATCTATCTATCTATCTATCTATCTATCTATCTATCTATCTATCTATCTATCTATCTTATCTATCTTATCTATCTTATCTATCTTATCTATCTATCTATCTATCTATCTATCTATCTATCTATCTATCTATCTATCTATCTATCTATCTATCTATCTATCTATCTATCTATCTTATCTATCTTATCTATCTTATCTATCTTATCTATCTATCTATCTATCTATCTATCTATCTATCTATCTATCTATCTATCTATCTATCTATCTATCTATCTATCTATCTATCTATCTATCTATCTATCTATCTATCTATCTATCTATCTATCTATCTATCTATCTATCTATCTATCTATCTATCTATCTATCTATCTATCTATCTATCTATCTATCTATCTATCTATCTATCTATCTAATCTGTCTGCCCGCCCGCCCGCCCACCCGCCCGTCAGTCCGTCCGTCCGTCTGTCTGTCTGTCTGTCTGTCTGTCTGTCTGTCTGTCTGTCTGTCTGTCTGTCTGTCTGTCTGTCTGTCTGTCTGTCTGTCTGTCTGTCTGTCTGTCTGTCTGTCTGTCTGTCTGTTTGTCTGTGTGTCTGTCTGTCTTGTGTGTGACTAATACATGTGTCTGTGTGTGTGTGTCTGTGTTTGTCTGCATGTGTGTGTCTTGGAGTTTGTCTGCATGTTTGATGTGACTGTGTGTATATCTGCGTGTGTGTCTGTGTGCGTCCCCGTGTGTGTTTGTCTGCATGTTTGCCTGTGTGTGTGTGTATGTGTGTTTGTCTGCGTGTGTGTCTATTTGGCTGTATGTATGTATCTGTGTGTCTGGGTATCTGTATGTTTGTCTGCTTGAGTGTATGTGTCAGCCTGTGTCTGTGTGTGTGTGTGCCATCAATATGTCGCATCAGTGTCATCGTGTCACTTTCTACAGGCAACTCCTCCAGCAGCTCCCGTAATGTGACCCGAGCAATCTCGGCATTAGGAGACGAGGGAAACTCTGCCGGTATGGAGACAAACATGACATCGATATCGGTGTTGATGGCTGGAATTATCGCTGCTAGATTTGGTAACCACATGCTCTCTCACCATGTTGCCTTACTTCCTCAATGTTTCTCTCATACACAATTTAAATGTAAACGATAAGTGTTTGAAAAGGTCGAATGTAAGATGTGCCTACGTGCCCTGTTTTTTACCCTTTGAAAATAACCTAATTTGTTCTTTACTTCTGTCTTTCCTACTGTGTAATTTAAAAATCAAAGTCGAAATGATCGCCTGCACTCAAGACGATCGACTGTACTCAAGACGCTCGACTACATTCAAGATGATCGACTACATTTAAGATGATCGATTACATTCAAGATGATCGACTACATTCAAGATGATCGACAACATTTAAGTTGATCGACTACATTCAAGATGATCGACTACATTTAAGACGCTCAACTACATTTAAGATGATCGACTACATTCAAGATGATCGACTACATTCATGACGCTCGACTACATTTTAGATGATCGACTACATTCAAGATGATCGATTACATTCAAGATGATCGACTACATTCAAGACGCTTGACTACATTTAAGATGATCGACTACATTTAAGATGATCGACTGCATTCAAGATGATCGACTGCATTCAAGATGATCGACTGCATTCAAGATGATCGACTGCATTCAAGATGATCGACTACATTCAAGACGCTCGACTACATTTAAGATGATCGACTACATTCAAGACGCTCGACTACATTTAAGATGATCGACTGCATTCAAGATGATCGACTACATTCAAGATGATCGACTACATTCAAGACGCTCGACTACATTTAAGATGATCGACTACATTCAAGACGCTCGACTACATTTAAGACGCTCGACTACATTCAAGATGATCGACTACATTCAAGACGCTTGACTACATTTAAGATGATCGACTACATTTAAGATGATCGACTACATTCAAGATGATCGACTACATTCAAGACGCTCGACTACATTTAACTCATTGAGTCCTAAGGAACGCATCATACGTTCATAGGTTCCTACCTAGAAGCCCAATGAACGCATGATGTGCCGATTTTATAACTCTATTGACAACAGTCTGGGCCTGTATTGCTAAACCCCTTGGGACTCAAAAGAGTTAAGATGATTGACTACATTCAAGATGATCGACTACATACAAGACGCTCGACTACATTCAAGATGATCGACTACATTCAAGATGATCGACTACATTTAAGATGATCGACTACAATCAAAGATAATCGACTACGTTCAAGACGCTCGACTACACTGCACCTGATCATTGGCTATGACATCTGAGAACAGTAAGCCGCCAGCCGAGGTGGTCGCATGAAGCAAGAAGTCCGTAGATTCGGCAATTCAGGATCCCATGCATCTCAATAACAACTTGTGACCTGAACAGCGAGCTTGGGAAACGAACCACGATCTTCAGAACCCACGGCAAAGGGCTTGACCATTTTGCCCCGCAGACGCTAAAGTACTACTGTCTGTCTACAGACATGCAGCAAACGTTTTACAATACAAGCGACAGTAGATATGTTTACCGACTTGTGTACAGAGAAAAGTGCTGTAATCAACTTAGAAAAGGCAACCGTCCTGTGGTGTTTTTTGGACAACAGAATTGTTAGAGCTGATGTTCGCAGACACAAGGGAAATCAAGAGACAGAAGACTGTGGTACCTGGGAATCACCTTTGACAGAAGTTTGTTGTTTACGGATCACATAAAGGGGACAAAAGCTCAAAACGTTCCTAATGCACTAAAGATTATGGCAGCGATGGATATGGAGCAGAAAATGCTATTCACACTTTACCAGCACTTAATCATCTCAGTGACTGATTATGGACTGGAGTTTCTTACTGTCTCGAAGAGTCAGCTAGAAAAATTATAGCGCATACGGAATGAAGCTTTGCGGGGACATAATTGCATTGCCGACAATGTGTAGATAGGCTAAAAGTGCTACAGGCTAAGTCATACCTCTGAGTAGCTGCAGACAAAAGTGCACCCTCTGTATGAAGCTTTGGCTGCAGGTAAGGGACAGAGGCTGAAAAGGAGAAAATCGTGGATGGCTTAAGCAAAAGGCACAAATAGACAAGTATGCATGCGTGAGTACATTTGGCGAGGAAAGGAGTGGGTCAGAATACCAGAGGAAAGGTCTGACCTATGTAAGGTCATGATCACATTGAACCGGGAGTACAGAGAGGCTGTAACTGCAGCTCTCCGGTGGCTAGAGAACAAGATGCATACACATGTCGTAATTACAAACGACTCTGAAAGCTTGCTGGTAAAAGTGAAGAGAGGGATGCTTTAAACAGTGGCAAGCTTCACTAAGAAGGTCACAGAAAGTAAGCATACTTTGGATCTTTTAACTAGGCAATGCCGGCGTGGTGGGTTATAAACAGGCAGATTGATTGGCTGAATGTGCACCACTGAGTTGTGAGTTAACACATGACAAGGCAGATGTTGTCAAGGTCTTTTGAGAACAAGCAACGGAATCAGTAGAGAAAGATTATTATGGCCTGGAGAGAATGAGGCACCTGGGTGTAACCAGAGGGTCTGGCCGGCACACTAGACTCAGAGGAAAGGCAAGACGGCATATAACCAGATTGTGACAGGTACCATCAGTATTGGAACTCTGCGTTAGCTGCTGAAGGTGAGGACGGAGCATGCCCTGAGTGCTGTGATTTAAAATCTTGACTCAACTCCACGTTTCAGAAGCTTAAAAACTATTGGAATTACTCCAGGGAGGGGAGAACGAATAGATGAACTTAGGAAAGGGCCCTACAGTATGCAATGTTGAAAACCGTAGCAGGGAAAGATGCAGTTTGTGAGAAAATGGTGGAGAGTACCAGGGATAGAGAAGTGTGATGAGAACCCCGAAGACTATGAGAAACGTTAAGAATGTCGGGAACAGGCGAACGATGAAAATATCGGGGGAGACAAGAGAGATTCTAGCTAGCACTAAAGCACTTAGAGCTGCCAGTGATAAAGGATCATTAAAGAAAACAAAAATTCACATTAAATTTATGAGACATGTAAAAACAGCGTGTAATTTAAAATGTATTTATGCGTGAACCGTCAGGTGCAGCAAGGCAGTAGCAGATTTATGTACAACTGTTAAACGTCAGTCGGGGAACACGGAATTATACAGGCGATACAGAGTGTATTCTCATGTCAGTGACGGGGTGTATTCTCTTGTCAGTGACGGAGTGTATTCTTATGTCAGTGACGATTCTCATGTCAGTGACAGAGTGTATTCTCATTTCAGTGACGGAGTGTATTCTCATGTCAGTGACGGAGTGTATTCTCATATCAGTGACAGCGCGTATTCTCATGTCATTGACAGAGTGTATTCTCATGTCAGTGACATAGTGTATTCTCATGTCAGTGACAGCGCATATTCTCATGTCAGTGACAGAGTGTATACTCATGTCAATGACAGAGTGTATTCTCATGTCAGTGACAGCGCGTATTCTTATGTCAGTGACAGAGTGTATTCTCATGTAAGTGACGAAGTGTATTCTCATGTCAGTGACGGAGTGGATTCTCATGTCAGTGACGAAGTGGATTCTCATGTCAGTGGCAGAGTGCATTCTCATGTAAGTGGCAGAGTGTATTCTCATGTCAGTGACGGAGTATATTCTTATGTCAGTGACAGAGTATATTCTCATGTCAGTGGCAGAGTGTATTCTCATGTCAGTGGCAGAGTGTATTCTCATGTCAGTGGCAGAGTGTATTCTCATGTCAGTGGCAGAGTGTATTCTCATGTTAATGACAGACTGTATTCTCATGTCAGTGACAGAGTGTATTCTCATGTCAATGACAGAGTGTTTTCTCATGTCAGTGACAGAGTGTATTCTCCTGTTAGTGACAGACTGTATTCTCATGTCAGTGACAGACTGTATTCTTATGTAAGTGACAGAGTGTATTCTCATGTCAATGACAGAGTGTATTCTCATGTCAGTGACGGAGTGTATTCTCATGTCAGTGACGGAGTGTATTCTCATGTCAGTGACGGAGAGTATTCTCATGTCAGAGACGGAGTGTATTCTCATGTCAGTGACAGAGTGTATTCTCGTGTAAGTGACGGAGTGTATTCTCATATCAGTGACAGAGTGTATTCTCATGTTAGTGACGGAGTGTATTCTCATGTCAGTGACAGAGTGTATGCTCATGTCAGTGACAGAGTGTATTCTCATGTTAGTGACGGAGTGTATTCTCATGTCAGTGACGGAATGTATTCTCGTGTAAGTGACGGAGTGTATTCTCATGTCAGTGACAAAGTGTATTCTCATGTCAGGGACGCAGTGTATTCTCATGTCAGTGACGGAGTGTATTTTCATGTCAGTGACAGAGTGTATTCTCATGTCAGTGACAGAGTGTATTCTCATGTCAATGACAGAGTGTATTCTCATGTCAGTGACAGGGTGTATTCTCATGTTAGTGACAGAGTGTATTCTAATATTAGTGACAGAGTGTATTCTAATGTTAGTGACAGAGTGTATTCTAATATTATTGACAGAGTGTATTCTCATGTTAGTTACAGAGTGTATTCTAATATTAGTGACAGAGTGTATTCTCATGTTAGTGACAGAGTGTATTCTAATATTAGTGACAGAGTGTATTCTAATGTTAGTGACAGAGTGTATTCTAATGTCAGTGACAGAGTGTATTCTCATGTCAGTGACAGAGTGTATTCTCATGTTAATGACAGAGTATATTCTCATGTTAGTGACGGAGTGTATTCTCATGTCAGTGACAGAGTGTATTATCATGTCAGTGACAGTGTGTATTCTCATGTCAGTGACAGAGTGTATTCTCATGTCAATGACAGAGTGTATTCTAATGTTAGTGACAGAGTGTATTCTAATATTAGTGACAGAGTGTATTCTAATATTAGTGACAGAGTGTATTCTAATATTAGTGACAGAGTGTATTCTAATGTCAGTGACAGAGTGTATTCTAATGTCAGTGACAGAGTGTATTCTAATATTAGTGACAGAGTGTATTCTAATATTAGTGACAGAGTGTATTCTAATGTCAGTGACAGAGTGTATTCTAATATTAGTGACAGGGTGTATTCTAATATTAGTGACAGAGTGTATTCTAATATTAGTGACAGGGTGTATTCTAATATTAGTGACAGAGTGTATTCTAATGTTAGTGACAGAGTGTATTCTAATGTCAGTGACAGAGTGTATTCTTATGTTAGTGACAGAGTGTATTCTAATATTAGTGACAGAGTGTATTCTAATATTAGTGACAGAGTGTATTCTAATGTTTGTGACAGAGTGTATTCTAATGTTAGTGACAGGGTGTATTCTCATGTTAGTGACAGAGTGTATTCTAATATTAGTGACAGAGTGTATTCTAATATTAGTGACAGAGTGTATTCTAATATTAGTGACAGAGTGTATTCTAATGTCAGTGACAGAGTGTATTCTAATGTCAGTGACAGAGTGTGTTCTAATATTAGTGACAGAGTGTATTCTAATATTAGTGACAGAGTGTATTCTAATATTAGTGACAGAGTGTATTCTAATATTAGTGACAGAGTGTATTCTAATATTAGTGACAGAGTGTATTCTAATGTTAGTGACAGAGTGTATTCTAATATTAGTGACAGAGTGTATTCTAATGTCAGTGACAGAGTGTATTCTAATATTAGTGACAGAGTATATTCTAATGTCAGTGACAGAGTGTGTTCTAATATTAGTGACAGAGTGTATTCTAATATTAGTGACAGAGTGTATTCTAATATTAGTGACAGAGTGTATTCTAATATTAGTGACAGAGTGTATTCTAATATTAGTGACAGAGTGTATTCTAATGTTAGTGACAGAGTGTATTCTAATGTTAGTGACAGAGTGTATTCTAATGTCAGTGACAGAGTGTATTCTAATGTCAGTGACAGAGTGTATTCTAATGTTAGTGACAGAGTGTGTTCTAATGTTAGTGACAGAGTGTATTCTAATGTTAGTGACAGAGTGTATTGTAATGTTAGTGACAGAGTGTCTTCTAATATTAGTGACAGGGTGTATTCTAATATTAGTGACAGAGTGTATTCTCATGTTAGTGACAGAGTGTATTCTAATGTCAGTGACAGAGTGTATTCTAATATTAGTCACAGAGTAAATTCTAATGTCAGTGACAGAGTGTATTCTAATGTCAGTGACAGAGTGTATTCTAATGTTAGTGACAGGGTCTAGTGACAGAGTGTATTCTAATTAGTGACAGTGTATTCAATATTAGTGAGTGTATTCTTTCTAATGTTAGTGACAGAGTGTATTCTTATGTCTAGTGACAGAGTGTATTCTCATGTAAGTGACGGAGTGTACATTGGATCTCATGTCAGTGACAGAGTGTATTCTCATGTGGCAGAGTGACGTAAGAGTGTATTCTCATGTCAGTGACGGAGTGTGACAGTGACAGAGTGTATTCTCATGTCAGTGACAGAGTGTATTCTCATGTCAGTGACAGAGTGTATTCTCATGTCATGTCAGTGACAGAGTGTATTCTCATGTCAGTGACAGAGTGTATTCTCATGTCAGTGGCAGAGTGTATTCTCATGTCAGTGACAGAGTGTATTCTCATGTCAGTGACAGAGTGTATTCTCATGTCAGTGGACAGAGTGTATTCTCATGTCAATGACAGAGTGTATTCTCATGTCAGTGACAGAGTGTATTCTCATGTCAGTGACAGAGTGTATTCTCATGTTAAGTGACAGAGTGTATTCTCATGTCAGTGACAGAGTGTATTCTCATGTCAGTGACATGTATTCTCAGTGTGACAGAGTGTATTCTCATGTCAGTGACAGAGTGTATTCTCATGTCAGTGACAGAGTGTATTCTCATGTCAGTGACAGAGTGTATTCTCATGTCAGTGACAGAGTGTATTCTCATGTCAGTGACGGAGTGTATTCTCATGTCAGTGACGGAGTGTATTCTCATGTCAGTGACAGTGATTCTCATGTCAGAGAGTGTATTCTCATGTCAGTGACAGAGTGTATTCTCATGTCAGTGACGGAGTGTATTCTCATGTCAGTGACAGGAGTGTATTCTCATGTCAGTGACAAAGTGTATTCTCATGTCAGGGACGGAGTGTATTCTCATGTCAGTGACAGAGTGTATTCTCATGTCAGTGACAGAGTGTATTCTCATGTCAGTGACAGAGTGTATTCTCATGTCAGTGACAGAGTGTATTCTCATGTCAGTGACAAGTGTATTCTCATGTTAGTGACAGAGTGTATTCTAATGTTAGTGACAGAGTGTATTCTAATGTCAGTGACAGAGTGTATTCTTCAGTGACAGAGTGTATTCTCATGTCAGTGACAGAGTGTATTCTCATGTCAGTGACAGAGTGTATTCTCATGTTAGTGACAGAGTGTATTCTCATGTTAGTGACAGAGTGTATTCTCATGTTAGTGACAGAGTGTATTCTAATGTCAGTGACAGAGTGTATTCTAATGTCAGTGACAGAGTGTATTCTCATGTCAGTGACAGAGTGTATTCTCATATTAGTGACAGAGTGTATTCTAATATTAGTGACAGAGTGTATTCTAATGACAGAGTGTATTCTAATGTCAGTGACAGAGTGTATTCTAATGTCAGTGACAGAGTGTATTCTAATGTATTCTAAGTGACAGAGTGTATTCTAATGTCAGTGACAGAGTGTATTCTAATATTAGTGACAGAGTGTATTCTAATAGTAGTGACAGAGAGTGTATTCTAATATTAGTACAGAGTGTATTCTAATATTAGTGACAGAGTGTATTCTAATGTCAGTGACAGAGTGTATTCTAATGTCAGTGACAGAGTGTATTCTAATATTAGTGACAGAGTGTATTCTAATATTAGTGACAGAGTGTATTCTAATATTAGTGACAGAGTGTATTCTAATATTAGTGACAGAGTGTATTCTAATGTTAGTGACAGAGTGTTCTCATGTTAGTGACAGAGTGTATTCTAATGTTAGTGACAGACAGAGTGTATTCTAATGTCAGTGACAGAGTGTATTCTCATGTTAGTGACAGAGTGTATTCTCATGTAGTGACAGAGTGTATTCTCATGTTAGTGACAGAGTGTATTCTAATGTCAGTGACAGAGTGTATTCTAATGTTAGTGACAGAGTGTATTCTAATATTAGTGACAGTGTACAGTGACAGAGTGTATTCTAATATTAGTGACAGAGTGTATTCTAATATTAGTGACAGAGTGTATTCTAATGTCAGTGACAGAGTGTATTCTAATGTCAGTGACAGAGTGTATTCTAATATTAGTGACAGAGTGTATTCTAATATTAGTGACAGAGTGTATTCTAATATTAGTGACAGAGTGTATTCTAATATTAGTGACAGAGTGTATTCTAATATTAGTGACAGAGTGTATTCTAATGTTAGTGACAGAGTGTATTCTCATGTTAGTGACAGAGTGTATTCTCATGTTAGGGACGGAGTGTATTCTCATGTCAGTTACGGAGTGTATTCTCATGTCAGTGACGGAGTGTATTCTCATGTAGGGGACGGAATGTATTCTCGTGTAAGTGACGGAGTGTATTCTCATGTCAGTGACAAAGTGTATTCTCATGTCAGGGACGGAGTGTACTCTCATGTCAGTGACGGAGTGTATTTTCATGTCAGTGACAGAGTGTATTCTCATGTCAGTGACAGAGTGTATTCTCATGTCAATGACAGAGTGTATTCTCATGTCAGTGACAGGGTGTATTCTCATGTTAGTGACAGAGTTTATTCTAATATTAGTGACAGAGTGTATTCTAATGTTAGTGACGGAGTGTATTCTCATGTCAGTGACAAAGTGTATTCTCATGTCAGGGACGGAGTGTATTCTCATGTCAGTGACGGAGTGTATTTTCATGTCAGTGACAGAGTGTATTCTCATGTCAGTGACAGAGTGTATTCTCATGTCAATGACAGAGTGTATTCTCATGTCAGTGACAGAGTGTATTCTCATGTTAATGACAGAGTATATTCTCATGTTAGTGACGGAGTGTATTCTCATGTCAGTGACAGAGTGTATTATCATGTCAGTGACAGTGTGTATTCTCATGTCAGTGACGGAGTGGATTCTCATGTCAGTGACGAAGTGGATTCTCATGTCAGTGGCAGAGTGCATTCTCATGTAAGTGGCAGAGTGTATTCTCATGTCAGTGACGGAGTATATTCTTATGTCAGTGACAGAGTATATTCTCATGTCAGTGGCAGAGTGTATTCTCATGTCAGTGGCAGAGTGTATTCTCATGTCAGTGGCAGAGTGTATTCTCATGTCAGTGGCAGAGTGTATTCTCATGTTAATGACAGACTGTATTCTCATGTCAGCGACAGAGTGTATTCTCATGTCAATGACAGAGTGTATTCTCATGTCAATGACAGAGTGTTTTCTCATGTCAGTGACAGAGTGTATTCTCCTGTTAGTGACAGACTGTATTCTCATGTCAGTGACAGACTGTATTCTCATGTAAGTGACAGAGTGTATTCTCATGTCAATGACAGAGTGTATTCTCATGTCAGTGACGGAGTGTATTCTCATGTCAGTGACGGAGTGTATTCTCATGTCAGTGACGGAGAGTATTCTCATGTCAGAGACGGAGTGTATTCTCATGTCAGTGACAGAGTGTATTCTCGTGTAAGTGACGGAGTGTATTCTCATATCAGTGACAGAGTGTATTCTCATGTTAGTGACGGAGTGTATTCTCATGTCAGTGACAGAGTGTATGCTCATGTCAGTGACAGAGTGTATTCTCATGTCAGTGACGGAGTGTATTCTCATGTCAGTGACGGAATGTATTCTCGTGTAAGTGACGGAGTGTATTCTCATGTCAGTGACAGTGTATTCTCATGTCAGGGACAGAGTGTATTCTCATGTCAGTGACAGAGTGTATTCTCATGTCAGTGACAGAGTGTATTCTCATGTCAGTGACAGAGTGTATTCTATTCTCATGTCAGTGACAGAGTGTATTCTAATGTTAGTGACAGAGTGTATTCTAATGTTAGTGACAGAGTGTATGTATTCTCATGTCAGTGACAGAGTGTATTCTAATGTTAGTGACAGAGTGTATTCTAATGTATTCTCATGTCAGTGACAGAGTGTATTCTAATATTCAGTGACAGACAGAGTGTATTCTCATGTCAATGACAGAGTGTATTCTAATATGTATTCTAATGACAGAGTGTATTCTAATGTTAGTGACAGAGTGTATTCTAATGTTAGTGACAGAGTGTATTCTAATGTTAGTGACAGAGTGTATTCTAATGTTAGTGACAGAGTGTATTCTAATGTCAGTGACAGAGTGTATTCTAATATTAGTGACAGAGTGTATTCTAATATTCTAGTGACAGAGTGTATTCTAATGTTAGTGACAGAGTGTATTCTAATATTAGTGACAGAGTGTATTCTAATGTAGTGACATGTTCTAGTGACAGAGTGTATTCTAATGTTAGTGACAGAGTGTATTCTAATGTTAGTGACAGAGTGTATTCTAATATTAGTGACAGACTAATATTAGTGACAGTGTATTCTAATATTAGTGACAGAGTGATTCTAGAGTGTGTATTCTAATGTTGACAGAGTATTCTATGTTAGTGACAGAGTGTATTCTAATGTCAGTGACAGAGTGTATTCTAATGTTAGTGACATGTATTCAGTGACAGAGTGTATTCTAATGTTAGTGACAGAGTGTATTCTAATGTTAGTGACAGAGTGTATTCTAATGTTAGTGACAGAGTGTATTCTAATATTAGTGACAGAGTGTATTCTAATGTCAGTGACAGAGTGTATTCTCATGTTAGTGACAGAGTGTATTCTCATGTCAGTGACAGAGTGTATTCTAATGTTAGTGACAGAGTGTATTCTAATGTTAGTGACAGAGTGTATTCTCATGTCAGTGACAGAGTGTATTCTCATGTCAGTGACAGAGTGTATTCTCATGTCAGTGACAGAGTGTATTCTCATGTCAGTGACAGAGTGTATTCTCATGTCAGTGACAGAGTGTATTCTCATGTCAGTGACAGAGTGTGTATTCTCATGTCAGTGACAGAGTGTATTCAGTGACAGAGTGTATTCTCATGTCAGTGACAGAGTGTATTCTCATGTCAGTGACAGAGTGTATTCTCATGTCAGTGACAGAGTGTATTCTCATGTCAGTGACAGAGTGTATTCTCATGTCAGTGACAGAGTGTATTCTCATGTCAGTGACAGAGTGTATTCTCATGTCAGTGACAGAGTGTATTCTCATGTCAGTGACAGAGTGTATTCTCATGTCAGTGACAGAGTGTATTCTCATGTCAATGACAGAGTGTATTCTCATGTCAGTGACAGAGTGTATTCTCATGTCAGTGACAGAGTGTATTCTCCTTCAGACTCATGTCAGTGACAGAGTGTATTCTCATGTCAAGTGACAGAGTGTATTCTCATGTCAATGACAGAGTGTATTCTCATGTCAGTGACGGAGTGTATTCTCATGTCAGTGACGGAGTGTATTCTCATGTCAGTGACGGAGAGTATTCTCATGTCAGAGACGGAGTGTATTCTCATGTCAGTGACAGAGTGTATTCTCGTGTAAGTGACGGAGTGTATTCTCATATCAGTGACAGAGTGTATTCTCATGTTAGTGACGGAGTGTATTCTCATGTCAGTGACAGAGTGTATGCTCATGTCAGTGACAGAGTGTATTCTCATGTCAGTGACGGAGTGTATTCTCATGTCAGTGACGGAATGTATTCTCGTGTAAGTGACGGAGTGTATTCTCATGTCAGTGACAAAGTGTATTCTCATGTCAGGGACGGAGTGTATTCTCATTTTCATGTCAGTGACAGAGTGTATTCTCATGTCAGTGACAGAGTGTATTCTCATGTCAGTGACAGAGTGTATTCTCATGTCAGTGACAGAGTGTATTCTAATGTTAGTGACAGAGTGTATTCTAATGTTAGTGACAGAGTGTATTCTAATATTAGTGACAGAGTGTATTCTAATGTTAGTGACAGAGTGTATTCTAATGTCAGTGACAGAGTGTATTCTCATGTCAGTGACAGAGTGTATTCTCATATTAGTGACAGAGTGTATTCTCATGTTAGTGACAGAGTGTATTCTCATGTCAGTGACAGAGTGTATTCTCATGTCAGTGTCAGTGACAGTTAGTGTATTCTAATGTTAGTGACAGAGTGTATTCTAATATTAGTGACAGAGTGTATTCTAATATTAGTGACAGAGTGTATTCTAATATTAGTGACAGAGTGTATTCTAATGTCAGTGACAGAGTGTATTCTAATGTCAGTGACAGAGTGTATTCTAATATTAGTGACAGAGTGTATTCTAATATTAGTGACAGAGTGTATTCTAATATTAGTGACAGAGTGTATTCTAATATTAGTGACAGAGTGTATTCTAATATTAGTGACAGAGTGTATTCTAATGTTAGTGACAGAGTGTATTCTAATATTAGTGACAGAGTGTATTCTAATGTCAGTGACAGAGTGTATTCTAATATTAGTGACAGAGTGTATTCTAATGTTAGTGACAGAGTGTATTCTAATATTAGTGACAGGGTGTATTCTAATATTAGTGACAGAGTGTATTCTAATGTCAGTGACAGAGTGTATTCTAATATTAGTGACAGAGTGTATTCTAATATTAGTGACAGAGTGTATTCTAATATTAGTGACAGGGTGTATTCTAATATTAGTGACAGAGTGTATTCTAATATTAGTGACAGAGTGTATTCTAATATTAGTGACAGAGTGTATTCTAATATTAGTGACAGAGTGTATTCTAATATTAGTGACAGAGTGTATTCTAATATTAGTGACAGAGTGTATTCTAATATTAGTGACAGAGTGTATTCTAATATTAGTGACAGAGTGTATTCTAATATTAGTGACAGAGTGTATTCTAATATTAGTGACAGAGTGTATTCTAATATTAGTGACAGAGTGTATTCTAATATTAGTGACAGAGTGTATTCTAATATTAGTGACAGAGTGTATTCTAATATTAGTGACAGAGTGTATTCTAATATTAGTGACAGAGTGTATTCTAATATTAGTGACAGAGTGTATTCTAATATTAGTGACAGAGTGTATTCTAATATTAGTGACAGAGTGTATTCTAATATTAGTGACAGAGTGTATTCTAATATTAGTGACAGAGTGTATTCTAATATTAGTGACAGAGTGTATTCTAATGTCAGTGACATGTATTCTAATGTCAGTGACAGAGTGTATTCTAATATTAGTGACAGAGTGTATTCTAATGTTAGTGACAGAGTGTATTCTCATGTTAGTGACAGAGTGTATTCTAATATTAGTGACAGAGTGTATTCTAATATTAGTGACAGAGTGTATTCTCATGTTAGTGACAGAGTGTATTCTAATATTAGTGACAGAGTGTATTCTAATGTTAGTGACAGAGTGTATTCTAATGTTAGTGACAGAGTGTATTCTCATGTTAGTGACAGAGTGTATTCTAATGTTAGTGACAGAGTGTATTCTCATGTCAGTGACAGAGTGTAGTCAGTGACAGAGTGTATTCTCATGTCAGTGACAGAGTGTATTCTCATGTTAGTGACAGAGTGTATTCTGACAATGTATTCTCAGTGACAGAGTGTATTTCTGAATGTTCTAAGTGACAGAGTGTATTCTAATGTCAGTGACAGAGTGTATTCTAATGTTAGTGACAGAGTGTATTCTCATGTTAGTGACAGAGTGTATTCTAATGTCAGTGACAGAGTGTATTCTCAATGTTAGTGACAGAGTGTATTCTCATGTCAGTGACAGAGTGTATTCTAATGTCAGTGACAGAGTGTATTCTCATGTCAGTGACAGAGTGTATTCTCATGTTAGTGACAGAGTGTATTCTAATGTTAGTGACAGAGTGTATTCTCATGTCAGTGACAGAGTGTATTCTCATGTCAGTGACAGAGTGTATTCTAATGTCAGTGACAGAGTGTATTCTCATGTCAGTGACAGAGTGTATTCTCATGTCAGTGACAGAGTGTATTCTCATGTTAGTGACAGAGTGTATTCTCATGTTTCTCAGTGACAGAGTGTATTCTCATGTTAGTGACAGAGTGTATTCTCATGTCAGTGACAGAGTGTATTCTCATGTTAGTGACAGAGTGTATTCTCATGTCAGTGACAGAGTGTATTCTCATGTCAGTGACAGAGTGTATTCTCATGTCAGTGACAGAGTGTATTCTCATGTCAGTGACAGAGTGTATTCTCATGTCAGTGACAGAGTGTATTCTCATGTTAGTGACAGAGTGTATTCTCATGTGACAGAGTGACTAGAGAGTGTATTCTCATGTCAGTGACAGAGTGTATTCTCATGTCAGTGACAGAGTGTATTCTCATGTGACAGAGTGTACTCATATTCAGTGACAGAGTGTATTCTCATGTGTTCAGTGACAGAGTGTATTCTCATGTCAGTGACAGAGTGTATTCTCATGTCAGTGACAGAGTGTATTCTCATGTCAGTGACAGGAGTGTATTCTCATGTCAGTGACGGAGTGTATTCTCATGTCAGTGACGGAGTGTATTCTCATGTCAGTGACGGAATGTATTCTCGTGTAAGTGACGGAGTGTATTCTCATGTCAGTGACAAAGTGTATTCTCATGTCAGGGACGGAGTGTATTCTCATGTCAGTGACGGAGTGTATTTTCATGTCAGTGACAGAGTGTATTCTCATGTCAGTGACAGAGTGTATTCTCATGTCAATGACAGAGTGTATTCTCATGTCAGTGACAGGGTGTATTCTCATGTTAGTGACAGAGTGTATTCTAATATTAGTGACAGAGTGTATTCTAATGTTAGTGACAGAGTGTATTCTAATGTCAGTGACAGAGTGTATTCTCATGTCAGTGACAGAGTGTATTCTCATGTTAATGACAGAGTGTATTCTCATGTCAGTGACAGAGTGTATTCTCATGTCAGTGACAGAGTGTATTCTCATGTCAATGACAGAGTGTATTCTCATGTCAGTGACAGAGTGTATTCTCATGTTAATGACAGAGTGTATTCTCATGTTAGTGACGGAGTGTATTCTCATGTCAGTGACAGAGTGTATTATCATGTCAGTGACAGTGTGTATTCTCATGTCAGTGACAGAGTGTATTCTCATGTCAATGACAGAGTGTATTCTAATGTTAGTGACAGAGTGTATTCTAATATTAGTGACAGAGTGTATTCTAATATTAGTGACAGAGTGTATTCTAATATTAGTGACAGAGTGTATTCTAATGTCAGTGACAGAGTGTATTCTAATGTCAGTGACAGAGTGTATTCTAATATTAGTGACAGAGTGTATTCTAATATTAGTGACAGAGTGTATTCTAATATTAGTGACAGAGTGTATTCTAATATTAGTGACAGAGTGTATTCTAATGTTAGTGACAGAGTGTATTCTCATGTTAGTGACAGAGTGTATTCTAATATTAGTGACAGAGTGTATTCTAATGTCAGTGACAGAGCGTATTCTAATATTAGTGACAGGGTGTATTCTAATATTAGTGACAGGGTGTATTCTCATGTCAATGACAGAGTGTATTCTCATGTTAGTGACAGAGTGTATTCTAATGTCAGTGACAGAGTGTATTCTAATATTAGTGACAGTGTGTATTCTAATATTAGTGACAGAGTGTATTCTCATGTTAGTGACAGAGTGTATTCTAATATTAGTGACAGAGTGTATTCTAATATTAGTGACAGAGTGTATTCTAATATTAGTGACAGAGTGTATTCTAATGTCAGTGACAGAGTGTATTCTAATGTCAGTGACAGAGTGTATTCTAATATTAGTGACAGAGTGTATTCTAATATTAGTGACAGAGTGTATTCTCATGTTAGTGACAGAGTGTATTCTAATGTTAGTGACAGAGTGTATTCTCATGTTAGTGACAGAGTGTATTCTAATATTAGTGACAGAGTGTATTCTAATATTAGTGACAGAGTGTATTCTAATGTTAGTGACAGAGTGTATTCTAATGTTAGTGACAGAGTGTATTCTAATATTAGTGACAGAGTGTATTCTATGTCAGTGACAGAGTGTATTCTAATATAGTGACAGAGTGTATTCTAATGTTTCTAGTGACAGAGTGTATTCTAATATTAGTGACAGAGTGTATTCTAATATTAGTGACAGAGTGTATTCTAATGTTAGTGACAGAGTGTATTCTAATGTTAGTGACAGAGTGTATTCTAATGTTAGTGACAGAGTGTATTCTAATGTTAGTGACAGAGTGTATTCTCATGTTAGTGACAGAGTGTATTCTCATGTTAGTGACAGAGTGTATTCTCATGTTAGTGACAGAGTGTATTCTCATGTTAGTGACAGAGTGTATTCTCATGTTAGTGACAGAGTGTATTCTCATGTTAGTGACAGAGTGTATTCTCATGTTAGTGACAGAGTGTATTCTCATGTTAGTGACAGAGTGTATTCTAATGTCAGTGACAGTGTGTATTCTAATGTCAGTGACAGAGTGTATTCTAATGTCAGTCACAGAGTGTATTCTAATGTTAGTGACGGAGTGTATTCTCATGTTAGTGACAGAGTGTATTCTCATGTTAGTGACAGAGTGTATTCTCATGTTAGTGACAGAGTGTATTCTCATGTCAGTGACAAAGTGTATTCTCATGTCAGTGACGGAGTGTATTCTCATGTCAGTGACGGAGTGTATTCTCATGTCAGTGACAGAGTGTATTCTCATGTCAGTGACAGAGTGTATTCTCATGTCAGTGACAGAGTGACAGAGTGTATTCTCATGTCAGAGTGTATTCTCATGTCAGTGACAGAGTGTATTCTCATGTTAATGACAGAGTATATTCTCATGTTAGTGACAGAGTGTATTCTCATGTCAGTGACAGAGTGTATTATCATGTCAGTGACAGTGTGTATTCTCATGTCAGTGACGGAGTGGATTCTCATGTCAGTGACGAAGTGGATTCTCATGTCAGTGGCAGAGTGCATTCTCATGTAAGTGGCAGAGTGTATTCTCATGTCAGTGACGGAGTATATTCTTATGTCAGTGACAGAGTATATTCTCATGTCAGTGGCAGAGTGTATTCTCATGTCAGTGGCAGAGTGTATTCTCATGTCAGTGGCAGAGTGTATTCTCATGTCAGTGGCAGAGTGTATTCTCATGTTAATGACAGACTGTATTCTCATGTCAGCGACAGAGTGTATTCTCATGTCAATGACAGAGTGTATTCTCATGTCAATGACAGAGTGTTTTCTCATGTCAGTGACAGAGTGTATTCTCCTGTTAGTGACAGACTGTATTCTCATGTCAGTGACAGACTGTATTCTCATGTAAGTGACAGAGTGTATTCTCATGTCAATGACAGAGTGTATTCTCATGTCAGTGACGGAGTGTATTCTCATGTCAGTGACGGAGTGTATTCTCATGTCAGTGACGGAGAGTATTCTCATGTCAGAGACGGAGTGTATTCTCATGTCAGTGACAGAGTGTATTCTCGTGTAAGTGACGGAGTGTATTCTCATATCAGTGACAGAGTGTATTCTCATGTTAGTGACGGAGTGTATTCTCATGTCAGTGACAGAGTGTATGCTCATGTCAGTGACAGAGTGTATTCTCATGTCAGTGACGGAGTGTATTCTCATGTCAGTGACGGAATGTATTCTCGTGTAAGTGACGGAGTGTATTCTCATGTCAGTGACAAAGTGTATTCTCATGTCAGGGACGGAGTATATTCTCATGTCAGTGACAGAGTGTATTTTCATGTCAGTGACAGAGTGTATTCTCATGTCAGTGACAGAGTGTATTCTCATGTCAATGACAGAGTGTATTCTAATATTAGTGACAGAGTGTATTCTAATGTTAGTGACAGAGTGTATTCTAATATTAGTGACAGAGTGTATTCTAATGTTAGTGACAGAGTGTATTTTAATGTCAGTGACAGAGTGTATTCTCATGTCAGTGACAGAGTGTATTCTCATATTAATGACAGAGTGTATTCTCATGTTAGTGACGGAGTGTATTCTCATGTCAGTGACAGAGTGTATTATCATGTCAGTGACAGTGTGTATTCTAATGTTAGTGACAGAGTGTATTCTAATATTAGTGACAGAGTGTATTCTAATATTAGTGACAGAGTGTATTCTAATATTAGTGACAGAGTGTATTCTAATGTCAGTGACAGAGTGTATTCTAATGTCAGTGACAGAGTGTATTCTAATATTAGTGACAGAGTGTATTCTAATATTAGTGACAGAGTGTATTCTAATATTAGTGACAGAGTGTATTCTAATATTAGTGACAGAGTGTATTCTAATGTTAGTGACAGAGTGTATTCTCATGTTAGTGACAGAGTGTATTCTAATGTTAGTGACAGAGTGTATTCTAATGTCAGTGACAGAGTGTATTCTCATGTCAGTGACAGAGTGTATTCTCATGTTAATGACAGAGTGTATTCTCATGTTAGTGACGGAGTGTATTCTCATGTCAGTGACAGAGTGTATTATCATGTCAGTGACAGTGTGTATTCTAATGTTAGTGACAGAGTGTATTCTAATATTAGTGACAATGTCAGTGACAGAGTGTATTCTAATATTAGTGACATGTATTCTAATGTCAGTGACAGAGTGTATTCTAATGTCAGTGACAGAGTGTATTCTAATATTAGTGACAGAGTGTATTCTAATATTAGTGACAGAGTGTATTCTAATATTAGTGACAGAGTGTATTCTAATATTAGTGACAGAGTGTATTCTAGTGACAGAGTGTATTCTCATGTTAGTGACAGAGTGTATTCTCATGTTAGTGACAGAGTGTATTCTCATGTTAGTGACAGAGTGTATTCTCATGTCAGTGACAGAGTGTATTCTCATGTCAGTGACAGAGTGTATTCTCATGTCAGTGACAGAGTGTATTCTCATGTCAGTGACAGAGTGTATTCTCATGTCAGTGACAGAGTGTCAGTGACATGAGTGTATTCTCATGTCAGTGACAGAGTGTATTCTCATGTCAGTGACAGAGTGTATTCTCATTCAGTGACAGAGTGTATTCTCATGTTATGTACAGAGTGTATTCTCATGTCAGTGACAGAGTGTATTCTCATGTCAGTGACAGAGTGTATTCTCATGTCAGTGACAGAGTGTATTCTCATGTCAGTGACGGAGTGTATTCTCAGTGTGACAGAGTGTATTCTCATGTCAATGACAGAGTGTATTCTCATGTCAGTGACGGAGTGTATTCTCATGTCAGTGACAGAGTGTATTCTCATGTCAGTGACAGAGTGTATTCTCATGTCAGTGGACAGAGTGTATTCTCATGTCAGTGACGGAGTATATTCTCATGTCAGTGACAGAGTATATTCTCATGTCAGTGACAGAGTGTATTCTCATGTCAGTGGCAGAGTGTATTCTCATGTCAGTGACAGAGTGTATTCTCATGTCAGTGGCAGAGTGTATTCTCATGTTAATGACAGACTGTATTCTCATGTCAGCGACAGAGTGTATTCTCATGTCAATGACAGAGTGTATTCTCATGTCAATGACAGAGTGTTTTTCTCATGTCAGTGACAGAGTGTATTCTCCTGTTAGTGACAGACTGTATTCTCATGTCAGTGACAGACTGTATTCTCATGTAAGTGACAGAGTGTATTCTCATGTCAATGACAGAGTGTATTCTCATGTCAGTGACGGAGTGTATTCTCATGTCAGTGACGGAGTGTATTCTCATGTCAGTGACGGAGAGTATTCTCATGTCAGAGACGGAGTGTATTCTCATGTCAGTGACAGAGTGTATTCTCGTGTAAGTGACGGAGTGTATTCTCATATCAGTGACAGTGTATTCTCATGTTAGTGACGGAGTGTATTCTCATGTCAGTGACAGAGTGTATGCTCATGTCAGTGACAGAGTGTATTCTCATGTCAGTGACGGAGTGTATTCTCATGTCAGTGACGGAATGTATTCAGTGAGGAGTGTATTCTCATGTCAGTGACAAAGTGTATTCTCATGTCAGGGACGGAGTATATTCTCATGTCAGTGACGGAGTGTATTTTCATGTCAGTGACAGAGTGTATTCTCATGTCAGTGACAGAGTGTATTCTCATGTCAATGACAGAGTGTATTCTAATATTAGTGACAGAGTGTATTCTAATGTTAGTGACAGAGTGTATTCTAATATTAGTGACAGAGTGTATTCTAATGTTAGTGACAGAGTGTATTCTAATGTCAGTGACAGAGTGTATTCTCATGTCAGTGACAGAGTGTATTCTCATGTTAATGACAGAGTGTATTCTCATGTGTAGTGACAGAGTGTATTCTCATGTCAGTGACAGAGTGTATTCTCATGTCAGTGACAGAGTGTATTCTCATGTCAATAAGAGTGTATTCTAGTGTGACAGAGTGTATTCTAATATTAGTGACAGAGTGTATTCTAATATTAGTGACAGAGTGTATTCTAATATTAGTGACAGAGTGTATTCTAATGTCAGTGACAGAGTGTATTCTAATGTCAGTGACAGAGTGTATTCTAATATTAGTGACAGAGTGTATTCTAATATTAGTGACAGAGTGTATTCTAATATTAGTGACAGAGTGTATTCTAATATTAGTGACAGAGTGTATTCTAATGTTAGTGACAGAGTGTATTCTCATGTTAGTGACAGAGTGTATTCTAATATTAGTGACAGAGTGTATTCTAATGTCAGTGACAGAGTGTATTCTAATATTAGTGACAGAGTGTATTCTAATGTTAGTGACAGAGTGTATTCTAATATTAGTGACAGGGTGTATTCTAATATTAGTGACAGAGTGTATTCTAATGTCAGTGACAGAGTGTATTCTAATATTAGTGACAGAGTGTATTCTAATATTAGTGACAGAGTGTATTCTAATATTAGTGACAGGGTGTATTCTAATATTAGTGACAGAGTGTATTCTAATATTAGTGACAGAGTGTATTCTAATATTAGTGACAGAGTGTATTCTAATATTAGTGACAGAGTGTATTCTAATATTAGTGACAGAGTGTATTCTAATATTAGTGACAGAGTGTATTCTAATATTAGTGACAGAGTGTATTCTAATATTAGTGACAGGGTGTATTCTAATATTAGTGACAGGGTGTATTCTAATATTAGTGACAGAGTGTATTCTAATATTGTGACAGAGTTATTCTAATATTAGTGACAGAGTGTATTCTAATATTAGTGACAGAGTGTATTCTAATATTAGTGACAGAGTGTATTCTAATATTAGTGACAGAGTGTATTCTAATATTAGTGACAGAGTGTATTCTAATATTAGTGACAGGGTGTATTCTAATATTAGTGACAGGGTGTATTCTAATATTAGTGACAGAGTGTATTCTAATATTAGTGACAGGGTGTATTCTAATATTAGTGACAGAGTGTATTCTAATGTCAGTGACAGAGTGTATTCTAATGTCAGTGACAGAGTGTATTCTAATGTTAGTGACAGAGTGTATTCTAATATTAGTGACAGGGTGTATTCTAATATTAGTGACAGAGTGTATTCTAATGTTAGTGACAGAGTGTATTCTAATATTAGTGACAGGGTGTATTCTAATATTAGTGACAGAGTGTATTCTCATGTTAGTGACAGAGTGTATTCTAATGTCAGTGACAGAGTGTATTCTAATATTAGTGACAGAGTGTATTCTAATATTAGTGACAGAGTGTATTCTCATGTCAGTGACAGAGTGTATTCTCATGTCAATGACAGAGTGTATTCTCATGTCAGTGACAGCGCGTGTTCTTATGTCAGTGACAGAGTGTATTCTCATGTAAGTGACGGAGTGTATTCTCATGTCAGTGACGGAGTGGATTCTCATGTCAGTGACGAAGTGGATTCTCATGTCAGTGGCAGAGTGCATTCTCATGTAAGTGGCAGAGTGTATTCTCATGTCAGTGACGGAGTATATTCTTATGTCAGTGACAGAGTGTATTCTCCATGTCAGTGGCAGAGTGTATTCTCATGTCCGTGGCAGAGTGTATTCTCATGTCAGTGGCAGAGTGTATTCTCATGTTCAGTGGCAGAGTGTATTCTCATGTTAATGACAGACTGTATTCTCATTGTCAGCGACAGAGTGTATTCTCATGATCAATGACAGAAGTGTATTCTCATTCATGACAGAGTGTTTTCTTCATGTCCAGTGACAGAGTGTATTCTCCTGTTAGTGACAGACTGTATTCTCATGTCAGTGACAGACTGTATTCTCATGTAAGTGACAGAGTGTATTCTCATGTCAATGGACAGATTGTATAATCATGTCAGTGACGGAGTGTATTCTCATGTCAGTGACGGAGTGTATTCTCATGTCAGTGACGGAGAGTATTCTCATGTCAGAGACGGAGTGTATTCTCGTGTCAGTTGACAGAGTGTAAATTCCTCGTGTACGTGACGGAGTGTATTCTCAGGATCAGTGACAGAGTGTATTCTCATGTTAGTGACGGAGTGTATTCTCATGTCGTGACAAGAGTTGTATGCTCCAGTGATGTCGGTTTCTCGTGTCAGTGACAGAGTGTTATTCTCATGTCAGTGGCGGAGTGTATTATCATGTCAGTGACAGTGTGTATTCGAATGTTAGTGACAGAGGTGTATTCTATATTAGTGACAGAGTGTACTTCTAAGTATTAGTGACAGAGTAGTTTCATAATATATATTGACAGAGTGTATTCTAATATCAGTGACAGAGTGTATTCTAATATTAGTGACAGAGTGGTATCTAATATTATGACAGAGTTATTCTAATGCAGTGACAGAGTGTATTCTAATGTCATTGACAGAGTGTATTCTAATGTCAGTGCCAGAGTGGCTTCTAATATTAGTGACAGAGTGTATTCTAATATTAGTGACGAGTGTATTCTTAATATTAGTGACAGAGTGTATCTAATATTTA
>CAJHNH020003267.1:0-22733 GCA_905116865.2 Candidula unifasciata | reverse complement strand
ATTCTAATATTAGTGACAGAGTGTATTCTAATATTAGTGACAGAGTGTATTCTAATGTTAGTGACAGAGTGTATTCTCATGTTAGTGACAGAGTGTATTCTTAGTGACAGAGTGTATAGTGACAGAGTGTATTCTAAATTAGTGACAGAGTGTATTCTCATGTTAGTGACAGAGTGTATTCTAATGTTAGTGACAGAGTGTATTCTAATGTTAGTGACAGAGTGTATTCTAATATTAGTGACAGAGTGTATTCTAATGACAGAGTGTATTCTAATGTGACAGAGTGTATTCTCTGTTAACAGAGTGTATTCTAAATATTAGTGACAGAGTGTATTCTAATGTTAGTGACAGAGTGTATTCTAATGTTAGTGACAGAGTGTATTCTAATGTTAGTGACAGAGTGTATTCTAATGTTAGTGACAGAGTGTATTTCTAATGTTAGTGACAGAGTGTATTCTCATGTTAGTGACAGAGTGTATTCTCATGTTAGTGACAGAGTGTATTCTCATGTTAGTGACAGAGTGTATTCTCATGTTAGTGACAGAGTGTATTCTCATGTTAGTGACAGAGTGTATTCTCATGTTAGTGACAGAGTGTATTCTCATGTAGTGACAGAGTGTATTCTCATGTTAGTGTATTCTAATGTCAGTGACAGAGTGTATTCTAATGTCAGTCACAGAGTGTATTCTAATGTTAGTGACGGAGTGTATTCTCATGTTAGTGACAGAGTGTATTCTCATGTTAGTGACAGAGTGTATTCTCATGTCAATGACGGAGTGTATTCTCATGTCAATGACGGAGTGTATTCTCCTGTCAATGACAGAGTTTATTCTCATGTTAGTGACGGAGTGTATTCTCATGTAAGGGACAGAAAAGTACTCGAAAGTTATTTCTTAAGACTGCTCGATAGTAGGCGGCTGGAAGGCCTTAAATTACGAAAAAAAAAAAAACTTTAATATTGCATAAATGAGTCTGGGACATAGACTTTACCGCTCTATAGCAGTCTACTACCAAGAGATGTTCCTATTTCATCGATGTCTGTTGAACATAGATGCTAATAATTCAACAGTCGCAAGTGTGCAGAGATGCTATGTTATGAACATAGTGTCCTGTGGACAATGTAGCTACTACGTCAGATATGCTATGTTATCAACATAATGTCCTATGGACAATGTAGCTTCTATGTCAGATATGCTATGATTGCTAACCTGCAAGTGCTGTGTATCTGTGTGTTGGTTTGGTTTCGGCCAACAATCACAATCACATGCCACCGACATCTTTAAAATTAGTCTAAGATAGAAATGAAAGCAGCAAACTTAAACCAAGAACTATATTAACACAAAATGTGACAAAGTAAGGAAAATCTGAACATAGAGTCGGAGTGTTCACCAAAGTCTTTATCAACGTGAACCTCAAAAACAAGAATGTTTAGCCATTGCGACTGAAAATAATTGAACAGATGATTGTAGCCATAAAGATAACTCTTGAGTAAGTTGGCGTTACTGCTGCTGTTAACGACCTGACAGTGGGACGCTAAGGTTAGTTGCATATCCTTCTACAGGACGTTGCAGAACCAACCCCGACAGCCCCTTGCTGTTGTGTGGTTTTTCTAGGTATTTACGTCCAGTAGTTTGACAGTGCTTTTTAAACGGTCGGCTCTCGCGATACCACTGTCGAAACCAACGCAGGGCGCATGGCCCGCAGCTGGGATCGAACCCAGCATCCCGGCATTACGAAGCGTTCGCATCGACTTAGCCACAGAGCCGAAAGGACGCTAAACACATCTCATTTATCAATCCTATAATTCTAAACAAAATAGTGTCATCACTAAATTCCTTTTACTTGTCCTGTGATGACATGCCTGTTAAACACTGGGTTAGCTTTGCTGCAAACGAATGCGCCTACTCCAGTTAACATACTTTAAATTTCTTTTTTAATTTCCTCATCCTCTCCAGGTTCGTCCTCTTCTCTATCTCCATCATCTGCTTCTTCTTCTATCCATGTTACCTGTCCTCTTTCTCCTTCTTCGTCTGCTTCTCCCTTTTCGTCTTTGTTGCCGTCGCTACTTATATCCAAAATAATCAATTTCATCCCACCAGGTGAAATCTAGCCACTGCAATATTGTTTACCTAGTTTACCATGGGATGACATAGTCATTCTCAGACCATCCTCGTTATCAATCTGTGGGTCACCCTTTTTACTTTATTTGCTTCTTTGTGGGTATGTGTGATGTGTGTGTGTGTGTGTGTGTGTGCGTGCGTGCGTGTGGTGTGTGTGAGTGTGTTTGTGTGAGTGTGTTGTGTGTATGTGTGTGTGTGTGTGTGTAGTGTTCTATAAGGTAGTTGAAAGTGAAAGTTGACCAGCGGCGTCGATGTGACTAAACCTGCTTCTGTTCATCGATAGGGCTATGGATAGCGGACCTGGCAATCACCCAGATGTTTCTGGAGACAGTCATTGAGAGCGAGAGAGGAGTGGTCAACGGCGTACAGCAATCCTTGAACCAGTTCCTAGACTTGATCAAGTTTGTGCTGGTCATTATTCTGCCCAAGATAACCCAGTTCGGGCTGCTGGTGATCCTGTCGTATGGTTTCGTGTTCAGTGGCTGGGTACTGTACTTAGTCTACCTGGTTAGGGTTCCTAGAAGTATCTTTGTGAAGAAAACGGAGATAGACGTCTAGACCGGGCACATCTTTATATATTCGCTCTTTTTGTTGGGCATTTTAATGATATTCTGTTAATTTGGAGTAATCGTGTTTTTTTTTATAGGCCAAGATTCTGTAGTTGTAAAGATTTAAAGAGACCCTGTGGCTGTGAATCCTGGACAATTAATAAACGATCCGAACAATATGTGGTGCCCTCGGAGATGTGGTTTTTACTAGGGCTGTACCGAATAGCGATTTTCACTATTCGGCCGAATACGAATAGCTGGACCAACTATTCGGCTGAATACGAATACGAATACGAATAGTGAATCATCATCATCAGGTGCTTTGCCGACTGGCATAGGCGATTATGTCTCGCCATAATCTGCGATCTCCTGCAGCATGTATCAGTTCGTGTGCTGACACTCATCCATGCCATGCAACTTGACTTTCAAAAATCTTCTCTCGTTGTCTTCCTCTATCCCTCCTTCCACAGATCTTTCCAGTGATCGCCACATGCTCTATTCTCCCTCATAACATGGCCAAAAAATGATGACTGTCTCCTTCTGAGGTCTTTAAGTAGTTGTCTTCGGGCTCCCGCTTCTATCAAAACCTCTTGGTTGCTATTTTTTTTTTTTTTTTGGCAGTCCAAGGTATTTTAAGCATTGTTCTCTGAGGCCTCAAGAAATTGGCCTGCCTACCGATTGTCCAGGACTAACAGCCATATGTTAAAACTGGATGTATGTGGCAGGCAAGAATTCTTTATCTAATCTTCAATGACAATGATATATTGCATAAGATGTTATTCTTTTTATAAAATGCAGCTTTTGTCTGTCCTATTCTGTTTCTTATTTCAGCTATGCAACTTCCATCTGATGTTATCCATGTTCCCAGATACTTAAATCTTTGTACTTGTCCTAAAATAAAACCATTGACTTTTTATTACACATTTAGGAATAATTATTTTCTATGATACCACCAAAACTTTTGTATTCCCGCTGTTCTAACTTAGGCCCATTCTTCCACTTTCCTGTATAAATTAGATCTTTAAAAAAAAAAATCATCCATAATGTCAAATGTACGCTGAAATTTTACTTCACAAAATGTAGTACTTAATAGTGAACATTTAAAAACATTTCATGTTTTGCATCCTTCAGTCAGTCAATCTGTGGTAACTAATAACTAGGAATGAAAGTATTCTTAGTTTTAAAACAAGTAACTAATCTTGTAAATTGTCACTGACAGCTTAGTTAATCCATGAAAGCGGCATTTGCTTTCAAAAAAAAAAAAAAAAATGTTCCATGTTGTCAGCATCAAAGCAGCGTCTTGTCACACTGAAGGTATTTCCATCTGTACTAAACAGATGTTCCCTTGGTACGCTCGTAGGTGGTGCACAGAGATAACGCTTGACAGTATTAACCAAGATGGGAAATCTTCATATGATTTTTTTTCCACTAGTCCAGAAACGGGTGTAAGGTAACCACTATTCGTATTCGGCCTGACCGCAACTATTCGGCCGAATACCGAATAGTTATTAGGTCCACTATTAGGGCCCGTATCGGATAGGAAGTGAATATTCGGTAGAGCCCTAGTTTTTACAGAAGAATCTTTAGAATTTCAAAAACCAAATGTCTCCCCCCCCCCCCCCCCCCCCCCCCTCCCCCCTTCCAAAGCAAACTAGATGTTTTAAAATGTCTATTGTCTATTGAATTCAACTTTCTTGAAAATATCTTTAGTTAAAGCAACTATGTATTAAAGTACCTGTCCTGGTTTTAAGAAACAAATATAAGAGATTGTGTCTGCTGGGCTATTAAAGTACGTATACTGAATAGTGTATACAAATAATTTTAATAGTACATATATCTTTTCACCTGCGCCAGTCATTAAAATTGTATCTACAATTATCTTACCTAATCAGGACAATTGTACCTACTGATTTATTTATATTTAATCTATACAATTAACTGTATTTACTAAATAAATTGTCTGTCCCAAAATAACTGTCCTAAAAATAATGTATATGAAATTATCTCTGTTGAATTAAACATACTATGACTCAAATCTCTCGAATTAGGTATTCACTGCAATGATGGTAGTCACTGCTTCAATGTCTGACATAGTCGAGTGAAAGCTAAAGAATTATCGTATAGATGAGTGTTTTGACAATGATGGTGAGTTTGCTGGACTCTATGATAGATTAAAAAATGAGTTCATTAATTTTATTTAATTATATTTGTTTTTCTCCCATATCTCTGGTCCTAAAGTCAACGTGCTTTTTATACATGGTATCTTCTTATACTCTCACCCCAGAGGCCATTACCTTGTAGTGGTGAGGGAGCTTGAGAGCCTTAGTGATCTAGTGAGCTATGCGGGCGAGAACGTATGTTCCTGGCAGGGTCACCCAAGCTGGACAGGTCATTGGTGAGAAGCCAGACTAAAGATGGCCTCCCGGTCCTCCAGGCTCGGGGGTTGGACGCAGTGTTGACAGCTCTGCCCTGTAAAAAATCTACAACGTTACAGAAACTTCAAGAAGAAATAAGTGCTCTAAACGTCCGGCGGTCATGAACAACATGGTGAACAACATGGGTGAAAGTCAAAAATAAGCCCATGATGGGATAACAAGTCTGCTGGATGTCAAAACCAAAAAAAAAAAAAAAAAAGAATTGGCTTCTGGAATGTAAGGACCATGTTTGAAACGACCAAAACCGGCCAATTAATTAAAGAAATGCAGAACTATAAACTGCATATTCTTGTAATCAGTGAAAGCAGGTGGACAGGGTTTGGACAATCCACAACAGGTACAGGAGAAACCTTAATATACTCTGAAAGAGATGATAACCTACATTCTGCAGGCGTGGCTCTTATGGATTGGCCACGTTATGAGAATGACTTCTGATATACCTGCCAAAACAGCTCTCACATGGAAACCAAAGGCAAAGAGAAAAAAGGGGCGCCCAAAAACAACATGAAGACGAATGATGGAAAGTGACCTGAGTGTGGCATCTTTGACATTGAAAACTGCATTGAAGAGTGCACAGGACAGGAAAGCATGGAAAGTCCTCTCTGAAGCCTCATGTGCCACTAGGCATAACGAGAACTGATAATGATCTTCTTATACTCGGAGAAATACGATGACTGTAAAAACTGTAAAGAAACTGTGGACTGCGAGAAGTGCTAACAATCACTTCTTCTTTACTTACTTTTTTTTAAAAAACTGCTTCGGGTGTCGAGGCAGATAAGGTCCTGATTCGTGCTTTTCTGGTTGTTTCGACAATAGACACATCGTTGTGCTGTAGAGTTTCTCTGATGCTGTCTTTCAATCTTCTTCTTGGTCTACCTTTTGATCTAAATACCTCTCCTATTTTGTACATGTCTTGTATGGTATAGCTTCAGAATTCATTTTCTTTCCAAGTGGGAAAATCATCTGATTTGCTGTCTGTGTATGTACCAGGTAACTAAGATTTGGTTTTGTGCTGGCTTTTTCTCGTATGACCTCACTCCTGATTTTATCTCTGCTGCCTCTGCCTACAGTCTTTTTCAGACCCCTCATTACCATGGTTACTAATTTTATAATATGTTTTGTTGTGAGTGACCATGCCTGGCACTGGTAGCATATGATGGGAATGAACATGCTTTGAAATATGCTAATCGTCACTGACGAAGCATTATGAGAGTTTGACATTGTCCAAGCTTTCAGCGTGCATCCGTAATATATATATATAATAAGTAAAGATCCATTTTCACGCATATAGTTGTATTGGGCATACAGAAAGAGTGCCCATATTTTTACAGACCGTCGGCACTAGGTGGGTAATGTGGTCAGCATAACGCCGGCTGTCTTTACTTCCCCAGGACAGCCCATCCTGGTACCCATTATAGGCTGGGTCAACATGCGACGCCTGATACCATGACAAAAATCCACGTAGCCAGCAGTGGGTTTCGATCGCGTGTCACATATCACTCCTGTCCCGTGCCTGAATAAAGGATTTCTCCTTAATAACCAGCAGCACTCTGAAATAATTATGTTGAGTCGTTGGCTCGTATTGGTCTAAGGGATGCCCCGTGGCCAATATACGCTCAACTTATTTCAGGAGTAGGGCAACTCAAGTTTTGGCACTACAAAAAATATATTTCTAGGCACACTTGGCTGGACACCCCCACTACTATAAAAAGGTAGCACCCAGGTTAAGATAGTCTACTATCCTAACCATGTTAACACATATAACACTTATTGCTCACACAATTATCAAAGCTAAACAGTTAGAATGGTGAAATAGGGACACCCAAGTCAGCCATGAAAATGTTTGCATGTAATAAGTACAATATATATACATGTATTAATGAAAAGATTCTCAAGAATGTTCATTGACTGAAACTAGGGATCAGTAATACACCCCAGATATTGAAACAGCCATATCTTGGGTCAGGCGAGTACATGAGTTCATCCTAGGAATCTCAAGGAGCTGTGGAAAGAGAGCATGATAATGAATAAGTGATCACTTAGCCTAGTTCGTAGGTCAATGCTCCCCTCAGTCCCTGGTGATTCGACTGTAGTTGACTAAGGTATCTATGCCTCTAGTTGATCTGGTACCAGTTGATTACCTCACCATCGAGGACACAGGAAATGCATAGGTTCTCAACAAGTCTCTCTCACAGGTCAGGTCACAAAACTGCCTCAGAGCCCATCCAAGCTCTTGAAAACTGGTTCTCTAGATTGATGACACATATGTCTGCAAATGTCCACTCGTCCTGGAGCTCACAAACACGCTCTTGCCATGTTGAGGTAGTGGCAAAAAGGGCAGGACTTCTGGTTGTGCTTGGTGCATAGAATGGTATGGGTTGGTGGTTGTTGTCTGGACTGTGATTTGTCTGCCTGATCTCTAAAGAGGTATCATCCTGTCATGAAAGAACTCAGAATTAGTAATCAGCTAAGGAGGTATCATCCTGTCAGGAAATAACTCAGGATTAGTAATCAGCTTTAATCACACATCAGCTCACCCCACCTCTGCTACCCTTTTCCATTCCTCAGAGTGTACTCTCAAGACCAGGAGACAATGTCTCCTTTCATTTATCTGTCTGTAACATAGTGCAACAGATAGAAAACCAGATATATAGTGGAGATAGATAGACACTACCACACATAAATCATCTTCTCTTCACCCCCACATCTGCACTCTCAGACATACCATGTTTACAGTTTATACCTATATATATCCCGTCTCCACACACCCTTAGCTACACACCCACTGAATCTGTGTCAAACACACTTTTGAATCAGAGCGCTTAGCCCTGACAGCCGGTTAAAGATGACCTAAATTCCCCATTCCAGTTGTGCGACACAAAACTTCGTTTGACTGGTCAGAGAATAATTACTGTAGGGTTTAATATCTTTACAAATGGTGTGGATTATGTAGATTACTAACTAATTAGTCTGTACAGGGGAAGGCCTAAGGTTCGGGTCATGATCTCTGGACATCAAGAACGGTCGAACTCTGTGCGAACACACAGCTGACTTTGCCCTCTCTGCAGCAGTGGCCAACTTTAAAAAGATATCAATTATGGTACTCGTAAACTATAATCGACTTACCCAAGCTTAGGAAATCTTCCAAGAAAGAAATGGAACTTTGAATGCGCCAAATTTCTACAGAGACTATATACACGTCTAGACACTTCGGGATCAGGCGGAAGAATGACTTTTTCAAAATCAAACTGCGTCTCTAAGAAAGAAGTTCCCTTGTATTCCTGCCTAAGGAGTGAACCGGTTTACAGGAATTTCTAAATAAAATACCAGAATTCGCCAACCTACAGTTGCAAGTTTGAAAATGAAGATTTATCAAACTGGAAGGTCTAGAAATGAATATTTTACCAGATAAAGGTATAGATCAATTTAAGGGACTATATACCCTTCTGGACGGGTTTAAGTTTGAAATTTGACTGAGCGCAAGGGAAGTCAAAGTCACGACTCGTCCATTGTGTAGGGTTGGCTGCTCACCTCACGAGACCTCCACAGTCAAACATCTTGTCGCCAAGATAAAGGTACCACAGTCTAGTTTAACGGTTCTCCATTCGACCTGAGCCGTTATTGCCAACGACCTCCTACTAAGGGAAGGCGGAAACACACTTGGCATTTTGAGCCGGCTTGATATTTTTTGGCAATAATCTTCTTCACCAGCTTACGTATCGTGTTCTTCGTTGTTATTATTCCGTATTCCTGGATCTTTATGTTGTCTTTGCCAGGCAGAGGTCTTAGGTACCTGAATGCCCACTCTTCTTAATGATGTGGTTGTAAACAGCAGCCAGTTCCGCTAGCTCCTTTTAAGAACATTTAGACACATCATCGAATTGTCTGCCATCTGCACCCGGTGCTCTGTTGTTTGTCCGTCACAGTGGAACCCTTATCTCATTGACTGTCGCTTGGTCCTCATTATCGACTTCCTGGGTCTTACACATATCATCGATCTCCTCCCCTTGTGTGTTAGGAGAAAAGATTCCCTATGCCAGTGCCAGTTGTCCAAGAAAAAATTCAAAATTTGATCCTCTTTCAGCCGCCCGGAGGCCTGCTATATCGAAGAAGGATCCTTAGCTGTCTTATATGGTTTCCTTTTATTTGTGGTGTGTAGTCACACCTGATATTATGGCTGTTTGCTTCCTTGTTGTGCTACGGTGATTGTGGTTTTGGGTTCTGGTGTGATCCAGATCTCTTTGCGATGATATTGACGGGTACTAGCTGACTGTTGCTGGTGCTTGGCTTGCCTCGTGCTGGTCGCTGTGCTGGTGCCCTGTTGCTGCTTGGTTGCCGATCTGTAAGCCGCCGGAAAAAGCCAAACAAACATCCGTTGCGCCGTGATGAACAATGTTCCTTTTCAGGACAAACAGGGCCGTCACAATCTGTTGTTGTGATCGGCCCGGGGTTTTTTTTTTTTCACGGAGTGTGGAGAAGTAGTGGAGGTAAGATAGACTGCAAATGAGAGGTCAGTTTGCTCGAATGTGCCAGGAGATGTGATAGTTAGGTCGGGAGAATGAGAGTGACAGATAGATTGAGAGATGTGGCTTCTCGTCGCTGGAACTTCTCGTGGGTTGAGATCCAGTGTCCTGAAATAAAACTAGAGGCATTGTTAATGTTCATGTGATTGGGGGGGGGGGGGGGATGGGGGGGGGGTGGCTTAAGAGAGTCTGGAGTTACCGAGTGCTGGTCCCCTTTGGTGCAATGTCTTCAGCAGTCTGCTTCAGAACGTTGGGTGGCCTTTGGTGGTTTCCGTTGTCAACTTCTGCCTGAAAGAATGTTAATTAAAGTTTTTGTAATCACTTAATCCTTCACGCTGGTATTCGGCCTTAGGGCAGGGTCTGAAATAGGACTGAAGGGCATTGTTATAGATACATTTAGGGTGGCGTAAGTTAGACATGAATTCCCTGGTTCTGGTCCCCTTTGGTGCAATGCCCTTGGCTAGCTGCTTCAGAGCGTCGGGTGGCCTTTGGTGGGTTCCGCTGTCTATTTCCACCTGAAAATATACTAATTTAAGATTTGTGTTACAACTTTGGCATTTACGATGTTATTCGCCAGCGGACAGGTAGAGGCAGTGGTAGTAGCATAGGTGTAGAGTGCTGGAATGCTTCAGAGGACATAAAGCAAGGTCGGGAGAGTGAGAGGAAGGATAGTCTGTCCTGGCAGGTGCCGCTGGTACTCGCAGGATCTGATCCGGTCCCATCGGGTTGTACAGCTCTGGGTTGAGGGGTGGCTTCTCAGATCGCTTTCCCCGTTCTTGAAATAAACTGCTTGACGAGTCGCTGAACCTGGTCCTCAGCGCTCACGCTGAGGCAGTTTTCGACAGTCATTGGTTCGTTTCTTGCTCTAAAGCGTAACACAAGATCTTGTCTTTCAGGTTCGTAGGTTTTGCAGTTCAGCAGGAAGTGTTCCACCCCTGCATTCCTGACATACAGGCGTGCGGGATCGGTCTGGCCAACACTCTAGTCGCATCTTCCACAGCTTGCGGATGACAGGTATTTTCGTCGGCGCTTGCACTTGGTTCTTAAGACTGGGTTGTTTTAGTAATTTGTAGGCGATTCTGCCTTTATCGCTGGTCGACCACTGCTGGGACCAATCTCTGCAGACGTTGTTTCTGATGACTGCTTTTTGTTCTGTTTTGCCCAGTCCCGTGAACACTGTGTTAGGGCTGCTGGTGCCTCTTTTTGCCGCTCTGTCTGCTGCTTCGTTGCCTTCGATACCTATGTAAGCTGGGATCCAGCCAATGGTTACCTGGCATCCCAGGCTCCTCAGTCTGGTTGACAAATTCAGGATTTCTTTTTTCAGGTCTTGTCGGCTCACTTTCGAATAGTCTTTTAATGACTGGACAGATGACAGCGAGTCGGTGAGGATAAGGAGCTTTATGGGCGGCCTTTCGCAGGCTAGCTCCAGTGCTTTTAGTATCCCTACCAGCTCTGCCGTGCCTACTGCTGTATCGTCAGTGAGCCTGTATTCGTGGGTGGTTTTCAAAGCTGGTATGCAGAACCCTGTCCCGACATCACCCGTACTGGTTTTGGAGCCGTCTGTGTAGATTATCATGGTGTCTACTTCAGCATTCCAGATGTACTCGTCGACTCTCGACCTTGCATCGAGGATGGCCTGGTTTTTGTCGATTTCGTGCGCCAGGCTTTCGTCAGTGTACGGAATTTTAAGCTCCCAGGTTGGGGTGGTCGGGTGGTACCTTATACCGCTGTTGTTGATGGTGTTCAGTTCTGCTGCCGTTTTCCAGGATGCTGGTCTTTGGAATGTGTGTAGTGGGATGCTGGTTTTCGACCATGGATATTCATGAACAGACAGTGCCTGGGCGGCAGGGTGGTGTAGGTCGAGCGATGTTTGAGACCAGTAGCTGTGCCTCAGTTGTCCTCTGCGTAGGCTTATTGGTATGAGACCTAGTGCTACCTCCATGGCTTCGTGACTGGCTCCTCTCCCTACCCCCAGGATGATTCTCATTGACTCGTTCTGAATTCGGTCTAGAAGAGCTTTTTGTGTGTTGGAAGCAGCATCGTATACGACACATCCGTATTCGAGCTGGCTTCTGACGAACGCCTTATAGAAGTTCAGTAGGGTTCGGGTGTGCGCACCCCATCCGGACCCTTTGATTATTCTAAGAAGGTTGTTGTTGTTGGGGCATCTGGCGATGGTTTGCTTTATGTGTGGGTTCCAGTTCATCTGTTGGTCAAGTAACATTCCTAGGAATGTCGTTTGTGTTTTCCTCGGTATTCTTTGCCCGTTTATCACGATGCGGGTTTCAGAGTCAGTACGTGCCCACGATTTCCTTTTTCAGTGAAATATCATCTGGACGGATTTTGTCGGGTTGATTCTGAAGCCCCACTTCTCCATCCATCCTGCTACATTGTCGGCCGCCTCCTGCAGCTGATCGACGGCATGTTCTATGAGGACGCTAGAGCACCATATTGCGCAGTCGTCAGCGTACTGGGACAGACCGACATTGTCAACCCCTATGGCCTCCGCGAGATCGTTCACGAGGATGGAGAAGATAACAGGGGAAATCACCGAGCCTTGTGGGGTGCCGTTCTCTTGCCTGTGGGTTGCCGACCTTTCGTTTTTGACTGCTACTGAGAAGGTTCGGTCTTGTAGGAAGCTCTTGATATAGTTGAGAGTTTTCCCTACAATTCCAACTACGCTCAGTTTTCTGATTGCGGCTTCCCTCCAGCAGGTGTCGAAAGCGCTGGTCAGGTCTAGAAAGATGGCGGTTGTTTTTTCTTGTTTCAGGAATCCACACTTGACGTGATCATCTAGCTTGATCACCTGGTCAATTAAGGATCTGTTGGCTCTGAAGCCGGATTGCGTGCTGCTGTATTTTTGGTGTTTTTCCAGGTGGAAGTTAATTCTCTTGGTTACTACAGTCTCCAGTACCTTTCCCACGTGGGAGGTCAGTGATATAGGTCGGTACGAGTCCAGACTCTGCGTATCCCTGTGAGGTTTCGGTACTGGGATGACTGTAGCGTGTTTCCATTGTTGTGAGACTGTTCCCTCTCTCCTGACATCGTTATAGTGATCCGTGATGGACTGGACGGTTGTGCTGGGGAGCATTTACATCAGCTTGTAGCTCAAGATGTCTGCCCCAGCGGCTGTGTCCTCTTTCGCCCGGATTGCTGAGGTCACTTCTTCTACTGTGATGTCTGAATCGAGGTAGTAGTCAGTAATGTCCGGTTCAGGTTTTAGTTCTGCGGTCGCTAATAGTCGTGCTCGTTTCCCCCTTTCTGCCGGGCCGAGTTTCTCATTTGAGCTGATCTCATAAAAATATTGACCGAACAGGTCGGCTTTTTCTTTGTCCGTGATCGCTAATCTCGGTGTTTTGATAGTGGGGATTCGAGTCGACATTTCTGGGAGTTTACGTTCTCGTTATAGGCGTTCAAATTGATCGACACAAAAGGATGCTCCGACACAATTTTTCTTCCCTGTATCTGTAGTCTGTCTCTCTCCCAGCGAGACATGTCCATCTCTGTCCCAACGTGACATGTCCATCTCTGTCCCAACGAGACATGTCCATCTCTGTCCCAACGAGACATGTCCATCTCTGTCCCAACGAGACATGTCCATCTCTGTCCCAACGAGACATGTCCATCTCTGTCCCAACGAGACATGTCCATCTCTGTCCCAACGAGACATGTCCATCTCTGTCCCCAACGAGACATGTCCATCTCTGTCCCAACGAGACATGTCCATCTCTGTCCCAACGAGACATGTCCATCTCTGTCCCAACGAGACATGTCCATCTCTGTCCCAACGAGACATGTCCATCTCTGTCCCAACTAGACATTTTCATCTCTGTCCCAACGAGACATGTCCATCTCTGTCCCAACTAGACATGTCCATCTCTGTCCCAACGAGACATGTCCATCTCTGTCCCAACTAGACATTTTCATCTCTGTCCCAACGAGACATGTCCATCTCTGTCCCAACTAGACATTTTCATCTCTGTCCCAACGAGACATGTCTATCTCTGTCCCAACGAGACACGTCCATCTCTGTCCCAACGAGACATGTCCATCTCTGTCCCAACGAGACATGTCCATCTCTGTCCCAACTAGACATTTTCATCTCTGTCCCAGCGAGACATTTCCATCTATGACCCAACGAGACATGTCCATCTCTGTCCCAACGAGACATGTCTATCTCTGTCCCAACGAGACATGTCCATCTCTGTCCCAACGAGACATTTTCATCTCTGTCCCAGCGAGACATTTCCATCTATGACCTAACGAGACATGTCCATCTCTGTCCCAACGAGACATGTCCATCTCTGTCCCAACGTGACATGTCCATCTCTGTCCCAGCGAGATATGTCCATCTCTGTCCTAACGTGACATGTCCATCTCTTCCCAACAAGACATGTCCATCTCTGTCCCAACGAGACATGTCCATCTCTGTCTTAACGAGACACGTGAATCTCTGTCCCAACGAGACATGTCCATCTCTGTCCCAACGAGATATGTCCATCTCTTTCTTAACGAGACATGTCAATCTCTGTCCCAACGAGACATGTCCATCTCTGTCCCAACGAGACATGTCCATCTCTGTCTCAACGAGACATGTCAATCTCTGTCCCAACGAGACATGTCCATCTCTGTCCCAACGAGACATGTCCATCTCTGTCTCAATGAGACATGTCCATCTCTGTCCCAACGAGACATGTCCATCACTGTCCCAACGAGACATGTCCATCTCTGTCTCAACGAGACATGTCCATCTCTATCCCAACGAGACATGTCCATCTTTGTCCCAACGAGACATGTCCATCTCTGTCCCAACGAGACATGTCCATCTCTGTCCCAACGAGACATGTCCATCTCTGTCTTAACGAGACATGTGAATCTCTGTCCCAACGAGACATGTCCATCTTTGTCCCAACGAGACATGTCCATCTCTGTCCCAACGAGACATGTCCATCTCTGCCTTAACGAGACATGTGAATCTCTGTCCCAACGAGACATGTCCATCTCTGTCCCAACGAGACATGTCCATCTCTGTCCCAACGAGACATGTCCATCTCTGTCCCAACGAGACATGTTCATCTCTGTCTTAACGAGACATGTGAATCTCTGTCCCAACGAGACATGTCCATCTCTGTCCCAACAATGTTGTAGCATACAGGGAAGGCCATTTCCAGGTTTCGCTTGTTGCAGAAACAGTTGAGACCTGCCACGTTTAGTGTTTTACACACAAACAAACACACACAGAGACACACACACATATATATATATATATATATCTATATATGTATACACACACACACATATATATATATATATATATATATATATATATATATATATATATATATATATATATGTATACACACACACATATATATATATCTATATATATATATATGTATACACACACACATATATATATATCTATATATATATATGTATACACACACACACACACACACATATATATATATATACATATATATATATATATATATATATATATATATATATATATATATATATATATATATATATATATATATATATATATATATATATATATATATATATATATATATATATATATATATATATATATATATATGTGTGTGTGTGTGTGTGTGTGTGTGGGTGTAAACATATACGATTGGAAGTTAAGCAAGTTTTCTGTGACAGCGTAATGCCAAGGCATACAAAGATCATTAAGGTGCGGAGACAATAGTGCAACTTGGAGCGACCATGAGATCTTTCCGACAAATAGCGTTCAGAAGAAAATCGAGGCGGACATAAAGTCGGATGTGCATTGAAACGGAACGCTTTGCTGGGTACTAAAGGTGAGTTGAGTTTGTGTTCTTTAGCATACACAGCAAAGAAAAATTTGCCCGAAAACTGTTTTCTACTTGAATCAATGTCTAAGCAACGACTCCTGCATGCTTTGCACCGACTCTCTACAATCTCAGCCTTCCTGTCGCACTGGTTGGCTAGATTGTGTAGCTAGTGTACTTTTTATCCAATAACGTAGATAGTGCAAAAGTGCATTCTGTCACCTTTCTTGTTTCTCATAGGGATAGGTCATTTCACGAAAAAAAGCAACCACGGGCACACGGACGGGCCTTCAGTGAAACCGTCTCGAACACCTGGAACATTTGGACTTTGCAGATGGTATCTGTGTCATCAGCCAAAGTAACGAAGATCTGCAACAAATAGACAGACAAGATCACAGAAATAGCAAAACAGACAGGGTTAAGATTCAATCTCAATAAAACAAAAACTGCTGGAGATAAACCCCAAAAGTGAAAGACTTTTAATAGATAATATAGGCTTGGAAACATAACTGACTTAACTTACATGAGAAGCAATATCTCCTCGGATGGAAATGTTGTTGTTGAAATCAAGGAGAGAATTGCAAAAGCAAATGCTGCTTACAACAGACTGGAGAGTTTTGGCGATCAAACATCTACAGCACTTAAACGTAGGACATACAAAACATGCGTTAGGACAGTTCTCCTCTATGGAGCAGACTTTTATACATAATTTATCGGGTAGAAAACGACTCACTACAAGAAGAAACTTGGAAAACAGAGACAAATTTAGAGATCATGCTAAGAGGATTCGAGAGAAGATTTCTCAGAAAATTGTTGGGGTTCACACCAAAAAATAAAATCAGCAATTCTAAATTATAACAAAAGACAGACTTTGAAGATGTAAATTTAAAAAAAAAAAAAAAACGAAGATGTAAAATAAAATAAAAGAACGTGAGATAGCTGAGACAGGCAATCCAATGGACACCACAAAGACAGCTAGGAAGAGGCAGGCACAGAGGCACTTAAAGACGAAACTTTGATTCTGAACTGAAGGCCACGCGAAGGACAAAACTGGAGATAGAGAGGATGGATCATGCGATGACTTTCTTTTATCTTCTATCTGGCTCCCGTCATTGCACGATTCCTATTTCACACACCGACATCACACGACGAGTAAAAAATGGACGACTGAAAAACAACACGAGACTGTTTCTGCACTTAATTCTTCCACTCGCGGCTTCCTCAGCCGGCACATGAAATAGACTACTGTCCAGGCACACATTATAACACAAATATCAAAAGTATCATTGTTACCTTTTAGCCGGAATCACAATCGTCCTACCACAAACATAATGAACGAAAGCACAACAGCTGTCCTAAAGGAAAACTAACACGGCCGGCAGGCATCTTGCCTGCTAGTTCGTTTTGCCAAGTTGAACGTTGGATCAACACTCACACTCAAACACATGTTGGATCCACACATCTTACACCGTTGTCCATGCACTCCGTTCCTGGGCCCAAACGAGACTGACTCCCAGCCTTTTCTACGGCATTATATATCCTTCTAATGCCCCTCTTCGTACTCCCGAATTCTCCGTGTTCCTTCATTCCCACGAATTCCATTTGGCCGGCAGTTTGTGTGACCTCCGTGAATAATCATACTTCACTTGAAGTTTGACTGTCAGCATTTCTCTACACGTGAATAATTATAATTCACGCGAAGGACTATCAGCATTTCTCTACAATTCCCGCGACGTTAGACTATCAGTAATTCCCGTGTTGTCCCAGTTAGACTCAAAATATTCCACTCACATTTATTACTGACGTCATTCTGTCTAGGCATAAATTATCTAGGAGAAAATGAGACTCACTACAGCTTGGGATCGAATTGAGTGGTACCAGTTTGTCTCTGCCTTATGTGCCTCGGGAAGTGATGAGGGTCGATTAGATAATGCTACGCAAAATTACATAAGCCACTTTGTATATATATATATATATATACATACATATATATATATATATATATATATATATATATATATATATATATATATATATATATATATATATATATAAAGTTGCAGATTGCAGTATAAATGAAGCTCCCTCCCTTTCGCCGATAATAATGGGTACGCAGTACGAGAACCTTTTTATGTTTTCTGAGGAGTATTTTATTCACAGTGTGTGTGTGTTGTAATGAGTATTCTACTGATAGCGCTTTTGGTAGAAACGTTCTGTTTTTTGTTTTTTTTAATAGTTTTTTTTTTATTTTTTTTTACGTGGACTTCTAGTAATTCCTCCTGTAGTAGGATCGGACTCCAGTAAATATTGTCAAGCACGAAAAAAATAAAACTTTGACAGCTATAAATCTAAAAAGGGTACCCTAATGGCGCCACCCGGGTATAATTTGGAGTTAAAATTCTACAAAAAGTATTTCAGGATCCTCGCCGGTGTAACGGAGTTAGTTTAATGCTTTGAGATTCTCTAGACTGAAGCTTGAGTTAGAAGTAGAACGGAGCACTAATGCGTTACACCCGTGTGCCAGGATGTTGAAAAAAGAAACAAATGTTCGATTGTAGTTGGGCTCGCCTGTTCCCTTCCAACGCTGTGCCTTATAGTCACAGTGTAATATATATTTTGTGCCTTTTCTTCTTCGATCCTTCTGTGAAAAAACTTATATCAGGAGCCCAGTAGCCTTTATGAAAGCTATCGTGCAATCCATATCCTCTTGTGTACCATACAGTTTTGTTTTCAGTGTGGTTGGAACAGGCCAGATTGCGTCTCTGTTGTCAGCATACAGTTGACAGTGTTGGAGCACATGCTCAGCATTTTCGGGTGCCACGCTGCAGGGACACGTCTCCGTATTTCCTACACCGAAAAATGTGAACATATGTTGACGAAATCTGTTGTGCACAGTCCAGTAGTTATGTGTGCATGAATATAATATATATGTATACACGTGCGTGTATATGTATATAAGTATATATATATGCATATGTATATGTATACTTTTATGTGCTTTATATTTTGTAGCATTACTTAGGAATAGCTTTGACAGTACTGCTGCAACAGACCCAGTTTGGCGAGTATTGCCACCTTGCTATTCTAGCTAGATTGAGAGAAAAAAAACCTGTACGTTCCTTTACTGCTGGTTGTGCAAAGTAGGAGGGCTATCTAGACTGATGATATTACTGATGACGTTATGTCAGAATTCAGAACGATAACATGACAAAAGTGGTTAAAGTTGCTTTGAAGGATACCATTTCTTGCGCCGTGCTTTGCTTTCAGTTTCTAGAATTTAAATGTTAAAATCAATCCCTGAAAACGATATCCTGTACTCAAGTTTCCCAACACTTGGAGACAAAATTGAGATACAATTTTGATTCTGTGCTTGTCATCTGTTCATTTGTTTCTGTATTGATTTATTGGTTATGTTTCGTTTTGTTTTCCTTGTGTGTGTGTGTTCTTTCTATCGATCGATCGATAGAGAGAGAGAGAGAGAGAGAGAGAGAGAGAGAGAGAGAGAGAGAGAGAGAGAGAGAGAGAGAGAGATAGATAGATAGATAGATAGATAGATAGATAGATAGATAGATAGATAGATAGATAGATAGATAGATAGATAGATAGATAGATAGATAGATAGATAGATAGATAGATAGATAGATAGATAGATAGATAGATAGATAGATAGATAGATAGATAGATAGATAGATAGATAGATAGATAGATAGATAGATAGATAGATAGATAGATAGATAGATAGATAGATAGATAGATAGATAGATAGATAGATAGATAGATAGATAGATAGATAGATAGATAGATAGATAGATAGATAGATAGATAGATAGATAGATAGATAGATAGATAGATAGATAGATAGATAGATAGATAGATTAGATAGATAGATAGATAGATAGATTAGATAGATAGATAGATAGATAGATAGATAGATAGATAGATAGATAGATAGATAGATAGATAGATAGATAGATAGATAGATAGATAGATAGATAGATAGATAGATAGATAGATAGATAGATAGATAGATAGATAGATAGATAGATAGATAGATAGATAGATAGATAGATAGATAGATAGATAGATAGATAGATAGATAGATAGATAGATAGATAGATAGATAGATAGATAGATAGAAAGATAGATAGATAGATAGATAGATAGATAGATAGATAGATAGATAGATAGATAGATAGATAGATAGATAGATAGATAGATAGATAGATAGATAGATAGAGATAGATAGATAGATAGATAGATAGATAGATAGATAGATAGATAGATAGATAGATAGATAGATAGATAGATAGATAGTTAGATAGATAGATAGATAGATAGATAGATAGATAGATAGATAGATGACAAGATTTCAAGCATAGAGTGGTTTTGTACACTGTAGGCGGCCAATAGTGGCTCGCTTGACAGGCGAGTGACATGACTAGGAAATAGATGTAATTCAAGTTAGTTGAACGGCATATGGCGTCACAGTAACTAAGAGTTAATCAAGTAACAGAAAGTGTTTTGATCGGCACTCATAGAAAGAAGTAGAAAGATAAAACAGTAACTAAGAGGAAGACTGAAGGAACTAGAGAGCAAAACGAAGTGAAAGACATCACTAACGCCGTAACGCCATGCACAAAAAGAGTTGTATTAGGAAAGGACATTGACGATTTTGACAGATGTGAAATTCAGTATAGCGAAATGAGTTTATTGTATTATTTATATTATATATTATCGGAATATGTAGTATACTGTGAGGCAAAGCCATCTCATTGAGAACCACAGAAATTAGAAAGCTGATCTCTGCATTATTTTTTAATGAGTGTTTTTTTTTTTTTTTAATGCCGTGTTCCTAAGCGGAAGCATACGTAAGTTGTAACTAATGTAATTTATACTGTTTACTTTTTTTTTTTTTTTACGTATCCAGAAACCATGAGTTGTAAACCCTTTGGCTCGGTACTATGGATATCGCAACCCTTCGGCCTTGATTCCATTATAGGTACCGTTAATCTGGGAGAAATGTGGCTTTTCTGCCTACCCCCGGGAGTGAACCCGGACTACAAGGAGTTCGTCACCCGGCCGCCGCGAAGGTCCGGTTTAACCAGTTTCGCTAGAGAGCCGGGCGATACTGTTTACTTAAATGATCAGATTTATGGTGTATTTTGAAGAAAAAGCGCGATTACACCAGCGCTTCCAACCACCACACACAAGACAGAGGCATGAAAGAAACACCGGCCAATATAGACAGATCCGGCACGAAAGTTTTTAAGATGGCTACATGGAACATTTGTGGTATGGGGGATAAAGTGGCTGAATTGGTTGAATTTATGATTAAGAGTAAAATCAAAGTTTTGGGAATTGCTGATATCAGAAGAAAAGCTCAAGGCGTCCAGAAAATTTGTAAGAGCTTTGTTCTGATTTGGAAAGGGACTCAACCACAAGAAACTAATAAACATGGAGTGGGTTTTATCATTGCTCCAGAACAGCAAAATATTTACTAGATTCAGAATTCGTGTCAGAGAGAATCATAAGTATCAGACTGGCTGCAGGTAAAAAGTAGAGTATCGTATATTCAAGTATATGCTCCTTGTAATGACACATACACTGAAGAAGAAAGAACGGAATTTTTTGACCAACTTAGCGAACCCATCAGTAAAGTTACAGACACTGATGGCTTGTATGTGATGGGAGATTTCAGCGGACATGTGGGTGAACGTCGACCTCCATGGTCCACATATATGGGACTATTTAGTGACAAAGAAAATAAATGTAACAACAATGGAGAACAATTACTCAATGTATGTGCAGAGCATGAAATAATTATCAGCAACACGCTATACCAACATAAGAGAAGCAAGATACTGACCTGGTATAATTGGAATAATATTAACCAAGCATCACAGATAGATTTTATTCTCACAAAAAAGAGCGACAGATGGAGAATAAAGAACTCCAGGGCCATCCCAAATGCAATAATAGACTCTGACCATAGATCTGTAGTACTTTGGCTCTATAAACCAACAAGAATTTGCACTGATAAAATGGATCAGATAGCCATAGAGAAACTAAAAGACAAAGATGTGGCAATTAAAGTTGAGGAAATAGTTTAAAACACCTTCAGTACTCTAGAGAAAGGAAATGACATAGAAGAAGAGTGGCACATTTTTAAAACCTGCATCCTGAATTTAATGACAGAAAAGTGCGGACTCCGAAAGCCAAGAAGGCACATGAAACAAACAGCATGGTGGAATGAAGAAGTTAAAATTTCTATCGAAAAGAAGAAATATTTTCATCAGTGGCAAAAGTCTAAATTATATGAGGACTACATCAAATATAGAAAAGCAAGAGCAAAGAGCAAGAGGAAAGTAAATTCGGCGAAATCAGAATCATGGGCAAACTACGGAGAACAATTAGCAAGGCTATGCACTGATTCACCAGGTCAGTTCTATCGAAGCATCAAGGCTATGAGACAGAGAGAAGAGAAATTTAACCCATCAAAGATCATAAACAGCAAGGCTAAAAAACCACTCACCAAATCCCAAGATGTTAAAAGAAGATGGCAAGAATATTTTTCTGAATTACTGAATAGTGGACCACAAGAACCAGTGTCTAATAAAATAAAATTTGGACAAGAACAAGAACCTAATATATTAGAATCTGAAGTTGAAAAGATCCTAGAGCAAAGCAAAAGAAACAAAGCTGCCGGAACAGATGGTATTACAACAGACATAATACTTGCATGTAAGGCAACAGCAGTAAAATGGCTGACAAGAATATTCAATATGGCCTGGGAGGAAATGAAAGTTCCCGTTGACTGGCAGAGAGCAATTATTGTTCCCATATGGAAGAAGAAAGGTGATAAACGAGATTGTGAAACATACAGAGGTATCTCTTTACAAAGCCATGTAGGAAAGATATTTGCAAAAATATTAGAACGAAGAGCGAGAGTGTTATTAGAACCTCAATTAAGTAACAACCAGTTTGGATTTAGAAAAGGCCAGAGCTGCACTGATGCAATATTTACTCTTAGGCAAATTTGTGAACAGACAATCGAATATAATAAAAACCAGAATCTTATATTCATTGATCAAGAGAAGGCTTTTGACAGGGTTAACAGAAATAAACTATGGAACATTCTTGAAGAATATCGTGTACCGGGTCAATTATTGGGAAACATAATGGCTCTCTATAAAAATAGCCAGAGCGCTGTAAGAACAACGGAAGGTATGACAGACTGGTTCCCCATTACATCAGGAGTACTGTGACAATACGCGCGGTGACT
>CAJHNH020003266.1:0-75980 GCA_905116865.2 Candidula unifasciata | reverse complement strand
TATGTGTCTACGTGTAGGTGAGGGGACCCATATTAGTCTTGTTTCAGCATTTAAGCTTTTCGTCGACGCTGGTTTTAGCTGACTGTTTTCGTCAACTATTTACAGCGATTTTAGTGGTTGATTGTAGAACATGATAACTTTCTTATCTCTAATGGCTGCTAAATGCATTTTCTGTGTATACGTGCTTCAGGATTTTGCCCAGATGTGTCCGTTCTATTAATTGTCAAATGGGACCCCCCCCCCCCCCACACACACACACACACACAATAAAAAGGTGATTTGTTTGATGTGAAGTTGGAATCGCGACTGAATACTGACGGGTAAAATTAAAGATCTGCTTAATCCCACATGTCCACCGCAGGAAGCCTCATCTGATGCCTGCTAGTCTTTTAGTTAAAGAGAATAACAGAAGCTGTAAGCAGTGCTAACGAACCTAACACACCCAGGATTTGAGTCCCAGCTGAGCTTGCACTAGATAATACAACTGCTTCTAACCTTTTTCTGTATTCTCTCATGCGTCAAGTTATTTCGTGTCAGGCTCATATAAATAGGGCTTACAGTTGCTGAAGCATGACAGCGCTGGCTGTTATCAGCTGTAATCATTGCTGCGCACAAAAAAACATAATCAACTGAAGAAGGAACTATCACATGTATGTAAGAAACCTAGTATGAGGTCTATCTCTTAACTGCTGGAACATTTAAAAAAAAAAGTTACCTGTGTATCCTTACAGGATATTGCAGAATCAACCACAGGATTTGTTGCTGTGTGTTTGTGTGTGTGCAAATTTACGTTCACTGGCTTGATTATAGCTAGGCATTTGCAAGCAGCCATTAGAGCAGCTGGTGAAACATAGGATTGGCTTGAGGTGCAAAAGGAAGTGAGGGAGGGTGCATTCTCTCACCAAACCTATTCAGTATAATGAGAAATTTAAAAAAATGACCAGACTTGTGACGTAGGATCCGCTCATAATTGATGGCAACTCTATTCCTGAACCTCGCTAAGCAATGACACAGTCCTCCTTTCCAATATCGTAAAGGAACAGAAAATTTAATATTGTCTGTCCAAAAGCAGTGGGAAGATCAAAATGTTCTCGAATTTTAGGAAAACAAAAATATTGTCCAGAGATTATACTTGCTGTTACCCCTCTCCCCCCCCCCCCCCCCCCCCCCCCCAAGTAATTAGGGATGAAGAAATTGAAAATGTCACGAACTTTAGAATATCTAAGCTCTATAATATATAGCAATGGAGACTTTAATAGAAATTAAAAGAAGGATGGTCATAGCGATGCAAAGATTAAACAGCATTAAAACTCTATGGTTAAGCACCAGCAAGGAGATCAAAATTAGAATTTTGAGAGCATGCATCCTGCCTGTAGCAACATACGGATGAGATTCGTGGACTTTTTCTCAATCCTAAAGAAAGAGAATAGGGGCTTTTGAGCTGAAATGCAATAGAAAGATTCTCAGAATATCTTGGACAAAGAATAGGAGAAATACTGACATCTTTAAAGATCAGAACATCAAGGAAGTTTGGAAAATAAATAGCATCCTGTCTGAGAAGCTGAAATATTTTGGTCATATCAAACGCCAACGACGGATTGGAAAAAATTATAGCATAAGGCATGGTACCAGGAAGGAGGAGCAGGGGCCGACCAACACGAAAACGGGCACATGATATAAGTGATTCCTTGAGTAGGAACGTGCATGAGGCGGGAGAGCTGGCAAGAGACTGCGTTTCTTCCAGGCAGAACTGATCAGAGCGACGTTCTGCAAATGTCCTGCTACATGACGATGATAATAGCTTGCCATGGCTCTAAACAGTTAGCTCTCTGTATCATTGCCGAAATCAACGCCAGACGGCTGCTGCCAAATCGCCTGCAAACAAATAAAACTCGGCACCCTAAAATTACAAAGGGTGTTCCCAACTCCTAAGCCATAGACACCAACGAACTTACAGAACGATGCAGAAATGGCAAATTAATTTTCAACGAACTATAAAACAGTTGGTCAGACTTTCCACAAAGCACAAAAACACAGATGACAACAGCTTACGTAGTTCGTCTCCATAAACTACCATAACCCTCCAGATCACAATCCCAGTCACTGTTTCTTTCCATAAACTACAAGAAGTTACACAGATATTTTTTTAAATACCACAAGAAGCGACATATATTCTTTCAATAAACTCCACCTGTCATATATTTCCTGATTACTGATTTAAGACTCGACATTACTGCACACCGGGCATACCCATAGTTGGTCCGTCTCCCACAGCAAATGTCTTAAGGTGTATATGGTAACTGTTATCGTACCATACTGATTATTCACATGTCGTTCTCTTCCTCTAAAACGTTTCTTTTTTCCCTTCTTGCCAGATCCACACCTAATTCCTCGTTCACACATTCTAGCACACGTTCTTTTATCTAACCTCATGTCTTCAATAACATTTGTTCATATATAGTATTCAGAATATCGGTCTTGTCCAGTACGAGTGTTCCCGCTGCTATCGCTTTTAGCAGCAGGAAATCCGCTCTTTCGTTCCTTCACACTCATGCATATCCAGGAGAGTATATTTAAGGTGATTTCCTGCACTGTTTGTGTACTGAGGCTTGGTATCAATTAATGTCTTTTTTGTCCATTTTGAACCTTCGCAGTGCCGACAGAATCAGACATAATAATTCCTCTTTCTTTTCTGCTATACACACCAAAGCTGTAGTGACTGCCTCCACCTCCATCATTATGCTTGAAGTTGTAGAAAAGAAAGCGTCATTTTGTTCTGCCACACTCTCTTCCTTCATTCTAGCTGAAAATCCCCAGCTAAATTGTACACCCACATGAACAAAATCGGCGTAGTATTGTAAAATCTAGCCCAGCGTATTCATCTAACAGTTGCTGAACCTCAAATTTGGTCATACCGTTACACCACTCTCTATATTGTCGTCCTAATCTGAAAATGACCTGAATGACACTGCTATTGTGGGTGTTCGTGTCGACCCACTCCTGCCCTTTGTGTATTTGCTCGAGTGAAGCCGCTGTCTCGCTAGTGCCATTCGTGACTTTCCTTTTTGTCAACCGGTTTCCTCTTAAATCTTTCAAATTGCTGTGCAGCGGATGCCTTTCATCCGTGATAACTCGCGTATGAGCCTTGGCTCAAGCCAGTGACATCTATAGTTTGTCGATATCAGTCCAAGCATGTATTTTATTGTTCTAATTGGCGTATCTCGTGTTCAACCTAAGACGATTCTCATTCCTTCATTTTGAATTCGATTAAACTTTGTTCGATGTGAAGTAGATAGGATTAAAACTCCTAGGCCGTAATCAATTACTGAAAGGACAAAATGGTTGAACAGTAAGACCATCTGTTTCATGTGTGTCGCCACCATTATGTCTAACGCCGCCAAGCCACATTTGCATTTGACCGCATTCTGCTCCACAAGACATGGTTATATTGCATGTTGCGAAAAAAACTTCAATCGTTTTACAGCGGATCTCTCCTTTGAAATATAAACCCTTTATAAAAAATATTTACAATGCTGTTATTAAAGGAGCACAACAAAACACTGGCATTCTCTGGGTTGACGTTTGAAACTGTTCACACCTCTCCCTCATCTCATGCAAAGTACTTTGCAAGTCTTAGGTCATGTTGAGCTTGTCTGACGCTTTGCGATACATTCATCTGCAAATGTCAAAGTTCGCCCTTGCCTAGCGGGCTGTATTTTTGTCAGACTTGCTGTATATATGTTGGAAAACAAAAAGACGGGTGATATTGGTGATCCCTGGTGAAGGCCTGGGCAAATGTGTATTGGATCCAATCTTCATGTTCTCAAACAAATTGCACCTGTACTTTCCAGCAATGCTGGCTTCGTCCAATTAGCCAACCAAGGGTTCACACCAGAGTCCTTCACGCCCTGCTGTAATCCTTGCTGGGCACAAAGGAACATAATATGTGACGTCAACGCTGTTTACAAACTGCAATAGCCTACACAGATTATCTCCAGAAAGTGCAGTTATTTACAGACATGTTTCTTATAAACTTCTATAATTTGTAAAGATTTTTCCCCCAAGAAGTTGCAGAAACGATTTCCATAAAAATACAAGATATCACATAGATTTTTCCTCAGAAACTACAAACTCTTACACAGACTCCTTCCATAACCTGCAGAGGCTACACAGACTTTTTCCAAAAATTACAGAAAGCTACAAATACTTTTTTCCATAAAATATCCTGAATGTTATAAAGACTTTCTATAAACGAACAAACTGTTACAAAGTCGCGATTTATTGCCCTTATGAAGTTACAGAGTGTACTTCCAATAGGAATAAACTCACAGGGAGCAAGTACAGCACGGATCTACCAGTCATCAGTAGACGTTTCCTCGTCGACAAACGTTTCGGCCCACGATCTCCTAGACGTTTTCAGCGGTGGGCCCACCTGAGTTCATGAAGCTCAGTGCTGGTACCCTGCTGCACGAAATTACCGGATGGTGTTTTTCTTTCGGATAGGGACAAGACGACTTGGTGGTTTGCATAAGGTACTGTGAGATAAGAAGCCGCCGCGGTAGCCTAATTAGAACAGTCAGCATACCTGGACTACCGAGCGACAAGCTTACGATTGGTTTACCGGACACATGTTGGACTTTGTTAGCAGGTGGCAGAGGATCACTGGCAGACAATTCGGACACGATGGACTATCAAGGGGTGAGAAACCCTTCTCCACTAGAAACCCGGACCAGCTTGTACAGTGAAGTGAAAACGAGACCTCTCGCTCCCATTTTGACGGCAAAGACACGTACTGTGTACGCCTCGTTTCTCCTCAGACCGGCTGCTAAATCACCGTATTTCTCGAGCTTATACGTGTGACTTTCGTCCAAACGAGACTCATACGGGACGGTCAGCTCAATCAGGATGAGCTGCCGTTTCTCCGCCGAGTGGAGAACTATGTCAGGTCGCAGGCCAGTCTAACTCAGGGTACCTTTCATGGCCCGGCAGATTAACCGCCAGTAACCAGTCCCTCGCAGAGTCTAGCACAGATGGAGCGAATGCGTCTTGGTTGACCTTACCTTTTTGAATCTGCCCAGCCTTGAGGAAACGAATGGGGACGATGGTAGAACTGGCTCTAGCGTTAGTCCTCATTCTAGCCTGGTCAACAACGGCTGCTAACTCTTTTAGCACCTTGTTGTTACACAGCGGGCAAGTCGGATCGTAAGTCGCAGACCATTTAACCATTACTGGACGGTAATACATCGAACGAACGATAAAACTCAGTCGCAGCGGGGTCATTCGCCAGATCTCACCCCATGTGAGTACTCTTGGCAATGCGCTCTCCAGGCTAACCCAATGGCCCTGCTGCGACTGCTGGGCTGCTTTCTGGACCTGAACCTCGTTTTCGTTGTCCCTCACCTGTTGTATTACCATGTCTCGGCGTTCTTTGGCAGTGGCCTTGGACCACCAATTGACCTTCCCATGACCTAGGCCTCGACGGTCGGTTTGAGTGTATCCCATTATCTCCTTCAATTTTAGTGCGTTCTGCGCAGATTAAATCGCATCGAGGACCCTCCACTTCTGACCAGTCTTGATAGCGGGCTGGACATTTGGGTCTGAAGACTCGCGCAAGAGCATGGCGAGTCTTACTTTGCCAACTTGGAACTCTTCGGTTATTAATTTGAACGGGAGTACTAGCTTTGCCTGCTTACAATACAGAGCCACGTCGGTCAGACAAGGCCGTGCACCAATCCACTTTCTCAAGGCTGTGTTGATTTTCCTCTCCGTGGTTTCCACTGCAGTCATCGTCACCTCGTAGACTAACAGTGGCCATAGGAGCTTCGGAATCAACATGAATTGGAGACACCATACCTTGAATTTCCCGATCAGCCTGCAACGCTCGATCGCGAGCAGGCCTGTAGCCAGTGACTCGTGTATTCGCCGGACCTCTGCTCTATCAGATAACTTCGAATCGTAAACGCGACCAAGGCTCTTCACCGGTTCCTCCAGAATCGTGGGGATCTTATTCCTTGCCACCGTAAAACTGGTTGCCGCCACTCGACCCTTAAGGATTGACAGACTCCTCGACTTCTGCTGTTTGAACTGCATACCGCTCCATTGGACCACCGCGTCCAAACTTTCCAGGATCGTGCGGGCAGACTCCTCGCTGCCCGTTATAATAGTCGTGTCATCCATAAAGGCACTTAGTGGCGGCTTTCAGTGATCCCCTATTTAAAGGCCCTGTCAGTAGCCGGCCGCCCCGTCTAACATGATCTGCTGGCCATGACAAACAGTATTGGTGAGATCGTACAGCCCATAGCTATCCCAATTTGTAGCTCAGTCCTCGTGGTAAACGTCGAGGTAGAGAAGCGCAAAGCGAACTTAGAGAAATATTGCTCGATCATATCATTGACCTGTGCCGGTAAGTGGAACATGCGAAGGGCTCGCCACAGTAGCCTATGGGAGACTGCCCCGTAGGCGTTGGCTAAGTCCAACTATATCACGTGCAATTCGGTTCGCTCATGCTTGGCTCTCTGAATAGCCTCCCAAATCATGGTCGCGTGTTCAAGGCACCCAGGAACGAACGGAATACCACCCTTCTGAACACTCGTATCTATGTACTTGTTAGACATCAGATACTGTGTGAGCCGGCGAGCCATGTCCGAGAAGAATATCTTACCGTCGACATTCAACAGCGAGATGGGCCTGCATTGGGAAAGACTCTTCGAGTCCTGTTCTTTGGGAATGTAGACCCCATTCGCTTTTTGCCACTCTGGACATATGTGTTTACGGATCCACGCTTGTCTCAGCAAAACGTGAAGCATTTTTAGGATTTTCGGGCAACGCTTGTAAAGAACGTACGGAACACCATTCGGACCTGGGGCAGATTTGCCGCTGGCCCTTTTCACACATTCCTCAACCTCAGACCAAAGGGGTTATCATTTTAAATGGTTCCTTCGGCAACTCAGGCTGCTTGAGGCCGCAAAGGATCTCTGGATTGTCATCGAGAGGCTCTCTCCTCTTTTTGTCATAGTATATCTTGCGTAGATGTGACTCAAGCTCTTCCTGACTGACAACCAGAGTCCCAGACTTCGGTTGCTCGAATAGACCTCGAGCAAACTGATACGGGTCCCTAAAAAATTCTCTCGCTCCCTTTTGGTTCGTCTTCTGTTATTACAGAAACGCTCAGTGCGACAGAGGGCACTGTGTTTGTTCTTTAAATGCAACCAAACTTTATACAGCCCCTCCCGTTCGCTGCCTGTAGCGGCTTTGAACCGTTTTCTGGGGGCATTCTTGTCTGCCCGACTCTTCAGAATGTCCCTCTGCCTCCAACTAGTATTCTGCTTGGCACCCGGCTGTGCCTTTTCTACTGTCCCGAACTCACGGGAGCAGTGTTCATATATTACATCACCGAATTTTAGTGATTAGTGATTAGTAAGGATTATCATCACAACACTCGGGACAGATCCATAGATACTCTTATCTCCTCCTCAAAAGCTCGACAAGTGTAAAACGACTGATGACGCCTGTTCTGTGTTGGTTAATGACACGTCTTGTACCCTTAGTGAAATGTTCATTTCTTGCAGCTTCAGGCTGTACCCCATGTCCATCAGCTTAGACAGGGATACGGAGTCATGCCCTTTGGCGTGATAGTCATCAAGGTAAGTGCTGCATAATATCGCTTCTGTCCAGTACTGGACCATCCATAGCGACCTCAATGTCAGCAAGATAATCTGCGCGCTCGTTACCTTAAACACCGGCAACACCTGGTACAAAGAAAAAAATTAGGGCAGCCATTCGCGAAGTGCTTAGTGTTGCAATCCGTTCTTGCCTGAAAAAAAAAAAATTAGAAATGTTTAAACATATTGATCGAGCCACTAAGTATGCACACATGTGTGAACTCTTGAGTACTAAGCAATCTAATGCCCTTGTTACAGTCATAAATCCCACTGTAAGGCCACTAGTTGTAACAGCAAAAGCGCCATTCATCTCCTTCGAAGTTTTCCCCCTTGAGCTTCTTGTTAATGCCCATGTATTTCGCTTGCCCCGAATTACTGATCTATTTGTGGAAGCTATATCCTCACCATAACCTGTGCTTTTGTCAATCAGTGTTCCGAGTAAAGTGTCTACAATGCAGGAACCTGCTCTCTACAGCTTTCATCAAGTGTATGGACTGCTTACCGTCTCGAAGAGTCAGATGGACAAACTAGAGCGCATACAGAACGCGGCTTTGCGGGTCATTCTAGGTTGCACCAGAGACACCCCAGTGGTGTGTATGCGATACATCCTTGGTTTGCCGACCGTTGCAGGTAGGTGCTGCAGGCGAAGTCACATCTCAGGGTAGCTGCAGACACAGACCACCCTCTGCATGAATCTCAGGGTGCAATTAAGGGTCAACGGCTGATAAGAGAAAGGTCATGGATGGCTCAGGCAGAAGACATAATCAGACAGGTTTACATCCTTGAGAACATTAAGCGAGGAGAGGTGTGGGTCAAAGTGCCACTTGAACAGTCAGACTTGTGTAGAGTCATAATCACGCTGAGCCGGGAATGCAGAAACAGGCCAGCAGTTGCCACATAGGTAGAAATTCAGCAAATAATTCAAGATAATGCTCGCTCAGAAGATTTGATCATTTACAGAGACGGTTCAGTGTCAAGAGGCAACAGCAGTGCTTGAGGTTATTGGTCGATGTTTGGTGCAGGAAAGCATAGCATATGATACCACAACATCCAGCTTAGGAATGGAGGTGGATTCAGTCACTGCAGCTTTCCGCTGGCTAGAGAACACGACACACACATCATGATAGTAACTGACTCAGAAAGCATGCTTAGAAAGATCAGAACAGGTATGGTTTGTGCAGAGTGACATGCTTCGCTGCAGAGGACACGGGTGAGGAGTATTGTCTGAATTTTTTCTCCGGGTGACGCCGGTGTGTTGGGAAATGAACAGGCGGACAGACTGGCTGACTCTGCACAACTTGGTGGAATACTAATACATGATAATTCAAACGTGGTTAGTGCCCTGTGGGAGAGCGTGTACATTTCGGAGGAGCAGATGGATCACCACAGGCTGGTGAGATTGATGCAGCGGGGAGTGACGAGAGGTTCTGGCAAATGCTCGAGGCTCAGAGGAAAGGCAAGACGGACGTTTAATCAGAATGCTACTGGCACCATTAATATCGGAACTCTTCGCTGGCTGCTGAAGATGGGGATGGAGCGCTTATGGGAATGCCCCGAGTTCTTGAATCAAATCAAAATCAAATCATCAAGTGTGATATGGACTATGATGGTAATATTTGAAACAGGAGACATGAGTATTCATTCAATTCCAAGACTTATGTCAGAAAGGAGGCAAACATGTTCAGTGACATTCCCAGCCCAAACCATCCAGGATTTGCCTCGTTTAATCTATTCTTTTTTATTCTTGAATAAATACTTCTGAGGTAAGTTTCAATGGTCTGACTTCCTTTTGAGGAAAGCAACGGCCCTGGACAGCTTGATTCTGTTTTCCATTGTGGCGGAAATCCAAGAGATATCGCACAGATTTACAGGAGGTGTTTCTAGTGCATCCAATAATAATACGCATTGCCTCGTTTTCAATGTTTCCCAGTCTGGTAACTGAGTGTCATGATGGTCAGTGCATATTCAATGATGGAGAAAACTTACGCGTGATTTAACATGACAAGTAGCCGTTGTTTGAAGTTTGCAGCTCCCATAACTTGCGGAAAGACCTTTCTTGGCTTTGGTTGTAATGAGGTCCACGTGTGTTTTCAATGCTAAGCATCTGTCAAATGTTATACCCAGGCATTTCAGGCAGTCAGATCTCTTCACGTCAGCGCTACACAGTTTTATCATCGGCATTGGTGTTTGGAAAGGGGATTATTTAATGAGAACCAGATGACTGTCGCTTTTGATGGATTAATTGTTGCCTCTGAGTTGTTGCACCAGTATGACATGCAATCTAATTCCTATTGTAGATCTGAAACAATGTCATCTCTGCTCCTCTCTGTCTGTACACAAAGGTATCATAGTCATATGATAGACTTCTTTGATAGACTTCTTCCTCTGCCATTCAGTTGTTCTTCTGTGATCGTGACTGTATAAATGTTGAAAAGGGTAGGAGACAATGGAGAGCCCTAAGGCAAACCAGGGTGTATTGTTATGGGCTCACATGATCAACTACACCATCAAAGTACCACCTTTTTCTGGAAAGGTGCGACAGATGTCCATCGCGTGAGATGTGGGGGGGGGGGGGGGGGGGGGGGCGGGAGGGGTGGTGAGTTGAATTCCATTAACTGATGCATTATTTGGTAGAAAGGAACTTTGTTGTATGCATCCTCCAAATATGGCCATCTGCATGGTGGCACTTTGTGTCACCAGGTGTATATCGCTTATGTGATGTACTAGTGGGGTACAATTTACATACATACATACATACATACATACATACATACATACATACATACATACATACATACATACATACATACATACATACATACATACATACATACATACATACATACATACATACATACATACATACATACATACATACATACATACATACATACATACATACATACATACATACATACATACATACATACATACATACATACATACATACATACATACATACATACATACATACATACATACATACATACATACATACATACATACATACATACATACATACATACATACATACATACATACATACATACATACATACATACATACATACATACATACATACATACATACATACATACATACATACATACATACATACATACATACATACATACATACATACATACATACAGATGATATCATTATAGGCTTTACATAGGACCTCCATGGAGATTGTGGGCAGTTTTCCTTATAGTGAAGGCCATCAGGGCCAGGAGCAGAATTCTCTGATGTTCTGATGTTGTTCATTATTTCAGAGACTGTAAAAAGCTACGTATTCTTTTAACAAACTACCCAAAATTACATGACAAAATTACATGCGTGCATGAATTGGCATGTCTCCAGTGTGACCAGAATTCATTTTCTGCCTAAGTGTGGGCTGATTCCTGCCACTTTCCATCGAAAAAATGGCACCATTAGTAAAGAGGCAAGGGTTTTGCACATCAGGTGTATACTGCTAGACCTAGGGGCACTCAATATGTGATGTGATGAATCTTATAGCAGTCACAGTTTTGTTTACCTATAAATTACGTAGGGTTCATTTTCAGGATCGACATTAGCAGGATCGAATGGGACCCAGAATTTGACAATTTGTACCGTCGCTAAAGCAAAATAACCTGTGGTAGAAGGAAGTCCAATTGTAACTCTAAAATCCCCCTGCGTTAAATGGCACTTTAACTAGCTTAAATAACACATCTGGTATTTTACCGCCTTTAAGGATAAATACAAGAAAGTGCAGGAGCAGAAGTTCACCTATCCTTTCTGGGTACAACAAGCCCCTCCATTATCCCTACACCCCGGTCTAGCTGAAATTCTGTGAATATAACCGGAACCAGCGATAACCTCATTTTAATACAACTAACACATTTATGTGGAACTCCACAATAACTAACTGGTTAAAGGCGGACATCCTTTTTCTAGGAAATGGATCGGATTGTTTACCTGGCCGATATGTTGTGATCTACTTCTCAGTTGACAACACTATCGCTAGGTGGATTTATGAGGATTCAAGTGTAAACCTTTATTGTTTCAGTACATGTACCCCACCATTCTGTTTGCTAACTCTGCATCTTTGCCAGTGTTTCGCAAATTTTTCAGGATGCAGAACGGAGCCTAAGACCAGCGAGCGGTAAGTACTGTTCGGTATATTAATACTCAAATTCACTTTACGTTTTAAAGAAAAAAATAGTTTTCACGATTTCAGGTACATAAGGCACATGCAAGCCTAAAATGGGTTCCAGTATTTGCTGTCCTGTGGAAGTAAAGGCAGCCTGCGTAATGCTGATCACGTTATCAATCTAGTGCCGATGATCTGTAAAAAAATATGGGCGCTCTTCCCATATGCGCGATACACCTTAAAGGCGTGAAAAGGTATCTTTACATTTTTACTTACTTTAATAACATGATAACATAAAATATTTTCATTGGACATTTTATTTGCTTAACTTTTTTGTGCAGAATGAGAATAGAAAAAAAAATGATATCTTTCATCGCACTTACTTTGGATTATATTAGAGTGCAATATGCAGACTTTTGATATTTGTTTTTTTTTCACAGCATGAATGCACACAGGGCGTCAAAACCTGACAGGCAGGGAAAATAAAGTTAACAAGGGGCGCCAAAACCTGGCAGGTAGGGGGTATGTGGTCAACCAGGGGCGCCAAAAACATGCAGGTGGGGGGGGGGTGTGGTCAACCAGGGGCGCCAAAACCTGGCAGGTAGGACGGATGGGGTCAACCAGGGGCGCCAAAAACTTGCAGGTGGATGGGTAGGGGGGCGGTAGGGTAAACCGCCTAAACGTGTAGAAGGACTAAAGCCCCCCCCCCCCCCCCCCCCCCTCTCTCTCTCACTCTTTCTCTCTTTGTCTTGCAAATGTAGAGACGTTTTAAAAAAAAATATACTCATATCAGTTATATTAATATATTCCTTGCACTAAGCATATTATTATTATTAGCAATTTTGCCTTGAACCCCCCCCCCCCCCCCCCTTTCTTTTCTCTAGAAACGTGCAACGGTGATGAGCTCCTCCTCTCCTTCCCCAATGGTTTTCTTTGTGTCAGCACGCTTAAAATTCGCACACGTGCACTAAAACGACACACACACACACACACACACACACACACAAGTCAACAAAGGCAAAATAAATGAAAAATATAATATACAAATCCAGGTCTTTTAAAGCATGTTCTGGGCCGTGACGAACATACCTGAGAACATGGTTATAAATGTCATCTACCTGCCTGCGTCAACACTAGAGATTTTCTATTTGTGTTTGCAGTGGGTATCTCAGGTTTCCTGGCCAAACTAACTTTATGTGCGAAAATGGCAGGTAAGTGTCCATAGATCAAAGTGTTGCACTGTTCTAAAGTGAACTTTTATTGTACAGTAAGTGCTGTATAGAGAAAGTTTACACTCCTTCAACCCCACTGACGTAAAGGATATATGGTGCTAAAAATCATATTGTTATAGACCAATAGACACTAGACGGGTGATGTGGTCAATATTCTATCTGTCGCCTTTATTTCCCAGGACGTTTCTGGTGACTGTTATAGGCTAGGTTGTCCTGGCAACCAGGGTCCATTTCATTTCTAAATTCGCGTGAAGTAATAGCGAATGATTATTGTTGACTTATGCTTTACAGATAAACTATATCTAAAGTATTAGCAAATTGTTGTTATGATACCCATATTGTCTTTGTGACACTTATGTTTATAGTAGAACTTATGCAAAGTAATAATGTACAACTATTTTGCAGGCATTTTATAGAGTTAAATCTATGCGAAGTAATATCATAGTTTAAAATGATTGCCAATTGTGCGTTTAAAAACTAATACCGTCACACTTTAACAAATATCTCTAAAACTACTGCACAGATCAACACGAATTTGTGCTTGTGGCCTGAGATCTCTCGTGCCCTCATCATTCTATAATATATAATTGCGCAGATGCTGTTGTTTTCTCAAAGCGGCCAATTTCTTTGATCTTTGATACTAATAATAGTTTTACCCCTAAAAAAGTATACAGTAACTGACACACTTGTATATATTAAAAGAAAGTCAGTGCTCATGAGCAGCGATGCGTAGGGATTATTTTGATAGCCAATGAAAAATCCACAACTCACAGGAGACGTATGCTAGAAATGACTACCTGAGAGTGAAACGCCTATGGCAAGCGTGCAATAGGATGTTTTGAAAAGTTCCTCTTACCCTGTTTAATCAGGTTACTGTTAATCAATCCTCAAAGCTCCCATAAGTCAGAGACAAACTGTCGCCACTCAGTTCGACCCTGAGCCATCCTCTCTATCTCCAGTTTTCTCCTTTGCGTAGCCATGAGTTCGGCCTCAAAAGTGGGCCTCTAAATGCCTCTTCCTCTAGAACCTTTAGGAATCCGATTATGTGCCACCGTAAAACTAACTGGCGCCAACTTACCTTTTAGGATTGACACACTTTTTGATTTCTGCGGTTTGAACTGCATTCGACACCATTTGGCAACGCTGTCCAACCTTTACAGAATCGCGCGGGCATCATCCTCACTGACGTTATTATAGTTGTGGCATCTATAAATGTACACAGTGTCGACATCCAGTGGTCCCCAATCTGAAGGCCTTACCCGTAACCATCTAACACAACCTGCGTGGTCACAACGAACATTATCGGCGAGATCGTACATCCCATTTCTATCCCAACCTGGTGCTCAGACGATCTCGTAGAAAACGTAGGGTAGAGAAGCGTAAAGCGAATTTTGAGAAATATTGCTGTAATACTTCGGTGATCTGTGTCGGTAGGTGGAACATGCGAAGGGCCTTCCACAATAGCTTATGGGGTACTGCCCCATAAGCATTGGCGGGCTTCAACCCTATCACCCACAAGTTGGTTATCTTTGCCTTAGCTCTCTGAAAGACTCCCAGATCATGATCGCGTGCTTAAGGGATTTCACCTTACTGAACAGTCGTAACGATGTATTTGTAAGCAATCAAATAGTGAGTGAGCCTGCGAGCCATAACCAAAAAGAATATCTTGCCCTTAACGTTCAACAGAGAAAAGCGTGATTTGGGACAGAGTAGATGAGTATGTCCCCTTGGGAATGTAGAGTCCATTGGCTCTCTGCCATTCAGTGCATATGTGCTTTCAGTTCCGCGCTAATCTCAGCAAGCGGTGAAGCATTCGGAGGACTTTCGGACAGCTTTTGTACACGACGTACGGTACACCGTTGGGCCCTAGGGCAGATTTGCCGCTGTCTTCACAACCTCTTCGACCTCTTACCAAGAGGGAGGCATCGTTTTGAACAGTACTTTCGGTATCTCAGACCGCTTCAGGTCCCTGGTGATCTCTGGGTTGTCCCCGAGAGGCACATTCTTTGTCCGATCGGATTACATTTTCAGTAGATGTGACACCAGCACCTCTTAAACGACCACCTGAGTACAAGACTGGTTGCTCGAAGAGGCCTCTAGCAAATTGGAACAGGTTCCTAAAGAACTTCTCTATCTCCCTTTTGGTTCTCCTTTTGTTCGTACAAAGTCATATCTCAGAGTAGCTGCGGACAAAAGGCCCATCCTGCATGAAGCCTTGTATAGAGCTAAAGGTCTGAGAATAAAAAGAGGAAAGTCTTGGATGACGCTAGCTGAAGACACAATTAGACATGTGTGCAGGCTTGATAAATATGCGTGCAGATAGACTGGTCGGTTCTGCACCACTTGGTGGTGAACTGACGTATGACAAGCTGAATGCTGTAAGGGCCCTTTGGGAGCAAGTCAACAGTGATAAGGAACAGATAGATCGAGATGCTCGAGATGAGAACGGAGCGTTTATGGGGATGTCGATCCTAATTCAACATTCAATATTCTGTTCGTACAGCAAGGCTCACCGCGACAGAGGACACTGTGGCTCTCATGGGGAACCAGACGTCATACAGTCACTCCCGTTCACTGTCTGGGGCGGTATTGAACCGTTTTCTGAGTGGGTTCTTGCCTGCTCGGCACTACTCAATGTCCCTCAACCTCCTGCTTTGTTACCCCTGCTTGATGCCTTGCTACATCTTTTCAACTGTCCCCAACTGGGAACAGTGATCGTATATTATGTCACCAAACCGTGTTAGCTTGTCACCTAGCGACTTTTTCTTAAATTCCCCATAAACTTTTTTTTCACCACAAATTGTGTATCCAGCCTGCCCCACGACAGGCTATCGCTTGCGGGTGGATACTTGATCTTCGCCGGCTCTTGTTTGGAGATTAGCAATGCTGCTCCCCTGTGGTAGACGCCCTTGTTCACCCGGCCGGTCGTTCCCTGAAAACACATCAACTTCAGGCTTACTGCGTGGCGCGACCTCGCACTTTATCCTTCCGTCATGCTTTTTGAGACCATAAAACCCCGTTAAACTTTTCCCACATGTACATTGCCAACCATGTCGTTGGGCAAAAATCTCGATTTGGGGGCTAGCGGGGTCGTTATCGATGGTATCAGTCAGAGTGGGTCCATTATTGTCCCTCTCTTTGGATGGACCCTGAGGGCATATTTCATTATTGGTTTTCACAATCTGAGGTTTTATACTCTGTTAGGGGTGATCGGCCCGGTCCATAGTCTACCCTCTGTTGCCAGAGGGCCAGTATACACTCGATCTTTCCAGGGCGTCAAAAGATGCTCCATAAAATATAAATATACCCCAAAATGTCCAGTACACCCGAAAGCGAGGAAAAGCGTAATTCACATTACTTACTGATTTTACATAACGCATCAGGCATATTGCCCCGACTATATTTTTATGCTCAACACATCAACAGGCTTTACTTCCCATACCTGAAAAAAAAGCCTATGTCAGTTACAAAAATACGCTTTGATCTTGATTCGAACTCAGTTATTCTGGTCGGTAGGCTGGCTAGCAGCCATAGCGATACCGAGACACAACATTATTTGCACTCTATTCAGAGTACTAAAATTAACAACGTTGGAGCAGCCACTTCATATTAACGTAGATATGCCGTGGTTGCCCGTCATCGCTTGCTCCCAGTGTGACTGATGAGAGCTAATGGTGTGTTCACACAGGCTATCTCAGAAGATTTAGTGTGAAAAAGCTGTCTTAGCTGTGGTGTGCTCACACAAGCTATTTTAGCTGTGGTGTGCTCACACAAGCTATCTTAGCTGTGGTGTGCTCACACAAGCTATCTTAGCTGTAGTGTGCTCAACCAAACTATCGAAGAAGATGAGCTGTGTTGTCTCACACAAGCTGTCTTAGCTGTGGTGTGCTCACACAAGCTGTCTTAGCTGTGTGGTGCTCACACAACGTATCTTAGCTGTGGTGTGCTCACACAAGCTATTTTAGCTGTGGTGTGCTCAAACAAGCTATCTTAGCTGTGGTGTGCTCACACAAGCTATTTTAGCTGTGGTGTGCTCACACAAGCTATCTTAGCTGTGGTGTACTCACGCAAGTTATCTTAGCTGTGGTGTGCTCACACAAGCTATTTTAGCTGTGGTGTGCCCACACAAGGTATCTTAGCTGTGGTGTGCTCACGCAAGGTATCTTAACTGTAATGTGCCCACACAAAGTATCTTAGCTGTGGTGTGCTCACACAAGCTATTTTAGCTGTGGTGTGTCCACACAAGGTATCTTAGCTGTGGTGTGCTCACACAAGCTATCACAGAAGCTGTTGTGTGCCCACACAAGGTATCTTAGCTGTGGTGTGCTCACGCACGGTATCTTAGCTGTGGTGTGCTCACACAAGCTGTCTTAGCTGTGGTGTGCTCACACAAGCTATCTTAGCTGTGGTGTGCTCACGCAAGGTATCTTAGCTGTGGTGTGCTCACACAAGCTATCTTAGCTGTGTTGTGCTCCCACATGGTATCTTGGCTGTGGTGTGCTCACACAAGCTATCTTAGCTGTGGTGTGCTCCCACGTGGTATCTCAGCTGTGGTGTGCTCACACAAGGTATCTTAGCTGTGGTGTGCTCCCACATGGTATCCTAGCTGTGGTGTGCTCCCACATGGTATCTTAGCTGTGGTGTGCTCCCACATGGTATCTTAGCTGTGGTGTGCTCACACATGGTATCTCAGCTGTGGTGTGCTCACACAAGGTATCTTAGCTGTGGTGTGCTCCCACATGGTATCCTAGCTGTGGTGTGCTCCCACATGGTATCTTAGCTGTGGTGTGCTCCCACATGGTATCCTAGCTGTGGTGTGCTCCCACATGGTATCTTAGCTGTGGTGTGCTCTCACATGGTATCTTAGCTGTGGTGTGCTCCCACAAGGTATCTCAGAAGCTGGGATGTGCTCACGCAAGGTATCTTAGCTGTGGTGTGCTCCCACATGGTATCTTAGCTGTGGTGTGCTCCCACATGGTATCTTAGCTGTGGTGTGCTCCCACAAGGTATCTTAGCTGTGGTGTGCTCCCACATGGTATCTTAGCTGTGGTGTGCTCCCACATGGTATCTTAGCTGTGGTGTGCTTCCACATGGTATCTTAGCTGTGGTGTGCTCCCACATGGTATCTTAGCTGTGGTGTGCTCCCACAAGGTATCTTAGCTGTGGTGTGCTCCCACAAGGTATCTTAGCTGTGGTGTGCTCCCACAAGGTATCTTAGCTGTGGTGTGCTCCCACAAGGTATCATAGCTGTGGTGTGCTCCCACAAGGTATCTTAGCTGTGGTGTGCTCCCACAAGGTATCTTAGCTGTGGTGTGCTCCCACAAGGTATCTTAGCTGTGGTGTGCTCCCACAAGGTATCTTAGCTGTGGTGTGCTCCCACATGGTATCTCAGAAGCTGGGATGTGCTCACAAAAGTTATCTAAGATGCTGTGGTGTGCTTACACAAGCTTTCTAAGATGCTGTCTGCTTACACAAACTGTAGGCGGATTCGAGATGTCTTTATCATTTCTTTGCGTTCACCGGCTGTAAATATGTTTATTCCTGTTCTCAATTTGCCATGTTACTGTAGCTTGTGTTTAGATGTACCAAACGCGTTTAGGCCGCTCAACCGCTAAGATACGGGAAAGGGGACGTTTAAACTTTTTTTGCAAATCTTTTTCAAGGTCTGTGAAGAAGGACTCAAAGGTCACGAACCTTGTTTAGGCGGCGTAAAAAACAAAAAAAAATAATAATAATAAGAATAAGATTAGCTGCGTATCCTTTACAGGAACGTTGCAGAACCAACCCCCAACAGCCCCTGGCTGTTGTGTGGTTTTCTAGGCAATTTACGTCCAGTAGTTTGCCATTGCTTTCTCCACGGTCGGCTTTCTTGATACCACTGTCGAAACCAACGTAAGGTGCATGGCCCGCAGCTGTGATCGAACTCGGCATCCCGGCATTACGAAACGTTCACATCGACTTAGCCACAGAGCCGACAGTATTAGAAATAGCAAGCAGATATTAAAGCGTTAGCCCGAAATGGGTAAACTCGAAGGTCCTAAGCCTCCTTCGAGTGCATAACAATAATAATAGGAATAATGACAAATAAACTTAAAAATTATTTCTAATAATATTAAACCTATACAAGCGTTAGACTTTTATTAGGCAATGGTGTCTCAATCGGTGATGTTGATTAGCTATTAGTTTATATTAAAACTCGACAATAATTCGATTTATTAGGCGAAAATCATCCAGTTTTTTTGCCCCAGTATTGTGTCTGTGTGTTGTACACACGCCTTGATGTGCGTGTTTTTGTGTAAATATATATATATATATATATATATATATATATATATATATATATATATATATATATATATATATATATATATGTGTGTGTGTGTGTGTGTGTGTCTACAGGTTCCGTACGTACGTCTAGTGGGTGAGACATATTGGGCACACTATTTACTAACTGATTTGATAAACAAATCGGTACTTGACAGATAGAACAGACTTTACCAATAGCACATGTTTTTCTCCTCCCCCTTCCCCCCCCCCCCCCCCCCCCCCGACTTTTCCTGCATTCAGTCCAAGAATCGTAGGTTGTGATACTGTATCAGCGACAACTCAGTACAAAACACTGAAGCTAGAGAAGCTATTGCCATGAGACACTACTCCTACAGTCTGCCAACACTGCCTGTGTCGCCGCAATCCGAAGATGGAATCATTAACCAGGGTTTTGAAGGTGACGATTTATCAGGTAAGTATGATATGCTTTTTTTCCTTGATTGCTTTGTGCTCGTGATGGACATTATAAAAATATTGATGACCGCCATCAGTGGGGCCCGAACATGTTTTACAAAACATAGTATTTGTAAAATATTTGTGTGTATATACATATCGTCCTGCACTGTGCTAACCACATCACCCACTAAGTGCCGGTTGGTCTATAACACACAGGTCCAGCTCTACATGTTCAACACACCTGAAGCGTGGACAAGTTTTCTTTACTTGTGTGTGTGTGTGTGCGCGTGCGTGTGTGTGTGTGTGCGTGTGCGTGTGTGTGTGTGCGTGTGCGTGTGTGTGTATGTATGTGTGCGTGTGTGTGTATGTTTGTGTGTGTGTGTAGAGAGAGAGAGAGAGAGAGAGAGAGAGAGAGAGAGAGAGAGAGAGAGAGAGAGAGACTTTTGTCTGCTCGAGTCTAAATAAAAGCACATAAATATTCACTTTGTCTTGAGTCCACCAGATCTTTTCTAAGACTTGCAAGTCGCGTTTAAAAGTCCTCCGATTATCATAGCTTGATTTCTTGCTTGGGAGGTTTAGAAGAAAGCTGACTTATAACTACAAAGCAATGATAAGACAGTGCACAATAAACAACTTTCGTGCTCCAAAGACAGTGGATACACATTATATAAAATAGTTGATGAACAACAGCCGACAAACTTTGAGCAGACGGTACATATTTTGTATAACTAGCATACACATACACGATGTAGTTTCGATGAGAACAGTAGAAGCCATGAAATAAGGTTAGTTGCGTATCCTTTACAAAACGTTGCAGAACCAACCCTAACAGCTCCTGTCTGTTGTGTTGTTTTTCTAGGTAAATGTACGTCCAGTAGTTTGCCATTGCTGGAGGTCGGCTTCCTTGATACACTGCCTTCTCTAATAATGCCTAACAACTTAATCACGATACATTTGGGCTAAGTCCCCTCGAAAATAGGTTACTTGAAGCGTTTCCATGTTGCATTGTGTGACAATATAATATGCTTACAAACTTCTGTGTTATTATTGTATTCGTATTGCAAATCGACAAGCGGATATTGTAAAGTGGATATACAAGATTTTCATACTTTGTTGTTAGATTACAGCAATTTTAATTTTAATTCACGGGAGACAGTCGTGTTGTGATGTGTGTGTCACTGTTTCTATTCAGTAGTTCGGATTTTGGGGAACTGGCTGTTTATTACTTTTCTACTTTAAATGTAGAAATCTTACTTTAAAGGAAAATACAAACAGGTAATTTAGAAGCCATATCTGAAGAATATCGACAGTTTCCAGGTGCAAACTATCTTGTGTTGGAAAAAAACTATTGCTTTCATATTGACTGTGCACAAATGGTGCAACCACACTGTGGATAAATTGTGTCAAGATATTTCGGAGCTCTAGGTAAGTGGATGAAAATAATATTTAATTTACTAACTAACCTCTCACGGCAAGTCACTTTTTGCCTCTTTACTAATTGTTGACTAACAGCATAAATATATGTTGTAGCAGTACACTAATAATATGAATCCTTAACCGTTTGACTTATGCTTCGCGAACACTGGCTGTAAACTCTTGCGGAAACTTCTGGTTGTTCATCCACTTCTTATGCATATTTGCACTAGAAGAGTCTGTGTTAATTTTTGTAAATTGGCTTTTGCTTCGCAAACACTGGCTGTAAACTCTGGCAGAAACTTCTGGCTGTTCATCTTATTGTGGGCTTTAGTCTTGCTCCAGACAGTTTTGAACAATGAGATCCGGTATCTTTATGTGTATGTTGCTCAGCAATGTGCAGTTATATAGTCTTTTATAATTTGCTTTAATTACCCTTAAAATAATATACCATTCATGTACTTATACGTGTTGTTGCATGAAGTAATTAGAAATATGTGTGATGTATTTTTAAACTGTTACCAAAAAGTTCTCAATGATAAGGAATTGATTTCATCCAACAAGATGAAACTGGACAAATTTGTTTGTCCTATTTGTACCTTGAGGATACATATTTAGTAGTGCTGTAAGTATTGTTAAGAAAACTACTCTGGGTGAAAAAAGTATTGCACATATCAATTTCATACTGATTGTGCTTGTTTACTAATTATTAAATAACAGTATAATTTTATGTTGTAGTAGTCTACTACTAATAATAATAACAATCAATCATTTATATTTATGTTATGTATGCCATGTGTATGTTTCGTAGCAGTATTTTTATGCGCTAAATTTGATAAAGTACAAATGTCACCCCTCCCCCCCCCCCCCCTCCGCTCCTCTGATGCAACAATACCCTCTGAGAATCAAAGAGTTAGCACTGATATTTCTTTACTTTTGCTGGAACAACTTTTAGTTTTCATCTAAACGTTATTGATGTTTATGTTCATGTTGACTGTAGCAAAAGCATTTTTGTTTGTCTGTAAGAGCCTTTTTGTTATATTTAATTGACACACTTATTTACCTTAATAATGACGTATAGTTCTATAAAATATGTCGAAAATTAATGAAATTGTAGTTTAATTTGTGTATACATCTCCTCGATAAAAACTGTGGACGCAGAGGGACCTAATCCTTGCACAAGAACGGGAATCCCCGTTGATCTGTTAGGCCTATAAATAGAGAAGGCCGTGCTTGATACCACGTTTGTTACTGCAGACTCAAAGGAATCAAACAAAAAATATGAACACAACGGGCTACTAGCCATGTCGTAAGAGGCATGCCGTAAAAGGCATAATGCGTGGTCTGTTGTGTGTTTGTGTATGTTTATGTGTCTGTGTGTGTGTGTGTGTGAGAGAGAGAGAGAGAGAGAGAGAGAGAGAGAGAGAGAGAGAGAGACAGAGAGGGAGGAAGAGTGAGAGTTTCGACTCCACGTTGACACTTTTCGCCTGACCAGAGTATAGACTTAGAATATGCTATAGGTAGATTTTGGAATCTGCCCCTCATGCAACACTGCCACCGACCTTGTGGTTGTTGTATCATGGTTATTTGTTGACACTCGTATCCTCATCACCGTCATCGACATCATCACCACAATCATCTTCTCATCGTCATTATTTTTATCTTTATTATTATCAGCTTTAACACACACACACACAAAACACCATAATTTCAGATTATTAAGTTTTATTAGAAGATGATTCTCCTTCTAAACAATATCTCCCCCTCCTCTCCAAACAATATTTTCCCCTCCTCTCCAAACAATATTTTCCCCATCTTCTCCAAACAATCTCTCCCCCCCCCCAAAAAAAAAAAACAATATCCCCCCTCCTCTCCAAACAATAGCTTCCCCTCCTCTCCAAACAACATCTCCCCCTCCTCTCCAAACAATAGCTTCCCCTCCTCTCCAAACAACATCTCCCCCTCCTCTTTAAACAATATCTCCCCCTCCTCTCCAAACAACATCTCCCCCTCCTCTCCAAACAACATCTCCCCCCTCCTCTCCAAACAACATCTCCCCCTCCTCTTCAAACATCATCTCCCCCTCCTCTCCAAACAATAGCTTCCCCTCCTCTCCAAACAACATCTCCCCCCTCCTCTTCAAACAATATCTCCCCCTCCTCTCCAAACAATATCTCCAGCTCCTCTCCAAACAATATCTCCCCCTCCTCTCCAAACAATATCTCCCCCTTCTCTCCAAACAATATCTCCAGCTCCTCTCTAAACAATATCTCCCCCTCCTCTCCAAACAATATCTCCCCCTCCTCTCCAAAAACAATATCTCCCCCTCCTCTCCAAACAATATCTCCCCCTCCTCTCCCAAACAATATCTCCCCCTCCTCTCCAAACAATATCTCCCCCCTCCTCTCCAAACAATATCTCCCCCTCCTCTCCAAACAATAAATCCCCCTCCTCTCCAAACAATATCTCCCCCTCCTCTCCAAACAATATCTCCCCCTCCTCTCCAAACAGTATCTCCCCCTCCTCTCTAAACAATATCTCCCCCTCCTCTCCAAACAATATCTCCCCTCCTCTCCAAACAATATATCCCCCTCCTCTCCAAACAGTATCTCCCCCTCCTCTCCAAACAATATCTCCCTCTCCTCTCCAAACAATATCTATCCCTCCTCTCCATACAATATCTCCCCCTCCTCTCCAAACAATATCTCCCTCTCCTCTCCAAACAATATCTCCCCCTCCTCTCCACACAATATATCCCCCTCCTCTCCACACAATATCTCCCCCTCCTCTCCAAACAATATCTCCCCCTCCTCTCCAAACAATATCTCCCCCTCCTCTCCAAACAATATCTCCCCCTCCTCTCCAAACAATATCTCCCTCTCCTCTCCAAACAATATCTATCCCTCCTCTCCATACAATATCTCCCCCTCCTCTCCAAACAATATCTCCCTCTCCTCTCCAAACAATATCTCCCCTCCTCTCCACACAATATATCCCCCTCCTCTCCACACAGTATCTCCCCCTCCTCTCCAAACAATATCTCCCTCTCCTCTCCAAACAACATCTCCCCCTCCTCTCCAAACAATAGCTTCCCCTCCTCTCCAAACAACATCTCCCCCTCCTCTTCAAACAATATCTCCCCCTCCTCTCCAAACAACATCTCCCCCTCTTCCTCCCAAACAACATCTCCCCCTCTCCTCTCCAAACAACATTCTCCCCTCCTCTTCAAACATCATCTCCCCCTCCTCTCCAAACAATAGCTTCCCCTCCTCTCCAAACAACATCTCTCCCCCCTCCTCTTCAAACAATATCTCCCCCTCCTCTCCAAACAATATCTCCAGCTCCTCTCCAAACAATATCTCCCCCTCCTCTCCAAACAATATCTCCCCCTTCTCTCCAAACAATATCTCCAGCTCCTCTCTAAACAATATCTCCCCCTCCTCTCCAAACAATATCTCCCCCTCCTCTCCAAACAATATCTCCCCCTCCTCTCCAAACAATATCTCCCCCTCCTCTCCAAACAATATCTCCCCTCCTCTCCAAACATATATCTCCCCTCCTCTCCAAACAATATCTCCCCCTCCTCTCCAAACAATAAATCCCCACATCCTCTTCCAAACAATATCTCCCCTCCTCTCCAAAACACAATATCTCCCCCTCCTCTCCAAACAGTATCTCCCCCTCCTCTCTAAACAATATCTCCCCCTCCTCTCCAAAAACAATATCTCCCCTCCTCTCCAAACAAATATATCCCCCTCCTCTCCAAACAGTATCTCCCCCTCCTCTCCAAAAACAATATCTCCCCTCTCCTCTCCAAACAATATCTATCCCTCCTCTCCATACAAATATCTCCCCCTCCCTCTCCAAACAATATCTCCCTCTCCTCTCCAAACAATTCTCCCCCTCCTCTCCACACAATATATCCCCCTCCTCTCCACACAGTATCTCCCCCTCCTCTCTCTAACAATATCTCCCTCTCCTCTCCAAACAATATCTATCCCTCCTCTCCAAACAATATCTCCCCCTCCTCTCCAAACAATATCTCCAACTCCTCTCCAAACAGTATCTCCCCCTCCTCTCCAAACAATATCTCCCCCTCCTCTCCAAACAGTATCTCCCCCTCCTCTCCAAACAATATCCCCCCCTCCTCTCCAAACAATATCTTCAGCTCCTCTCCAAACAATATCTCCCCCTCCTCTCCAAACAACATCTCCCCCTCCTCTCCAAACAACATCTCCCCCTCCTCTCCAAACAATATCTCCCCCTCCTCCCCAAACAGTATCTCCCCCTCCTCTCCATACAATATCTCCCCCTCCTCTCCATACAATATCTCCCCCTCCTCTCCAAACAGTATCTCCCCCTCCTCTCATCTCAGTACCATCCTAGTAGCCGCTCGACTCTTGTCAGGAAGGTCAAGTGAGATTTTCCTCTTCTAGGAACGGATTAATCATTCTTACTTTATTTCTGACGGGAAAATTCGTTTAGTATATATTATGTTTAGTTCATTTCCAAGGATCCGACGTATCACTGCAAGTGTCAGTGATATATATACACAAATATTAAAAATTTACAACTCTACACATATAATGTCGGTGAAGGTGTTAATGAAAGTAAAGTAAAGATCCATTTTCATGCTTTAAGGCGCATCGGGCATATGGGAAGAGCGATAACATATTTCTACACACCAATCCGCACTAGGTGGGTAATGTGGTCAGCATTTCGCCGGTCGTCTTTACTTTCCCAGGACATATATCATAGAACCTATTTTAGGCTGGGTGGACCTGCGACGCCCCATGGTTATAAACGTGCTATATATATATATATATATATATATATATATATATATATATATATATATATATATAGCACGATACAAAAAAATACAAAAAGTAACTGTAATTACCATAATGAACGTAAACAAAAGACTGTTCATGCAGGGGTCAGTGACAGACGTGACACAAAAGACTCATCAGCAGACCAGTCTAAGTGTCAAGTACTGAAAGATGAACATGGAAAAGATCATTGCCCTGATGAGAAGGAAGATGATGGCGATACCTACTGTGGTATTGGATCCTGCAAACCTAAAAACATACAGGTAATTCATCAATCTGTTTTGTTGATCTGATGCTGTGTATCTATCCTACTATCAGCAAGTCTATGTTTTGTTGAGGTGCAGTTAAACACAAACAGACTGTAACTGGAAAGATCACAGGAGAGAAAAGAAGCATAAAATCAAAAATAAGTAACAGGAGAAAATAGGGACACGAAAACCTGTTAGGAAAAGAAACATTGAAAACAGGAGCGAGGAAAAGATTAGGAGAATGCTTTTAAATAGCGAGGTAGCGGGTGGCAGGGTTAAGGAAAAGGGGTTATGAAAAGTAAATAACAATGATATGACATAAATAAGTGTTGGTTAGACATCACTATAAGGATGTCGATGTCTTTCTGAGTGTTAATTAGATCCCACTAGAGGGGTGTCGATATTTTAATGAGTGTTGGTTAAATCTCACTAAAAGGGTATCGACATTTTGATGAGTGTTGGTTAGATCTCACTAGAGGGGTGTCGACGTTTTGTTGAATGCTAGTTAGATCTCACTATAGGGGTGCCTACGTTTCCATGCTGGATGTTTTAAATGTGGGTTGAATAAATAGGAGCTTATTATAAGGGTGTTGATGTTGTGTTGAGTGTTATGTAGATCAGACTTTAAGAATGCCATTGTTTTGTTAATAAGCCGTTGAGATCTCAGTATATAAGTTTTTTGTGCTTTTTTTGAGTGTTGCTTAGATGGGATTTTACAAGTTTCGAGACTTTTCAGTGAGTGTTAGTTGAACACCCTTATATAAGAATGTCACTGTTCGGTAAATTATTTTTATTTGTTTTAATTTTTAATAGCAATATTTTAGTTTTTGGTAAACGTGAATGCATATTGATGTATTAGTGTTCATTCGGGTTGTTGTAGTTTCCATCAGGTCATTATTATGATAGAAAGAGAAGGTAGAGAGTGGCTTAACGGTATGGCCAAATAAGAGGTACAGCAAATGATAATTGACAAGGCTGGACTAGATTATGCAGTAGTGTACTCCGATGTTTCTATTTATCGGGGTGTAAGATCTGGGCTAGATCTGGATCTAGGAATGTCAGCTAGAATGAAGGGAAAGATTGTGGACGAATAGAATGGAGTTTTTTTTTTTTTCCTACAACTTCAGTCATCACTGCAGCCCTGTGTTGGATAGCAGAAAACAAAGTTACCAGAGGTATTATTGTGTCGGATTCTCAGTTGGCACTGCGGAAGGTTCAAAATGGACAAATGTAACATAAATGGATACCAAGCATCAGTACGCCAAAATTGCAGGGAACCATGGAGGTATACTGTCCCGGATATTCAGGAGTGCGAGGGAATGAAAGAACCGAGTTTCTGGCCACAAATTGGAAAGATTTGGGAACACTCGTACTGGACACCGAAGATATTCTGAAGACCATATATGAACTACTTTTGGCAGAAGACACGAGATTAGATGAAATAACATGGACAAGAATGGGTGAACGAAGAATAAGGTGTGGATCCGGCAAGGAGGAACCAATGAGAGGAAGAGAACGACGGGCATATAATCAGTGTGCTAGGTGAACATTTAGCATCTACACTTTAAGACATTTGCTGCGGGAGAGGAGCACCTTTGGTATGCCCGGTGTGCTATGATGTCGATTCTTATATCAGTAATCAGTAAAATTATGTTGTAAATCACTCAAAGAGAAGCCTCGGTAGGGTGTATCTAGACACTTGCTTACCCATCCGAAGTAAATTTAACAAAACTCAACATGTGACTCCCATGTTGAGCGCAGACAGAATAAAGCTATGCGGCTAATCATGGGATTACAAGAGACACCCTGACTGTGTGCATGCGAGACAGTACATCCTTGCTTTGCTGAATATTGCAGATAGGCTAAAGGTCCTGCAGACTAAGCCATACCTCAGAGTAGCTGCAGACAGGAAACACTCCACGTATGAAGCTTTGGCTACAGGTAAGGGTCAGAGGCTGAAAATGAAAGAGAAAATCATGGATGGCTCAAGCAGAAGACACATTAAGACAAATACGCATGCTGGAGAACATTGGGCGAGGAGAGGAGTTGGTCAGTCCCAGCAGAATTGTCTGACCTCTGTAGGGTTTTGATCACATTTGGCCGGGTGTGCTGAGAATGGCCAGCGGATGCTACGGAGGTGGAAGTCCAACAGTTGCTTCACGACAGTTTATGTGATCTGATTTGATTATCTATACAAATGGTTTAGTGTTGAGAAGAAAGAGAAGTACCTGGATGGGTTGCTAGCGACAACCAGTGGAAATTCTTCAGTGCAATACAGCCTAGCATTTGACACCACAACATCTAGCATAAGAATGGAGGTGGAGGCGATAACTTCAGCTCTCCAATGGCTGGAGAACAAGATGCATACACGTGTCGTAACTGTAACAGACTCTGAAAGCTTGCTGAGAAAGGTTGCCTTGTGGTTTGGGAGCCCATTCCATAAGTAAAAGAATATACACATTGCTTCATTAGAAGACATGCCGTAAACGACAACTAACTAGGGGTTTGCCGACATCGGATGTGTTTCGCCAAGAAGAGCAGGTATCGAAGATTAACTGTAAACCACAACACAACGCGCCAACTGCCTTTTTCAGAGAGAACTCAGCAGAACAAGTAATTGACTGCAGTATTTTAAATGTAGTCTGGACGTATGTTACTGTGTTGATTTGGATAGGAATATAGATGGCTCCAGTAGATGCACTCACCTTGTGTAAACTAATATTTCTCGCTTAGTGTTGCAAGAACATGGCCTGGTTCACAGCTCTCTACAGTGTCACCGGGCTAGTGATGGCTGCACTCAGTAGTTACATCAGTTCACAGGTAGGTAATACATGGACTAGGTAATACATGGAGTAGGTAATACATGGAGTAGGTAATACATGGAGTAGGTAATACATGGAGTAGGTAATACATGGAGTAGGTAATACATGGAGTAGGTAATACATGGAGTAGGTAATACATGGAGTAGGTAAAACATGGAGTAGGTAATACATGGAGTAGGTAATACATAGCTGGAGAGCCGTCGTGGATTAGCCACTAGCCTGCTGATCCAAAGGTCGTGGGTTTCAAATCCAAACGGAACAGGACTTTAAAAACATTGACGTTGGCTCTCAGGTCGACCAAGTTTCAAAGAGGTATTAGGTAAGCTAAGAATCATGGGAAGTAAAGGTGGCTAGCGTTATGTTGACCACTTTGCCCACCGAGTGCCAACTGGGCTATACACTATAGGACTATTACTATATGGCCAATGCGCCTGAAATCGTGGAAAAGGGTCCTTATACTTTACTGAATACATAGCTGAATGAAGACTCGCTAGGCACTGTTTATAGAGCTACTTTATCTTTGGCAAGGGGCAACATTGCCTTAATGACAATGAAACATCTGATAGGTTTGCTGGTTCTTCAATCGTCATATTTGGCAAACCAATAGATCATGCTGTCATTTATAAAGGTTTTTAAAAAAAAGAGAGATTTGGGAGCAGTATGTCGAGGTTGTTGCAAAATATGATAAATGTGTGGGTACGTAGCTAGTTAGGCAAGATAGACGTGTGAGTACATCCCTAAGTACAGTAGACACCCCAGACGTGTGAAATGCATTGTATTACACCAGACGTGTGTGAGATCTTGTTTCAAACCAGACGTGTATAAGATCTTGTCAAACATCAGGTGTGTGTGAGGTCTTGTCACACACCAGGAGTGTGTCAGGTCTTGTCACACACCAGGAGTGTGTCAGGTCTTGTCACACACCAGGAGTGTGTCAGGTCTTGTCACACACCAGGAGTGTGTCAAGTCTTGTCACACACCAGACATGTGTGAGGTGTTGTCACACATCAAACGTGTGTGAGGTCTTGCCGCATACCATGAGTGTGTGAGGCTTGTCATACACCAGACGTGTGTGATGCCTTACCATACATCTGTGGTCTGTGAGGTCTTATCAAACACAAGATGTTTGTGTGATCTTTTTATAGCAACTAGCAAAAGACTTGAATTATTAGCTTATAAACACTGATGCAGATGTAGGTGAAACGTGTGCATCTATGTTGAGTTTGAACAGACATGGTAATCTCTTGTTGATTTGCACTAGGACAGCTGATTCATTCTCTCAGGCCTTAACCTGTAAATTGGGGTGTGAACAGTCAAGGGCAACATCGTCTTCAGTCATCAGTAGCAAGCCCGTCTACAGGCATTAGTACAGCAAAGTCTTTAGACATCGTTAGCATCACTCTGACATCATTTTAAAAATGTTGTTAAACATCATTTGTAATGCTCTCTTGTGACATCTCTAGCAACACTATTTTCATAAACCATTAACGACACTGTTTTCATAAATCATTACCAACACTGCCTTTATAAACCATTAGCGACACTGTCTTCATAAATCATTACCAACACTGCCTTTATAAACCATTAGCGACACTGTCTTCATAAATCATTACCAACACTATCTTCAGACATTTTTACTACCCTGTCTTCAAATGTCAATAGCAACACCGTCTTCAGATATTATGAACAACACTGTCCAGAAATCATTAAACAACACTGTTGTCGGACATTATCAACAACACTGTCTCATATATTATTACCAACACTAACTTCAAACATGATTACCAACACTAATTTCAGACATGATTAGCAACACTAACTTCAGACATGATTAACAACACTAACTTCATACATGATTAACAACACTAACTTTAGACATTATTAACAACACTAACTTCAGACATTATTAACAACACTAACTTCAGACATTATTAACAACACTATCTTCAGACATGATTAACAACACTAACTTCAGACATGATTAACAACACTAACTTCAGACATGATTAACAACACTAACTTCAGACATGATTAACAACACTAACTTCTGACATGATTAACAACACTAACTTCAGACATTATCAACAACACTATCTTCAGACATTATCTACAACACTAACTTCAGACATTATTAACAACACTAACTTCAGACATTATTAACACTACTAACTTCAGACATTATTAACAGCACTAACTTCACACATTATTAACAACAATGTTCATAAATCATTAACAACACTGTCAACCATATATTCAGGAAGCAATAGCAGCTTTGTCTTCAGACATAATAACACCACTGTTTTCAGACATTTTTAACAACACTGTCTTCAGAAATTATTAACTACACGGTCTTCAGACGTTATAATGAACACTGTCTTCAGACATTATTTACAACACTGTCTTCAGAAATTATTAACTACACGGTCTTCAGACATTATAATGAACACTGTCTTCAGACATTATTTACAACACTGGCTTCAGAATTATTAACTACACGGTCTTCAGACATTATAATGAACACTGTCTTCAGACATTATTTACAACACTGGCTTCAGAATTATTAGCTACACGGTCTTCAGACATTATAATGAACACTGTCTTCAGACATTATTTACAACACTGTCTTCAGAATTATTAACTACACGGTCTTCAGACATTATAATGAACACTGTCTTCAGACATTATTTACAACACTGTCTTCAGAATTATTAACTACACGGTCTTCAGACATTATAATGAACACTGTCTTCAGACATTATTTACAACACTGACTTCAGAAATTATTAACAACACTCTTCAGCATTGTCACATTGTCGTCTGGGATATGTCAGCACAATAGTAAATAAAGCTAGGACAATCCTAAACAAATTAGCATCACAGTGAGAAATTGTATGATGTCTTCCTTGAACAGATTACGTCATTGGAGAAACATTTCAACATGAACAGTTCCGTCAGTGGGTTCCTTATGGCTTGCGATGATCTGGGCTATTTCTCCGCCACCTTACTTGTCAGCTACTACACGAGACGAGTGCACATACCGCGAGTACTCTCCATCTGCAGCATATTTTACGGTGTCTCTGGCATTCTCTGTGCCGTGGCCTTCTTTGGTACTAGAGACCAAATTCCTAGTCCACCCGTGGATAGACAAACAGGTAAATATTTCATCGTTAAAATGAAACTAGTTACTTCGCAAATCATGAAACTATCCTTTCTGTGTGGGCTCCATGGCCTACTGGGTTAATGAAGTGAGAGGGCGGTGGTTGATGGTGTAGAGCTACTGCCTCTTATCATGCATGTCGTAGGCGTCGAATAGTTTATGTTTGTTAACTGAAATCGGATGTGCTGTGCGGAAACACGTAGACTTCCCAGCTTACCTGTGACATGTATGAAATCATACATTCATCAGAATCAACAAGGACCTGGCCGACTGACGTGGGCGATTATGCATCTCATTATCTTGTTATCTCTTACACTGTCTATCCCTTGTGGGTTGACACATTTTTATGTCGGGACAGATGGTTGACAAGGATCTTTCACCATTATCTTCTTCGCTCTCTCTCTCTCTCTCTCTCTCTCTCTCTCTCTCTCTCTCTCTCTCTCTCTCTCTCTCTCCTTCTCTCTGTCACTCTACATAATCTGGTATATCAATGGCAACGTTTTCTAATTTTTCTCTGCTCTCTTGTCAAGCCCGATCCTTACTTTTGTATTAATACCTCCCTGTGTGGGTTCGGGTTCGAGTGATCCGGGTTCCCGTGGAAAAAGGGGGGGGGGGTGCGGTGAAGGGGAGGATAAACCCACTACCCGACTAGCTTAAATGAGTACTGGGTCAATTCATGGGAAGTAAAGGTGGCCAGCGGGATGCTTAGCACATCTCCTAACCCGTGTAGATTGGTCTACAATAATAGAAGCCTAGTATCATATGAGTGAAAAGCCACTGGCGTGAAAATGGGTTCTCCCCATTTACTTTTCTATAATGAAAACAAATCATGAGAACCACCCTTCTTTCACGAAACATCGAATAATAATTCATAATACATAAACATAATAACATTCATCATCTCGTGGTTTGATAAATGGCTTCAGTTATAATGCTTTTCTACAACTACAACAGAATGTATCAGTCTGTGTGCCGACGCCCTTCAATGCCGTGACAAAAGGATGTGAATCATTTTATTTTTTTTTCATCTCCAATACTTTTTCCTTTAACTTTTCAATTGTCGGAATTTCTTTTATTTTCTTTTCTTTTTTCTTTTATTATATAGTTACAAATGATGACTGTAAGTTTCTGATGTTTGTGACAAGTTGTATTCGGGAGGCATCAGACTTCTTCAAAATATATCAATTAGCCTTCAGAACGATCTATTGTTTAATGATATACTTTATACTGCAGCACCACCAGTTTGTTTCTTTTGTTTCTTTAAAACTGTTATTTTAAAAAGAAGAACCCAAACTTCCTTTTTCCTCCCTCCCCCTCCCCTTTAATTTCCTCCCTCTTCCCTTTTTCCTCCTCCTCATGCCTGTGACATTTCCGCATTAGGATGACGTGATGCTGGGATAATTTTTTTTTTAAATAAATAAAGGGTGATATGCTCAAAATCACATTTTCAACCCATATCATTTTCTTTTTTTCATTGTAGGCTCTACCAGGGATCCAGTTTAACTATTGGAAACATAAACAAACATAAAATAAAAAACAAACATTAAATAAAAATAAAAATAACAAGTTCCGCTGCGAATACGAATTGAAGATTTTCTGCAAAGTATCTTATCAAAATTCAGCCAGACAGACAACCTGTGTATATTTTGTCTTTGTCTTCCAGGTGGGAATACTATTATGTCTACTGCTCAGACAGGTTTTACCCAGATGTGTGAGAACTTCAGCACACCTGCCAATCTCACCTGTACAGCCGAATCTAACAGATTAAAGGGCATTCTCCAAATAACAGAAGACTGGAGAATAGCCGCCATTTGTATTATTGCCATTGGTATGATCCTGCAGGGTGTCACCAAATCTCCACGGCAAACTTTTCTCAGCATCTACGTCGACGACAACGTCCCCAGAACAAAGACGTCACTTTATCTTGGTAAGTACATTTTGAATAACAGGTGAGGGAGACAAGTCCTTTCAGACAGCCTGTACTCTCATCACCCACATGTTCTCATCATCAAATACTCATAAATAGCATATCTGGCATATGTTTTCATTATGGCGCCGAGCGGCAGAAATAAAAGTCGGATCTCTCTCAAATAATTTCGGAGAAGTTTGTGTTGCACAATTTGTATATTTAATTATTTACTTGAAATAAATTTGATTGTTTGAACAGAAGCAGGGATAATGGCATCGAACAAAACCACCTTTAAAGGGTTCACATTTAGGAAACTGGGATCAGCTGCTTCGGATCCCACTGCTGGGCCACCATCAACAGTCTCAAGTAATCTGCCTGAAAATGGTTGGTTGTCAAGACCTCCAGTTGTTTCAAAGACTCCCTTGCAGACAAACCAGACAGCAGCTTTGAAGCAGAATGTAAATGTCCAGGCTTCGATCAAGTCATTTGTCAATAAGAAACAAGTGGCAGTAGCAGCTGTAATGCCTCAGAGATCAAGTCCTGCTGTCCATCCCATGCAGAAATTAGCTGTGACCCCTAGGCATTCAGATCCTTAGTTAGTTAGTTAGTTAGTTATTCCTCTTGTGCCAAAGATGGCGCATAGGGCAGAGGTCATAGCTTTCCACGTCTGTCGGTTCTTTGTCCTTACCCAGTGGAAATTACAGAGGATGATGATGATGATTTTGAGACACCAGTGTTTTCACAAAAGACACCAAATAAATTAACAAGACAAGAGGTCTCTACAACAAAGCCTGAAAGTGTGAAAAAGAAAAGGGAAAGTTTTAACAGTGTTCCAAAAGTGATTTCTGATACATCAAACATGACAGTCAGATGATGATGATGATGTGCTGTTTAAACCAAAGAGACGTAGAACAAACCCTGTTGTAGAGAGTGATGCTGAAGATGAAATCATTGACCAAGATGCCAAGACTGTGGCAGATCTGCAGAATACAGCACTGCCAGGTTCACCAAGAATTCCGGATATTTGCCAGCATCCGCTTTTGCAAAGGAAAGACCTTACTTTGCTGAGTGAGCCGGATGTTTTGACACTGAGAGACATTCTGCTGCAGGTGGTTGATGAAGTCTGTGACATCATCTGCCAGATCAAAATGGCAGATTTGATGAAGTTTGTTTCTTCAGACTATGAACGTCTTCAGAAGCTTCTCACTGTTCGGAAGCAAATCAAAGATGTTGGCATTGTCGATGTGGATAAAGCAAGCAAAAGTACAAGCAGACAAGTTTCAAACACCAGCTTCACTTTTTCTGAGTCAAGAAAAGATGCACACAATAGAAAAAGTTTAAAGCTGAGGCCCACTAGTACACTCTTGTCTTCTCAAGGTTCCAGTTCAGAAAGACATTTAGAGTCGAGGGCAATATCAAAACCACCAGGCAACTATCTGACCGCTGCAACACCTGTTCCCTGTGGTGACAGTTTTTTTTGCGGCAGAGAACAGCATCAGTCAGCTTCACAAAAGACATAACAAAGGGGACAGAAACACTGTTAGTAATTCTGGTAGTCAGAGTAGTGCAACAAGGCTGAGTTTTGGAGCTGACAACAAAAATAACAATTCAGCTAGTAACATGAGGAGGAATGTACCAACACAGTCTTCAGATACAATAAATTATAATGAAAAAGCACACTGTTCTTATGAAACAAATACTACATTTGGTCTGTATGCTAAAGATAATACTGAAGTGAGCAGTAGTAAATTAGCCAACAGTCTTGATAGTTCTTGGCAGAGTGTCGAAAGTATGGAAGATAGAGACTTTGCTGACGAAATGGAAGCAGCATTAGCATATGCAGACTTTGATGATGATGGAGAAAGTGTTAACAAAAGGAGTTTTGGAGACAAAACATGCAGCATTGAGTCAAGCAGTAAAAAGCAGCTGACAGATCGAACAAAAAGTGTTGTGAGCTCATTTTGTTCAAATGTTGATGTGGAAGATGTCTCTATGTACAATGAGATAGCATCGTCAGATGATGAAGACTATGAAAGGAACTGGGACTGTCAGTCAGGAGCAGCAGCAGCCTCATCCTCAGAACAAGGGGACAAAACATTTGAAGAGTACACAGCAGTGTTCAGCTCTGCAGATCGAGATGATGGGGCATCTTCAGAGTTTGTTGGTATGAAGTTTGACCATAGTCCTGTTCTGCAGAACATGTTCCGCCAGGTGTTTGGACTGAAAGAGTTCAGACACAATCAGTTACCAGCCATCAATGCTGCATTGTTAGGGCATGACTGTTTCATCCTCATGCCAACAGGAGGTGGCAAGAGTTTGTGTTACCAGCTGCCAGCACTGGTTGCAAATGGTCTTTCTGTGATCATATCTCCTCTAAAAGCCCTAATACAAGACCAGACCCAGCGACTGTTGTCCTTAAATATACCAGCAACTCATTTGTCCAGTGATGGGGAGACAGGGCAGAACCAGTCAGTTTATAATGGCTTGTATCAGCGAGAGCCAGCCTACAAATTGTTATATGTTACTCCAGAAAAGCTGTCGGCCAGTGAGAAATTGTTGAGTTGTCTAGATAGTCTATACAGACGCCAGCAGCTTAACCGTTTTGTCATTGATGAGGCTCATTGCGTCAGTCAGTGGGGCCATGACTTTCGCCCTGACTACAAAAGATTAAATGTGCTGCGGCAGCGGTTTCCTGGCGTTCCTGTGATGGCTCTGACAGCAACGGCCACACCTCGTGTTCGTAAAGACATTGTCCACCAGTTGGGCATGATCAGCCCTAAATGGTTTATGCAGAGCTTCAATAGACCAAACCTCAAGTATAGTGTTCAGAACAAGAAGCCCTCCAATGCCACGACAGACGTCATTGACATTATCAAGAAACGCTTCCCAAGGGACAGTGGCATAGTTTATTGTTTGTCCAGAAAGGAATGTGACACAGTAGCTGCTGAGCTGAGAAAGGCTGGTGTACAAGCAGAACCCTATCATGCCGGTCTTGATGATGGCACCAGGGCTAAAGTCCAGGACAGATGGTTAAATGATGACAAATGCAAGGTGATTTGTGCTACAATTGCTTTTGGCATGGGCATAGACAAAGCCGATGTCAGATTTGTGATACACTACTCACTGCCCAAATCTGTGGAGGGTTACTATCAAGAGGCTGGGCGAGCAGGCAGAGATGGCCTTCTCTCGTACTGTCTCCTGCTCTATACTTATCAGGATGTGAAGAGGCTGAGGAGGATTATTGAATTGGACCAGGCTGCCAACTTTGAGTCAAAGCGGGTTCACATAGATAACTTGTTCAGAATGGTGTCATACTGTGAAAATGTTTCTGACTGCCGGAGATGTCAAATCCTTCAGTATTTTGGTGAATGTAGTTTCTCACGTGATCGATGTGCAGCTGTTAAAGGTGCTGTGTGTGATAATTGTGAGATCAAGGATTCGTTCAGCGTTCGAGATGTGTCTGCAGAAGCTAAGGAAATTGTTAAAGAGTTGAATGCTAGAGGCAATGGCAACTACACTCTCATTCACATCTTGGAGATATTTAAAGGCTCCAATAACACGAAGATTCAGACCTTAGGTCATTCAAAGCTGGCATTACACTCTCGAGGTAAAGACTGGGCAAGGAATGATGCGGAGAGGTTGTGTCGCAAGCTGGTCATTGATGGCATTCTCAAAGAAGAGCTGCAGATAACTGCCCAGGACCATACAGTGTGTTACGTGCGCCTGGGACCACATGCAGTAGAGTTAATGCAGGACAAGCTAAAGGTTGAATTGCCAATTCAGGGAGGCAAGAAACGAAGTAAGCAGACACCTTTCAGCGTGGTACTTATTTAGCACACTTTTAATGTCCCCATCCTGTCTGCTAAATTGTTAGTGTGGCATTGTTGAAATTTGTCATGACTTTCAGACTAAGACATAGTGGTAATTACTATTTTAAAAAAAGAAAATTTAAAAAGCCAAAATATCTATGCAAAGGATAAAACCATTAATAATTTCTCCGTTCTGGCTAAATAATAATAGAAAATATGAAACTGAACTAAGATCACTGATTGCAGTAGCTGTGTTTTGAGAAGAACGATACATTCATAACATCAATATTGAACTGCTGAACTGCATAACTGGACATATCTTGCCCACAGAAAAGGCTTGAAACGTGGACCATAAACAGAACATTTTAAAAGAACTACAAGTTTTGTAGATATGGTGTTAGCGCAGAATGCAAAGAGTAAACTGGAAAGAAAGGAGATCAAATGAAGTATATATCTGGCAAACTATTTAGCATCATGCAAAAAGGGCAGTCTTGAGCTGGTGACAATATTTGACATAGGGCTCTGTTACAGAAAATACTGGATGGATGATCAGGTCCAGGGTTAAGGAAAAAGAGAATGTTCTAGTAAAAACGTTTATCAGACAAGCGTGCGAGAACCTGGCGGTATGGACTTAGATGGAGTTACTGAGAATAGAATGCAGTGGAGGGACAGACTGCTTCAGGTTACCAGTCTTCAGAATAATAGACCTAAAAATGAATGGTCCCTTGATCTGTTCAACTGCATTTTTTAAAGGAAATTAGTTAATTTTTGTAGTTAGTTATTTTTCATTGAGTTCATATCATGTAATAAACTAGTTTGTTATATTAATCATTAAGTCGCTATTAAATATGAATTGTGTAATAAAAAAAAAAAAAAAGTTTTCATTAGCCACAACCATGGTCGCATCCATAAGAAATTTTCATCAAATAACATATTTTCGCGATTAACATACTGAGGGAATGTACAAGGACTGACATCCCAGCAATCTTCGGATTTAAATGCGTGTTCCGACTCCTTCCTCAATACCCAAGGAGTCGATATGCTACAACAGTAGACCCTCGTGAGTGCAAACTCGCTTAATAAGAACACTCCTTTGACACTAACCCAATTTTAGCCCGGGCAGGGATGTATCATTTCTTTTAGAAATCTGTATCCGTTAGGGTGAATTTCTGCAACCACGAACTACGAACTGTTGTTTAGTCCGTTGCGTCATTTATTTTTCTTAAAGTCTTTGTCATGTGGCGTTGGTAGTCACGTCTATCTACAACCTGTTGACTCCTGTACTGTCAAGCAACAATGTGTTCAAAATTCAATACTGTTAAATAATATCAAAGATTGTTGTTTCTTTTTTGAAAACTAGTAACGGGTCGGTCTAGGTTCAGGTGACCTGAGCTTGCTCCTCTCTCGCTCCGAGTCGGTCTAGGATGAGGTGCCCGGGGCCTTCTCCACTTTCCTACGGGTCGGTCTAGGATGGGGTGTCCGAGGCTTGCACTACTGTGTCTGTGGCTTGTTTTAATCTCGGCAGGAGTTGGTGTGGGATGAGGTGTCTTAGGTTTGCTCAGTTCTCGTCACGGGTCAGCCAGGCATGAGGTGTCCTGGGCTTTACCTGCTTTCGTCACGGGTCGGTCTAAGATGAGGTGCCCGGGGCTTGCCATGTTCTCGTCACGAGTAGGTCTGGAATCAGTTAATGGGGCTAGCTCCGCTCTCGTCAAGGGTCTCACGTTTCGGACTGGAATGAGGTGTCCGGACTTGCCTCGCTCTAGTTACGGGTGAGCCTGGGATGAGGTGTCCGGGGCCTTCTCCACTTTCCTTACGTATCAGTCTAGGATGGGGTGTCCGGGGCTTGCACTGCTGTGTCTGTGGCTTGTTTTAATCTCGGCAGGAGTTGGTGTGGGATGAGGTGTCTTAGGTTTGCTCAGCTCTCGTCACGGGTCAGAAAGGCATGAGGTGTCCTAGGCTCTACCCGCTTTCATCACGGGTCGGTCTCTGATGAGGAGTCTGGCCTAGCCCTGCTCTACTTACGGGTGGGATTGGGATCAGGTGTTCCTGGCTAGCTTCACTCTCGTCCAGGGTCGGTCTAGAAAGAGGTGTCCGGGGCTTGCTCGGCTGTCGTCAATGGTTGGTCTAGGATGCAGTGTCACGGACTTGTTCCGCCCTCGTCACATGCCGTCCTGCACGTGCCGTCCTGGCATGAGGGGTCTGGTGCTTGCTCCGATCTCGTCATGGGTCGGCCTCGCATAAGGTGTCCGGGGCTTAATCCCCTCTATTCACGTGTCGGCCTGTGATGAAGTTTTCGGGCTTGCCTCGCTCTAGAGCAATGTGGACCTGGGATGAGGTGTTTCTGCCTTATCCGCTCTCGTCACCGGTCAGTCTGGAATGAGGTGTCCAGGGGTTGCCCCTCTCCATTTAAAGGTCGGTCTCAGATAAGGTGTCTGGGGCTTGCTCCACTCTCGTTACTGATCGGCCTGGCATGAGGTGTCCGGGGCTTGTTTCGATCTCGGCACGAGTTGGTCTGAGATGCGGTGTCCAGGGTTTGCTCCACTTTCGGCATGGGCGGCCTGTGTTGAGGTGTCCTTGGCTTGCTCAGCTCTTGTCATGGGTTGGTCTGGGATGAGGTGACAGGTGCTTGCTCCGCTCTCGTCACGGGTCGGCCTGGCACTTGCCCCGCTTTCGTCACAGGTCGGACTCTGATGAGAAGTCCGGCCTTGCCCTGCTCTACTTAAGGGTGGGCCTAGGATGAGGTATACCCTGCTTGCTTCGCTCTTGTCACGTGTCGGTCGGGTATGAGGTGTCCTGGGTTTGCTCCACTCTTGTAACGAGTCAATCTATGATGAGGTGTCCGGGCTTGCCCTGCTCTCGTCACCTATTGGCCTGTGTTCATGTGTACGTAGCTTGACCAGCGCCGGGCATAAGTCGGCACATTATGACGTGATCTGGGCTTGCTGGGATAAGGTGTTCCTGGCTTGCTTCGCTCTCGTCACGAGTCCGCTGCGGAAGATGGGTTCTAGGCTTGCTCCGCTCTCGTCACGGTCGGTCTGGGATGAGTTGTCCGACGCTTGCTCTCGTCATATATCGGCCTAGCATGAGGTGTCTTGGGCTTGCGCTGCTCTAGTCAAGGATCGGTTTGTGATTAGGTTTTCGGGCTTGCCCCGCTCTAGATACGGGAGGGTCTGGGATAAGGTGTTTCTGGCTTGCTCCGCTCTCGTCACGGGTCAGTCTGAAATTAGGTGACCTAGACTTGCCCTGCTGTCTTAACGTGTCGGAATCAAATAAGGTGTCAGGGGCTTGAACCGCTCTCGTTTTGGGTCGGCCCGGCATGAGGTGTCCGGGGCTTGCTCCGCTTTAGTCACAGGTCGGTCTAGGATGAGGTTTTCGGACTTGCCCCACTCTAGTCACGGGTCGGCCTGAGATGAGGGTCTGTGGCTTGTTTCGATCTCGGCACAAGTTGGTTTAGGATGAGGTGTTTAGGGTTTGCTCTACTCTCGCATTGGCGGCCTGTGTTGAGGTGTCCTGGACTTGTCCAGCTCTCGTCACGTGTCGTCTTTTTTAAAGACTTAAAAAAAAACAGATGAAGTAAACGTAACTGAAGACAAAATAGATAAACAGAAATGTAAAAGCTCAGATAACATACACAGGTAACAAATGTTGGTTGACGAGGAAATATAAAGAGATAAATTATGACATATAATGTCATGGCATGCATTGCTTGCCAGTGACAGTAGCAGAAACAAAAATCAAGCGATGTATATTCATTAATTTATTATTATTTTTTTTTTAACATTTGCTTTTAATTTTATTTTAGTTCTACCATGTGCTAGTGAAAGTTAGAGTGTCTGTAAAAACATGGAACGAAAACTTAAGTCACTGGACAAAAATTGGTCAAGAAATTAATAAACAAAATGACATTAATTGTTTGTACACAAATTTGCAAAAATGTATGCGCATTCAATGATGTCAACATTTATAAGCCAAAAAAGATAACAATTTATATTGAATAGGACTATTCTGAGATTATGAGGACAAAAAAGCGCTAAAAAGAAACAGAAATGAGAAACAAATGAACTGAGCGGAAAGTATATCTACGAGAAACGCTACAACAAATGTTAATGAGAGGGACACTAAACCCTGTAACGGACTGTACTAAATTGAAGACTATCGGACTTCATTTCATTCGCGAATCGAAAATATTGCACAGGAGAGAGAGAGAGAGCAAAATGGAATGATCAACTGTTAGCCATATGTGATCTGTAAACGGTACAACTGGGTGATAATAAACGACTAACGCAACCAGTGTAAGAAACACTTGTTAAGCAAAATCCTTCGGGTCTCCTCCTGTCCCTCTGTTGGGTCGGTCGGTCGGTGTTGATCCGCTGGTCCATTGGTCAGTCGGTCGGTCGATTTCTCTTGTCAGTTGGGCTTACCTGTCAGTAGTATGGGTAATCGTTGTCTCTTAGTCTGTCAGTTAGCTCTCGTACAGGCATCTCTATTACAGAAGAGTGGCTAAATCGTCGAGTTTGTCAGTTCAGTTTAGTAAGTCAGTCAACCACTCATGATATTGAGTGCCCTACTGGTCCCAGCAAAGTTTGACTTTTGCCATGTAACGACCAATTAGGCGCATAGCTAGTTGGTAGAGTAGATTTTTACCCCACTAGGACATCACTTAATCGATAAACTCCCGATGACACAAAGTGCCACCACGTGGATTACTGTGGAGAGGTCCCAGAAACTTCGGAAAGCCAATTGGCCATAATTATGGCCTGACTATTTTGCGGCCCGCAGCACAAGGGTGGGGCTTCAAATAACGAAAAATTTTGTCTTAAAAAGGACGGCAAGTTAACTCTACAAATACGTAGATAGTTTACTGACTGACTGACTTTATACCCCACCAGGACATCCCACAAGCGATAAACACCCGATGACACAAAGTGCCACCATGTGGCTGAGGATCACCGTGATAAGGTCCCAGAAACCGCGTTCAGTCTTTAGACTATATTTATGGCCAGGCTATATTGCGGCCCATGGCAAAAGCCAGAGTAGGGTTTCAAATACCGAAAAATTTGATTTGGTTGATTGACTTACAAGCCTGAACTGACCAACTCAACGATATAGACATTCTGCTGTGATACAGATGCCTGTACGAGAGATAACAGGCTGATTACAGACAAGGAAGCTCGGCGGACAAGAGAAATGGCCGAGAAATGGCCGACCGACAGACGAGAGGACACCGACGGACACCAGACACCGACCAACGGACCGACGGACTGACACCGACCAACTGACCGACGAACACCGGTCGGCCTGGCATAAGGTGTCTGGGGCTTGCTCTGCTCTAGTCAGGTGTCAGTATGCGATGAGTTGTCCTTGGCATGTTTCGATCTCGGCTCGAGTTGCCTTGGTATATGGTGTCCGGTGGTTGTTTCAGTCTCGGCACAGGCGTCCTGTGTTGCTCAATATGGTGAAGTGAAAAGGTCTAGTACTTTATTAATCAAAGATTCATTAGAAAGCAGTGAAACGGGTTCTGAAATGAATGACTCCTTGTCTCCATACTTTAGGAATCACGACAGGGATGTCTATCTTTGGACCTGGAATTGCCTTTGCACTTGGAGGAGTGTTTAGCAGTATATACGTCACACTAGAAGGTAGGCATCTGTTGTCCTCAGTCGCTATAATTTTACCGATACCTATTTATTGTATGCTTTATGTAAGCTTCAAAACATGAAAGTTGGAAGAAAAGAGAGGCAGAAGGAGGCCAAGTAAGAACAAGTTAGTTTAATGAGTAAGAAAAGAAAATTAGTAACCATGAAAATTCAATGTCTGAAAAAAGGACCCAAAAAAATAAAATCAGGAATGAAGTCATGAGAGAAAAGTAGGCACCGATTTTAAATTACATACAATGACAGCAACTAAAATATGTTGCCCACTAAGAGGATACCTCCTGACGTCATTTCATGCAAAGCATTCATTAGCAGAGACGAAGGACGTAGAGCACAATGTAGATCAAGAAACATATGGACATATAAAATGAGAAAAACTCCACAGCACAATGGCGGCGACGGAAAGAGCAAGGAGCAGGATCTTATATCCCCCTCCACATACCTGGTGGGGAAAAAGAAAATAAAGAATGAGGAGAAATCACCATAAGCATCGTGTTGGCTTGGCTTGGCTTTTTTACCCCACCAGGACATCACACAAGCGATAAACACCCGATGACACAAAGTGCCACCATGCGGATGAGGATCACCGTGGAGAGGTCCCAGAAACCGCGTTCAGACATTTGGCCATAATGATGACCTGCCTATATTGCGGCCCCTGGCAAAAGCCAGAGTGGGGCTTCAAATAACAATAAATAACATCCTAAAAAGGACGTAAGGCTATAGCATCGTGTTGTAAAAAAGTAACCAAAAAAGGGTCTTACTGAAACGGGATGTATCGGGTCAAAATGTGAAAGTAATCTCACACAGACTGGAGGGTATGTAATACTTCATGTCTAATAATCTGACACAGACTGGAGGGTATGTAATACTTCATGCCCCATAATCTGACACAGACTGGAAGGTATGTAATACTTGATGTATAATAATCTGACGCAGACTGGAGGGTATGTAATACTTTATGTCCCATAATCTGACACAGACTGGAGGGTATGTAATACTTCATGTCCCATAATCTGACACAGACTGGACGGTATGTAATACTTTATGTCCCATAATCTGACACAGACTGGAGGGTATGTAATACTTCATGTCCCATAATCTGACACAGACTGGAGGGTATGTAATACTTGATGTATAATAATCTGACGCAGACTGGAGGGTATGTAATACTTCATGTCCCATAATCTGACACATACTGGAAGGTGTGTAATACTTCATATCTCAAAGTTAGTAACTGCTGCGGGTAATCTTTGTTGTCATTAATCGTTACATTTACTATTTGACTATCGATCTGTAGTGCGATTCTTTGGGTTGGAGAAGTAAAGGTCCCTTTTCCACGCCCTTAGGCATATAGGGCTAGACCTATATTTGTATAGACCAGTTGGCACAAGATGGGGGATGTGCTCCGCATGGCGTCGGCCGCCTTTTCTCCCTGGACTGCACCCGGTACCCACTCAAGTTTTGGTCAACCTGGGAGTCAAGGTCATTTTTAAAAAAAGGTCAGGTTCCGAAGGAAGCGAAACAACGACCTTTCGATCCGCACGCGGGCGTCCAGCCGCTACGCCACGGCGACTTCCCTATTCGTAATCATTCACGTGTAAAGCCTCTAATACCATAGTGGGTGGTTAAGATAAAGAGCATTCTTGTGGCTCTCAAGGTCCTCTCTGTGTAATATTCTCCGAAGCAACAGTAGAACCAGTATAGCCAACGTTCACTGCGGTGACGGTACTCCATTTTACTAACCAATGTCCTGTTTGTCACTCCAGAAACAAGCATGTCACCAAGTGACCCAAGATGGCTCGGTGCCTGGTGGTTGGGCTTTCTTGTCTTCGGGGGAGCTGCTCTGATCGTCTCTTTGCCAATATTCTTCTTTCCCAAGAACATGCACAACCACAAGCGACACCTATTCTAGGATGTAGTATGCAGGTGTTTATAACGAAATAGCATTCACTATAGGATGTAGTATGCAGGTGTTTATAACGAAATAGCATTCACTACAGGATGTAGTATGCAGGTGTTCATAACGAAATAGCAGTCACTATAGGATGTAGTATGCAGGTGTTCATAACGAAATAGCATTCACTACGGGATGTAGTAAGCAGGTGTTCATAACGAAATAGCAGTCACTATAGGATGTAGTATGCAGGTGTTCATAACGAAATAGCAGTCACTATAGGATGTAGCATGCAGGTGTTTATAACGAAATAGCAGTCACTATAGGATGTAGTATGCAGGTGTTCATAACGAAATAGCAGTCACTATAGGATGTAGTATGCAGGTGTTAATAACGAAATAGGTGTTCATAACGAAATTGCATTCACTATAGGATGTAGCATGCAGGTGTTAATAACGAAATAGCATTCACTACAGGATGTAGCATGCAGGTGTTCATAACGAAATAGCATTCACTATAGGATGTAGTATGCAGGTGTTAATAGCGAAATAGCATTCACTATAGGATGTAGCATGCAGGTGTTCATAACGAAATAGCATTCACTACAGGATGTAGTATGCAGGTGTTCATAACGAAATAGCATTCACTACGGAATGTAGTAAGCAGGTGTTTGTGACGAAATACGACGAAACCTGAGGCAATCAATTGTACAAATTGTTGTTATTCTTCTTTGTTGAAAGTGCTTACTGTCAAGTTTAATTATGCTTGCCAAGATATGACACAAAGACCTAACCAGATTCCTATAATGTCAACGGGTGATGGTGCCAGAAGATTGCTCAATGATATTTTGAATGACATCTATGACAGTATTTGCAGTAAAACCGAGGCTAGACGGTTACCTTCCGTCGCCAAGGTATTTGGTTTGAATCCGCTTCGTGGCAGGATTGTTATAATTGACTTTACGATTGACCCAGCCTAAAATGCGGATCACAAAAGGTCATGAGAAGTAAAACTGACAAGTGTGATATGCCGGAGCCATCAGTGGCTCAGTCTGACTTGGTCACATTTGTATGTGCAACAGTTATAGAAACTAAACTATTTAAAGTTTAGAAGCACGATAAAAATATTGACAGGTTTTGATGGATACTCAAAGATTCGGAGAAAACAGTATGTAAGATACAAGACGCACTAGACAACATTCAAATTCAAAGGGTTTCACACCTGTTATCTCCATACGCCTGGAGCGCTGTCAGATGGATAAGTGTAATTCCATGTACCATGAGAAAAAAAATTGAAAATATCACGAACTGGGATAACTTGGCTCTGTAGTAAACAGCAATGCAGAGTGTACTAAAGAAGTTGAAAAGCAAGCAAATCTAAAATGTCGAGAGCATGTATTTTCCCGGTGGCAGCATACGGATGGACAATCTCGCAATTTGTAGAGAAGAAAATCAAAGCGTTTGAGCTAAAATAATAAAGATTCTTAGAATACCATTGACCACGAAGAAAAGAATTCTTTAAGTTTCTAAAAGATCTGAACAATGAGGACAATTGACTCGTGAAACATAATCTTGCCTCAGAAGTTAAAATACTTCGAAAGTATCAAACGTCTCAAAAGCGTGAAATGAACAGAAGTGGAATGAATGGTGCCAGATAAGAGAAGCAGGAGTTGACTAGCAGGAAGATAAATACATGCTATAAGAGACAGTAAATTCAAACATGAAAGTGTATGAGGCGTTGATTTGGCGGGAGACCGAGTTTATTTCAGGCTTACTGTTATGGGAGTGACGTTCAGTAAACAGTCTGTTACAAGATGATGATGAAAATGTCATATACTTACCGTCAGCGGTACTCAAGACTGAAAGACTGGGAAAAGTGCAAAATGAAGCCATGCGCATTATTCTGGGGTGCACAAGAGACACTTCTCTCGTAGCAGTGAGATATCTTCTTGACTTTTCTGTCAATGCAACATTGGATGACGATTCGGAGGACTCGTGTATGACTGAAGATAAGCTCGAATCTGAAGCACCCTCTGCACAATGTTCTCTGTAGGGAAAGGAAATCAGGCTAAAAAGGGGCAAATCGTGGCAAAGGACGATGTTATAGAGGTCTGCAATTTTAAAGACATCAACGAATAATGGATACCTGTGTCCCAGGTGATCATTGCACATTTTCCTGTGTTGTCACGCTTGATGTCGGGAGCAGAATCCAGTTGCTATCAACACAGAGGTCCACGCGCATATATGTGAAAATTTAGATTAGGCGAATGCGGATGTACATAGATGGGTCCGTTGTACGAGGACAAACAAGTGCATGGGCATTTATTGCGGGCTCTTCATGTAGAACAGTACAGGAGGCAAATGGTGCCTTTAGTATGACTACTAACAGCATGACAATGTAGGCGGTGACGGTAACAAGAACTTCTATGTGGCTAGCATCGCAGGGCTATTCTCACGTGTGTGTGTGTGTGTGTGTGTGTGTGTGTGTGTGTGTGTCTGTGGGTGCGTGTGTGTGTGCCGATTGATTACATGAGTATGATCCGGCTGTTCAAGGCGGGCTTTGTACGCAGACAGTGGATCAAGCCATTGTAAAACACCACTATGCGTAGAGTTACCTTTATCTTTGTCTCAGGGCATGCAGCTGTTGTTGGCAATGAAAGAGCCGACATATTATCCAGCTCTGCTTTAGTTACAGAGGGATAGTCCATGGATCATGCGGTCATTGCTAACGCCATTGGAGAGGTGGGACGTTTAGAGGGATTTGGGAGCAGCACATCCACATCTTTGCTAAGAGAGCATGAATTGGGAGTAAAGATCGGCACAGCCAGGCTCGAAAAGACACCGGAGGCACGAGAAGTCTTGCCAACCAACATAGGACTGGGACCATCAACTGCGGGACGCTGATGTATATGTTAAAGGGAGAATCTGAGCACTATGGACGTGTCCGGTACCGTGAAGATAACACAAATCATAACTCACAAACTCATTAAAAATTGCCATACGTTCAGGGCGTATACTACAGGTAGCTGACCCTCGTTTAAACGATAGAGTGTCATATGATATGTTTATTTCTATCAGACCTGCTCAAATCCGTGCTTCGCCTGGCTATTAACCCAGTTTACATGTGTCTGACGTTTGCCACCGCTTTCTCAATACTGATGGTGAGTGGGATCATGTCTTTCCTTCCCAAGTATCTGGAAACGCAGTTCACAATTCCGGCATCCAAAGCTAACCTTTTGATAGGTAAGGAATCATGTCATTTGTATAGCGGTTTTCCCTGAAGAAATTATTTTATTAGTTAAATATAACATGTTTCAGCTCATGCAGTACCAGACAACTGGACTTCTATTCAATAATTGGTCATCACACGATAAACTTAACTTATCTCTTGGTGTCTTGTCAACACGGTGACGAATTCGTATAATTATTTAGGGTTCATTCAAAAATCTATGTAAAACATGGTTAAGTACCTTTGGAAGTCCCGGCGAGATTTTGACTACATCGTAAATTGAGTGCCTGCTGGTCTTTGACATTAATTACGCATCTTTGATCACTTTCCTAATGAGCAGTGAGTGTGAAACAAGTCGTTGATTTTACCTACTTCATTGAGTTATTAGAACTAAGCTTATCAGTTTATCCTGGACTATTGTAAGGATTGAGCAACAATGAGAGAAGCTGCTCCAATTCTGGTATTTGTACTTGTTTTGAGTGCAACTAAGTATATAAATAATTGATGCAACCTCCTAAAAATTGTTGTATGTATAGTGCACACTATTTTGCACACAATTTGTATCTTTGTAAATATATATATATATATAGGACATTGTTATTGTAGTATGCAACAGTATGCAATACCGACGACCATTTTAAGCATGTTATTGTAGTATGCAACAGTATGCAATACCGACGACCATTTTAAGCATGTTATTCAGCACTACTGTAAAAGATTCTGATAGACCATTAGTGGTGAGTGTCGCGTCATTTTTATCTTCAGAAATCACAGTGTGTGTGGGTGTGTGTGTGTGTGTTTATGTGTGTGTGTGTCTGTGTGCGTATGTGTATGTATATACATGTGTGTGTGTGTGTATGTGGGACTGAGAATGAATATGTTAAGTTTTACTACATTCGGTAACCACGTTTGTGAATATGTGTGTTTGTGTGTATTTCTGTGAAAATCTGTGTAAATATTGTATTTCAATAATACAGGTCTATCATTCACTTACAAATTGCTCTAGCTGTGAGTCCAGAAAAGATAGTCAACATGATTGCTCTCTTCTATACAGATTTTTCTTGCATTATAATTAAAAAAATTACAAAATGTCTTTCCTAGTAAAGAGAGGTGTAAGACACGGATGTGTTATGTCATCCTTAATTTTTTAACTTGTGATTGATAGGATACTTAAGAAAACAGCAGACAAGACATCGAGAGGCATAATGATGGACTCCATTCACCATGCTCGAGGACCTTGATTTTGCATATGATATAGCACTCCTATCACGTAAACATGAACACACACATGAGAAAAGTTGCAGATTACATAGCACAGCAGTATGGTGGGACTGAGAATTAAAAAAAGGAAAAACTAAGATTATGAATAACGGTCCAAGAACTCGAAAATGCAGAACACTTTGCAGTCTTAGCAGTGTGGTGTCCCTTACTGGGAGGGACAGGTGAAATCGTACAATCGCGTTTGAACAAAGCTAGAGCCGCTTTTGGAAAGATGAGACAAATCTGGAAAACCAACAGTAACTGCAGAGGAAAAAACTGGATCAGAATGCCGAAGAACGACCGAAAAGGATGTGCACAAGCTATCCACCTTCCACCACACATGTCTACGTAGAATTATCAATATTTTCTGGCCATATTCAGTTTTAAACACTCAGCTACTTCAAGTCAAAAACCAGAAACTCTAAACAGTATGACAACAAAGAGAAGATGGAAATCGCTTGGCCACTTTATGTGAATGAATCCTGACATACCTGGCAAATAGCTTTTACCTGGACACCTGGGGCAATGAGAGAGAACAAGCACCAAAAAAAAAAAAAAAAACAACTTGGAGCCGAACGATGGAAACTGAACTGTTTGCTGCAACTCTGATTGGACAGTACAGGAAACAATAAAAAGTCCTCTCTGAAGCCTCAAGTGCTACTAGGAACAAAGAGAACTTATGATATTAAAGGATGCTAGCTGTGAGTCTGCGTCTGGGCTTCAGCTTTACAAACGCGCTGGGTTGCCGGGTTCGAACCCAGTTGCATGCGATTTGGTAACAAAGGTGTTGCTTTGGTTTACACAGTAGTATCAAGAACCTACTACTGAGTGGTAATGACAAACTACTGAACGTAAAATTTGCTAAGGAAAACCACAACAGCCACAAAATGAGTTTTGATACTGCAGCGTCATATCAAGAATAGGCAGCTAACATTTGTTCAAACAACCTTTGATTAGCTAATGTGCTAACGTGACCCGACTTTGCTACCAGTACTAGTTCCGTTCTATCGGCAGGTGGTGTGACGTTCACATCAGCACCTCTGGGGACCATCGTTGGGGGGTACGTGACTTCCAGGTTCAAGATGTCACCAAAGACATGCCTCAAGTTTGTCCTCATCACTAAGTTCATCGATGTTGCCGTTTCTTGTCTTGGGTTTATCCTCGGTTGTGACCAGCCCAGGTTCTACACTGGAGCACACACTGGCAGGTGAGAGACTAGATATTGTATTGATTCCCATTAAATGTCCAGTATCATGTATTTTAATGGCAAGAGTTGGATTATTATTATTTCACAGTACAAATAAATCGGTTGATAGTACACATTGCTGTCTAACATTTAATGCAAGAAATGATGGGTATAATTGTAACAGAAAGTGAAAACAAGGGTCTGGGTTTAAACAGCAGAGAATGTAATGGTAATTACAACGAAAACTGACCCTCCAAAATGCAGCATCAAAGTAAATGGGGCAAACCTCAAGCAAGTTGAAATGTTTAATTACTTGGGTACCCTGATAAGATCGGATGAAATATGTATTAAGGAAGTTAAATGTTAAATATCGCAAGCAAAGGCAGCATTTTAAAAAAAATTGAGAGGAGAAAGATAATTAGTAAAAGTTATTTAAATCCTGTATTAATGTATGGATAGGAATCATGGACAGTCAGTAACAGTGAAAACTTATTTGGAAGCTGCGGAGACGTGGTTTTGCAGACGAAGGATGACAATACCCTGGACAGGTAAAAAGAGAAATGACAAATTTTTGGAAGAAACTGACTCACGAAGAGAACTGATTGCCCACATCAGAAAGAGATAATATACATTCTGTAGTCATGTGATGAAAACAAGGAAACTGAAGTACATCGTGACGGTACGAAAGTTGGAGGGGAAGAGAGGCAGAGGGAGACCGAGAGAACAGATGCTGGACAGTCTGACGTCATGTCAGAGTTGAATGGAAAAACACGAGACAGAAGGTTGTGGATACACATGACAACCAACGCCACGCGGCATGGACTTTAGGAGGAAGAAGAATTGGATTATATCACGCTATTCGTTGTTTAAATGCAAATAACTATAGTGAATAGGCAAATGCAAATTAGAAATTAGAAGAATGCGAATGAGGCGTTGCAAAACAGAGTTATTAGGCGCCTAATGGGAAGTTTAGCAAGTGACGTGTCGTCTGCGATGTAATGTATTCCCACCTTGCTCTGTTTCTTGTCATATGTGTGCACCATTTCATGCTTGTTTCTCCGTCTTTTAATGTCATCAATCTATCTGCTTATTCCCAGCTTGCTCTGTTTCTTGTCGTATGTGTGTATCGTATCACTGTTGTTTGTCCATCTTTTAGTGTCATCAATCTATCTGCTTATTCCCAGCTTGCTCTGTTTCTTGTCATATGTGTGCATCATATCACGGTTGTTTGTCCATCTTTTAGTGTCATCAACCTATCTGCTTATTCCCAGCTTGCTCTGTTTCTTGTCATATTTGTGCATCATATCACGGTTGTTTGTCCATCTTTTAGTGTCATCAATCTACCTGCTTATTCCCAGTTTGCTCTGATTCTTGTCATATGTGTGCATCATATCACGGTTGTTTGTCCATCTTTTAGTGTCATCAATCTACCTGCTTATTCCCAGTTTGCTCTGATTCTTGTCATATGTGTGCATCATATCACGGTTGTTTGTCCATCTTTTAGTGTCATCAATCTATCTGCTTATTCCCAGCTTGCTTTGTATCTTGTCATAGGTGTGCACCATTTCACGGTTGTTTGTCCGTCTTTTAATGTCATCAATCTATCTGATTGGTTATTTACATATTAGTTGCTTATCTTAAACTGCTCCCTTGATTATGTTTTTCACAAAAGATGTATATATGTTAACGAAACCGAAATATTTAATAACTTGTATGTTGAAATCGGTCTAGTTTTATGTTTAAATGTATTTAATATACTATTCCTTGAGAACTAATGTTCCACTGAAATGCTTTTAGTTTTAACACCCACAACGTTCACTTAGTTTTGAGTTAAGGTAAGCTCTTAAGTTAAACATAGAACACCACACTTATGTTTGTTGTCTATCCTCTAAGTTACAGCCCCGGTCACCAGAACACGTCCCAGTGTCTACATGACTGTCATTGTGACGACCAGAAATACTTCCCTGTTTGTGGAAGTGACGGAAATACTTACTTCTCACCTTGCAATGCTGGCTGTCTGACTATGAATAATCAGGTGACTCATGAATTGTGTGTCTCACTTCGCAGTTCTCATCTCTCGTTTTATATAATATAATATGTATCCTTTACTGGGCTGTAAACTTATATACTTAATTATTCTTAGCAGAAAAGAACGAAGAATCACCGAACAGACAGTGAACTGTAAAACCAAGGACATCCAGAGAACAAAAATGACGAACACTAATGAGTTAGGACAACAATTTGCATTCCATAAAGTTAACAATTTTTAAAAGCGTAAATTTTGTAACGACTCACTTAGATTAGATGTAATTTGCAATGTTCACTTCCCTAAAGATGGTAAGGCCATGGGCGATAATCACCTTTTAACTAGCTCGAAGAACATGTTCAGGCTGTTAAATCAGGTGACATGCATTTACAAAAATGTATTGCTCTAAGTAAGCTTCAAATAGAATTCGCTATTGTTAGACGACAAATTCGCTATTGTTAGGTCTGAATCAAATGTTATTTTACCACCACATCTTGCCCAACAGAATGAGATATACATCAGATCATTGGTTACCTTAACACTGGTATTACAATTTGAAATGTTGCGCTGCGAATTCTTGTCTCCTGTTAGACAGTCTATCGACTACAACAAGGTTTTCTATCAACAGATGATTTAAGGATAGGCCGGGACCACAAATCTTAGCGACTTTGTGACAGGCTTTGTTTGACTTTTAATTTCAACAAAGTTTTCTATCAATTGATGATTTAAGGATAAGCCGTGACCACAAATCTGAACGACGTTGTGACAGGCTTTGTTTGACTTTTGATTTTATATTATTTGTTGACAGTGATATCTCTGAAGAAATCTCTCCGTAAAGACATAACAATGATATCTCTGAAGAAATCTCTCCGTAAAGACATAAAAATGATATCTCTGAAGAAATCTCTCCGTAAAGACATAACAATGATATCTCTGAAGAAATCTCTCCGTAAAGACATAACAATGATATCTCTGAAGAAATCTCTCCGTAAAGACATAACAATGATATCTCTGAAGAAATCTCTCCGTAAAGACATAACAATGATATCGCTGAAGAAATCTCTCCGTAAAGACATAACAATGATATCGCTGAAGAAATCTCTCCGTAAAGACATAACAATGATATCGCTGAAGAAATCTCCCAGTAAAGACATAACAATGATATCGCTGAAGAAATCTCTCCGTAAAGACATAACAATGATATCTCTGAAGAAATCTCCCAGTAAAGACATAACAATGATATCTCTGAAGAAATCTCCCAGTAAAGACATAACAATGATATCGCTGAAGAAATCTCTCCGTAAAGACATAACAATGATATCTCTGAAGAAATCTCCCAGTAAAGACATAACAATGATATCTCTGAAGAAATCTCTCCGTAAAGACATAACAATGATATCTCTGAAGAAATCTCCCAGTAAAGACATAACAATGATATCGCTGAAGAAATCTCTCCGTAAAGACATAACAATGTCCTGTATAACTGTACATTCCCAACAGATGTTCACCAACTGCAGCTGCATAGTTTCAAACTCCACACAGACCGCCACCGGAGGTCTATGTCCGCAGGACTGCGACATGTTGAATCCTTACTTGGTCATTAATGCAGTGGGAGCTTTCCTCTCCACCCTGGGCTTTATGCCAGCTTTCATTGCCACCATCAGGTAAATAATCATTAGATAACATAGAGAGGTCAAAGAGGTTGGACTAGATTCTATCCATGTGATCGAAGAAGCTGGAACGTATAGAATTGGATGGGATAATATTCTGTAAGCCCTAAGTAGGCATATATGCACATGAGGATTGTGACAATTGTGTTGATATTGCTTATGATAATGAGGATGATAGTGAATGTGATACACACCGATTTAGAAATAAAAAAATAAAAAACCGTTCACCTCGTTTTGATCCTCTTGAGCTTTGCCGATTATTAAGCAGAGTTGCCAAATACCTTTTAAAGAGCGAATACAGAGGCAGAAGGAGACATCAAATCATGTAAAACTGACTGCATGCGTCATCATCAGCATCATCATCATTATTATGACTATCGTCAGCTTCCAGTGTTGCCGTTAAATGTGCACGGAAGGAGCAGTCGGTGGTTAAGCTCTCGATGGGTAGCACCTGGCACAGCCATTCCATGCGAATGTGTGTCTTTAATGCCATCAGCTCATGTTTCTAAAATGCAGTGAATAAGGCACTAGAACAGAAAACAACATCATGTGAAATGCGCAGTCTCTGTAAGGTCACTCCGTAAGGGACAGTTGTATGAACACCAGCATTTGAGATCAAGCTAAAAAAGACCATGTCTGGGTTATATTGACAGACAAAGAATGAAATGTTTCGGGTCATCTAGCGAGAATGCGTCCAGACCAAAGTGCATAATAGAATTTCTACAACAGAACATCTGCGAGGAAGTCGAGGAAAGGAGCAAGAAAGAGATGTAACAATAGTGCAGCTAAAACTGGTAAATAGGACGAACAAAACCCAAACTACACAAGAAGCACAAGACAACTACAGAAAACTAGGACACTCGGCTACAGCCTGGTGACAGTGAGACGAAAATAAATCAAAAACAAAAAAAAGAAGTCTATTTTCTCCTTAGACACACACTATACGAATTGTTTATGTGGTTTTTCAGTCATCACTTATTTTCTCAGAAAACGAAAGTCACGAATATTTGTTGAATGCACTTTAAAGACAACTGTAAACCACCATCACTAGCGTGCACCAGACAGGTTTTTTTTTTTTTGTTAAGTTAATGTCTAGCAAGCTGCCCTTACTTTTTAATTCTAATCACCCATCCTCCCGAATACTTCCCAAAATGTAACTAAATGAAGAATCAAATGTACAAGAAAAAAAAGAAGAACAGGTGGAGGAGAATAAGAAGAAGAAGAAGAAGAAGAAGAAGAAGAAAAAGAAGAAGAAGAAGAAGAAGAAGAAGAAGAAGAAGAAGAAGAAGAAGAAGAAGAAGAAGAAGAAGAAGAAGAAGAAGAAGAAGAAGAAGAAGAAGAAGAAGAAGAAGAAGAAGAAGAAGAAGAAGAAGAAGAAGAAGAAGAAGAAGAAGAAGAAGAAGAAGAAGAAGAAGAAGAAGAGAGAGAAGAAGAAGAAGAAGAAGAAGAAGAAGAAGAAGAAGAAGAAGAAGAAGAAGAAGAAGAAGAAGAAGAAGAAGAAAGAAGAAGAAGAAGAAGAAGAAGAAGAAGAAGAAGAAGAGAAGAAGAAGAAGAAGAAGAAGAAGAAGAGAAGAAGAAGAAGAAGAAGAAGAAGAAGAAGAAGAAGAAGAAGAAGAAGAAGAAGAAGAAGAAGAAGAAGAAGAAGAAGAAGAAGAAGAAGAAGAAGAAGAAAGAAGAAGAAGAAGAAGAAGAAGAAGAAGAAGAAGAAGAAGAAGAAGAAGAAGAAGAAGAAGATGACGATGATGATGATGATGATGATGGTCTGATTGGAAATCACTTATGTCCTAGGTGTGCATGACTTTGAATTTAAAAAGAAACACAAAAAAAAAGCAACAATTTGTGTCTAATATGCAGGTCGTTAAAAAAGCGAAAACAATGTAGACAAAAGTAGCCCGAAGACTGTGTCGTGTTTTAAACATGTGTACTTGGTTTACAACACACGGACCTGCCTCTGTCTATGTGACATGTAAGGACTTAACATGCAGATAAGCTACACGTAAGGATAGATTAGCTGATGTCGCTCATCTGGACGACAATCTACTTTATGATAAAGCAGACATGACTCATCTTGGGATCAGATAAACAATGCGCCAAGACAGAGTGAGTTTTCTTACTTGAAGAGATTCAATTTAAAAAAAAAAATGAACAGTTCGTACGAAATATTTTCAAGATTTAGGGAAATATGAGGCGGAGTTTCAATCAGACACCACTAGTGAAAGTAAAAGGGTAACAAGTAAGGGAGAGAGTGCTTATGATTTTCTCAAAGTGAGTGACGTCATATCGAGAACTGTTGTTTGATTGAATGATTGTCTCAAAGTGAGTGACGTCCTTACGTGAACTGTTGTTTGATTGAATGATTCGTTCTTTGATTTCTAAACACACAGGTCAGTAACAGAAGAAGAGAAGCCACTAGCCATAGGACTAACCACGTTTATTTCATCGTTATTAGGTAAGTGAATATTGTTGGTACGGGTACAGGTATACGATGTGCAATGGACAGCTGTCTGAGCTTTTAGAACAGGAAATCTCATACTGGAGACTTGTCTTCGTATCTTAGATATGGTGATGGACCTTGTCTGTCTAATGCAGGCAATGGGGATAAATAATAACAACACAAATACAGTCGTGTACCTGCGCACTTCGTGAAGACAGTACTAGCCAAATCATCCGCAGTTGTCGGTCTTTAGAGCCATGTCCTACAATTAGATCGTCGTCAAAAGAGCTAGTGCTAACCACATGCAGTGGAGACAATTATTTGTAGCTTATGCTCACCGGATGTCTGCTGCTACAAATTGCGAATATTTCATCTTGTTTTTTTCCCCACTAGCACCATGGACCTAGGCAATTACTAATGGTAGCTGAGACCAGGCACATGAGGACACAATTATTCAGACACTATTACTCTGAGTAACTACTTAGAATGGCGTGATGATTCACTTTCTCCACATCTTGCATCTATCCGTTAATGTGTTGGCATCCATCCACACCTCGAAAAGAGACTGTCAGTAATAATGTCGCTTTGCTTTTTCCTTACCCTCCTTTCACTAATCTTTCCGGTTCTAATATACATTTTCTCTCTTATGATGTAGGCATTTCTGCCTCTTTCTTCTCCTTGTGATAAGTTACCTCCATTTTCTAATATCTTGCAAACAAATTTGAAATACTAACTGTGACGCTTCAAGACATTTAAACATTCTTCTCCAACATCATCTCTCAGCTTTTGGTTTCGTCACTCATTGATTTAAAATGGTTCTTCTTCTTCTACTTTACGTTGACCTGCAAACTCCAGCGGAATTTTGACCTGTTTACCAACTTCTGGACTTTATTTCTGTTCCAAAAGTTGAGTTGTATATGCACATTCGTTTTACAGGTTGGTTCTGCAACGTCCTGTAAAGGATACACAACTAACCTAACTATTCATTTGCATATTGCATGTTCCTCTCCTCTAGGGCAGATGCACTCCAACTTCAAAGAAAAAAAAAATTTAAAGAAAACACCCCTAATTACTCGTCTCTCACGAAATAATTTTCAATGCTTTGTCCTTTTAACATAAAATAAGGCCCCTGAACACACATTCATTGTTGTGTGTGTTTGTCAACCTCTGATGACAAAGATGTATTACAGTTCAGGTGATTATATTGACGTTTTCTCATTCGTTGACCTCGTTGCATGCAATTGTTAAGTCTACCTCTTCTTCTCTTTTACAGGCTGGTTTCCGGGCCCTGTGATATATGGTGCTCTTGTGGATTCAACCTGCAAGATATGGAAGATGACGTGTTCGACTGCAGGAGCTTGCAGTCTCTATGATATAGAACTTTTCCGTTTTCAGTATACCGCAATATCCACTGGTCTGAGAGTGATAGTGATAGTTCTTTTTGCAATAGCCTTGTTATATGCATTATGTTCTAAAAAGTTTGTGTTTCAACCATACAGAGACATTATGTCGCATACGATAATTTTTGACAAGAATGATAATGAAGAAACCATTATTAACAATAAAGTATCTTTAAGCACAGAGAATCCTAAATACAACACAAGCGTTTAACAAGTAGACATAATTCATAAGCATTGATTACAAGATGCACCTTTTTATGTACAGGATGACTAAAAACAACAGCCAAACGTTCCAGGGTGCATGTATCAGAAGATCTCAAACGATGAAATTCAACCCTAGTCTTTTCAAGTTTAAAAATTCAGTTTGTTATATAGAAAAATAATCTTATATGATAAATCCCTATCGTTGACCACGAAATATTAATAAGAAAATACACAGAGGCTACTTACTAACATATGCAGGAGAAGAAACATCGAAGAATGGAGTGGGTTTCCTGGTACATCCAGACATATCTAACTACATATTAGACATACATTATCACTCAGATAGAATTATTACTTTGAAAATTAAAAGAGGAGAACAAGCTGAAACATATATACAGATATATGCACCATGCAATGATAATTATACAGAAGAGCAGAAAGATGAATTCTTTGACGATCTGTCTGATGAGATAAAGAAAGTTGAGGGAAACAGCATACTATATGTAATGGGTGACTCCAACGGGAGGGTAGGAAATAACAGAAGAGAATACGAACAATTTTTAGGTCCATATGCAGCTAAGAACAGTGCTAGAAATGGAAATGGTCAAAGAATATTGGATCTATGCAGCCAGCACAATCTTTTTATTACGAACACATTCTTTGACCATAGAGATTCACAACTTTACACTTGGTACAAATGGAATGATATCTCCATCAAGAGCCAGATTGACTTTATACTTACCAGAGTTCAAGGAAGAAGGAGAATTCTTGATTCAAGAGCAATCCCTAATGGTCTATGTGACACTGACCATAAAATAGTTGTGTTAACAGCAAAACATCTTACATTAAAGAAACACAGAAAGAAATTAAACAAAAACAAGGATCTCATCAAGATAGCAAATCTGAAACAGAAAGGAGTAAAAGAACAGTTACAACAGAAAGTAGAGACAGCATTCAAACAACTTCCACATGTAGTTGGCAATATTGAGAAAGAATGGAGTATATATAAAAACACTATGCTTAGTATTGCAGAAGAATTATGTGGAAAAACGGAAGAGTGGAAACAGACGGGGAAATAACAAATATTCACCTTGGTGGTGCGAAGAAGTAAAAGAAGCAATTAAAAAGAAAAAAGACTTATATAAACAGTGGATAAAATCAAAGAAAGAAGAAGATTATATAAACTATAGACTGCAAAGGAGAGAAACCAACAGGAGTGTCAAGAAAGCAAAACAAGCATCCTGGGAACGTTTCGGTGAGTCACTAGCTGAAAATGAGAAAACAGCCAGCAGAAAATTTTTCAAAGTGGTTAAAAATATGCGGAAAAGAGATGAGAGCTACAACCCCACTGAAATAATTAATGATAAGACAGGAAGGCCATTGATAGATCCACCCGAGATTGCAGAAAGATGGAGGGAATACTTCAATGAGCGCTTTAATCCTCTAGGAGATCAGCAGGAAAGAACAACTGAAGAGCACAGAGCAACAGTGTTACAACCACACATACTAATGGATGAAATAGAAAAAGTCATTAAACAGTCTCCCAAATATAAAGCACCAGGACCTGATAGATTACCAACAGAAATAATTCAAGCAGCAGGTGAAAGCAGCATCAGATGGCTTCACAGAATATTCAATGCAGCATGGGTACAACAAACGGCCCCTATTGATTGGCAACATGCAATAGTTATACCATTGTGGAAGAACAAAGGAAGCAAACGAAAATGCGGTCAATATCGAGGCATATCTCTTTTAAGCCATGTTGGCAAAATGTATGCCAAGATAATAGAAACAAGACTGAGACCAGTGATAGAACCACAGCTGGCAGAAGAACAGATGGGATTTAGGAGAAATAGAAGCTGCACAGATGCAATCTTCACACTTAAACAGTTAATAGAAAAGAACATTGAATACAATAAGAACTTATTTGTGGCTTTCGTAGACAGGAGAAGGCATTTTGACAGAGTCGACAGACAATTATTATGGAAAATAATGGCAAGGTATGGAGTAAGCGAACACCTCATCGAAGTGTGCAAAAGTTTATACAGGGATTGTAGAAGTGTAGTTAGAATAAATCAGGGAACATCTCATCATTTCACAGTGACATCTGGAGTAAGACAGGGGTGTGTCTTATCACCACTGCTGTTTATCACCTACATCGACAGTATATGCAAGAATGCCAAGCCCATGAATGAAGATCTTAGTAAGATCAACGAATTACTCTTTGCAGATGACCAGGCCTTGATAGCAGATACAGCCATGAAATTGCAACAACATCTAACATCCATGAATGAAGAATGTAAAACAAATAATATGAGAATCAACACTGAAAAGACAGAAGTAATGTCAATAGGAAAAAAGAAGACAGATCTAAACATAACAATAGAATACAAAGGCATTAAACAGGCATCTGAGTTTAAATATCTGGGAACTACATTTACCGAAGATGGGAAATTGGATAAAGAAATTGACATTAGGTGCAGTAAAGCAAACCAAGTATTGGGACAGCTAGCCCCCCTCTTACAGCATAAGACAATCCCAATCAGCACAAAGAGACATCTTATTCAAAGCATATTTATTCCAACTCTGTGCTACCAGTGCCAGACATGGTCACTCACAAACAAACCATAAAAAAAAATTAGTAACCACGGAAAATGAGATGTCTGAGAAGGGCTGTAGGAGTGACCATAAGAGATAAGATCAGAAATGAGATCATAAGAGAACAAGTCGGCACAGAACCAATTCTGGATTACATACAAAGACAGCAAGTGAAATGGTTTGCCCACTTAGAGAGAATGCCTTGTGACACCATACCATACAAAGCATACATGGGAAGAGAAGAAGGACGTAGAGCACGGGGTAGACCAAGAACAAGATGGAAGGATAACATCAGAGAAACTCTACAACAGCACGATGTGCCTATGGTCGAGGCAGCCAGAAGAGCTAGAAACAGAACCTTATATCTCCCTCGACACCCACAGCGGTAAAAGAGGAAGTGAAGAAGAAGAAGAAGAAGTTGACCACTTCCGTAAATAATGGGTACCTCAAGGCTAGATTCTTGGCCCTCTGTTATTTTGTATTTACATAAATGATCTTCCCTTTATGCTTGTCCTCGTCCAGCTCTTTATTCGCAGACGACTACCATCTGAATAAATGTTCAGACTTGTAATGCACTAGAGTCGTCAAAACAACAATAATGTAGTCAGATGGTGCAGTGCAAACCTTATGCAAATAAACATTTATAAAAACAGATTCTATGCTAATAACGACCAGACAAAAACTACATTGTATAAATTCACAGAGAGCACTTCAACTCTACATTGTGAGGACTCCAATGGACAGTGCAACTGAGCAAAAAGTACTGGGGTTGGTCATTTAAGCAAATCTAACCTTCAACTCTCATGTGCACTCACCTGTGTAAAAACAGCCAAAAAGGTTTAACGGCTTGCACAAATTAAAACCTTTCTTGAAGAAAATACACACACAAAAGATACTATGTATTTCTAACAATCAGATATAATTAGAGTATTGCTCTACAATATGGGATCGCTGTTGTGTGGGAACAAACTGAACTTTACACTTCTTTATGAACCGATCCCAAACTGTTAAAGGTCTAACATTTGTCTCGCTAATAGTAGTATGACTTTTAACATTACACAGAGTTTCTAAATCTACAACTTATTTTGTTTGCAATCAATGTTTCCCCTGCTTGGACATCTCCTTCCCCCATTTCCCACCCCCCCCCCTCCTCCCCAAAATTCTCTGTATATTTCTGACTTTTTTTAAAAGTCTACCCCACCCCTATTGAAAACCTACTGAAACCCCCATAATAACATGTTGCTAATTTTCTTGTAAATTTCTATCATCTCACAGTGTGCCTATTTTCCTGTATCTTTTTATCATCCTCTGCATCGCCAACTTAATTTTATGTATGTCAACCACATGAGTTTATATTTTAACCTGACCTCTTAATGTTTGCACTTGTGGTAATGACTCAGCAAAAGAGAAACCACCTTACCTCACAATCATTGTCATCTCTGTAAACAGTCCTGTAAAAACAGGGTACGCAGTTCACAAAGTGTACCTGTTCCTGTTTCTTGAATGTCGGTATAATATTACTGACACCTAATAGTGTGTCCAAATGTACATAACTAGAGTGTCGAGCAAGAGAGAACTGAAACAAGGCCAGTTCATCTGCACTAGGAAACCTAAATAAATGTTTGTCCCGTCTGAGTTTAGTGTTTCTATTAGGATTGAAAAAAAGGTGGTGCCTGGTGTGTGTGTGTGTGTGTGTGGGGGGGGGGGGTTGAAGAAGACCCATTGTCCTTTAATAATCAAAACGTAAGGGGCCGTTAATTCCAGTTTCGGTAAAAGTGACGTTTTGATTCAGGGAAAAGAAAAGAGTGACTTCCAATCCCATTCATGCTTCGTCGTGTCGCACGGCCTCTACTATATAGTGCAAAAAAAAAAAAAAAAAAAAAAAGGCATAGTTATTGAAAGGAACAAACATACTCATAATTTTAACATTCTGCATCTTTGTAATGTAGGAAGTACAATTATTCAATTTTCACACACAAATACCTTAGGGTTCTACCGATCAATTGACACCTTTTATTTTTTTTTTTTTTGCATCTGGGTCACGATAGGTGTTAAGCGTAGGTCTTTCCCGTTAGTATGGCGTGTGGCCTCCTCTTGCATAGATCAGTGACTGGCATCTCTTGGCATGGATGCAATCAGATGTCTGATGTGGGCCTGTGAAATGGCTGCCCACTCTTCATGGAGTGCCTGGAACAGATTACGTCCATTGGCTAGAGCAACGTTTCGGCGACAAACACGTCTTTGCAGCTCATCTCACAGTTGCTCAATCGGACTAGTGTCTGTAGACAGGGGTAGCCTAGAAAGGGCTTGCATGTTATTGGTAGCAAAAAACTGCGTGGTCAGCTGTGCACATTGCGGTCTCGCAGAGTCCGTTAAAAGAATAGCTGATGGCATTCAAAAATGGAAGGACATGTGGTCGAGGAATTTCATGCATGTATCGTTGCGTATTAAGCCTCCTTCAGTGTGCACTAATTGTCTCTCTTTGTTGTAACTGACCATTTCCCATGCCATTACACCTCCACCACCGTGCAGCAGGGCTTCATCAACACTAAACCTTCATTTCGTCTATGGTAGACCCTACGCCGTCTATCATAACGCTGCAACAAAAGGAAGATTCGTCACTGAAACAGACACGTATCCACTGATTGTAACTTGCCCAGAGACGATGTTGGTTGGTCCAAATAAGTCGATTTTGGTGGTAGCGTCGCGTAAGGACAGTGCCTCGGTGTGGTCTTCGAGACCAAAGTCCAACATCATGCAGTCTCTTCCGAACAGTGTGATCAGACACACGCTGTCCTGGAGGCAATGCCTGTGCAGTTAAGGAAGCTGTTGTAAACCGATTCTCCGCTGCTGTTATCACTCTGGGTCGTCCATTGCGATGTCGGTCTTCAACTCAACCAGTGGCTTACAACCGGTGCCAAAGTCGACTGAATGTAATCTGATGCACGTTGAGATGCCAGACAACCTGAATTTTACATTCTCCTGCCTGCTATCGGCCAATGGCAATATTCCTTAAATTTATCGACAGAGGCACCATTCATGACTGCTTGAACATGAACTGATCGTTTCGGTCTAGCGTTATTCTTTTATATGGTTTCATTTGCATAGACAGTGAATTGTGTTCACCGCAAATTGTATCTCATGAGCCACAAAAATGGTTTTAGAGACAACTGAACACAACGCTGTAACGATTACAAAAACCCATGCAATTCACGCCCACTTGTCCACGGGACATGGCAAATAACATTTGAGTCTGCTCTTCACATACTTGAGTACGATATTTTATTTACAAACTAATAAAAACGCGTTATCGGATAACTACGTTTTTTTTTTTTTCTAACAGTTTATATTGCTGAAGTGTCAAAATATGGATTCGATCGGCGTTTGCTCGGTGTATGTAATGTTTGTGGGAGGTTGCGTTCTCGTGAGTCTTTTATTTTTAATGCGCATCAGCTGTATACATGTAAGAAGCACTGCAGGGGGAGGCGACGAAGGCGCGACCATTCGTGAGTATCGAAACTGGAATGTTTTTATATTTCTACTTTCGTTGGCGGTGGCTTCCCCTGCAGACAAAGAAGCCACTGACAAGGAACGCTGGACTTGAAAAACATCCCAATTGCCATTCTCCTGGATCGTGGCGCAAGTAGCAGAACGTGAAAATAAACACGCAAGTTAGCGGTGAGAACACCAGAAAAGAGAGAGCAGTTAAAGCTTTGACAATAAGATATGCATGACACCTCCGCAACAAAGGAGAAGGCCTGCGCCACGACGAGGTATGAATGGAAATGGAATTCACTCTCTTTTTGAGGACCAAAACGTTATTTCTACCCCAGTTTGCTGAAATTTGATGAGATAGACCATCACGCAATATACATATTTTTTGTTTTAAGAGCATAATAATAATATGCCAGCTGTTAAATACATATATTATACCCCCGTGTCGGTTCCGAGGCCCCATTGTAGGGGAAAACAAGAATATACCCACTGCCTGCCTAAAAGCATGTCGTAAGAGTCGACTAATTGGGGAGCTTCCTTTGAAGTTGTAGTGCATCTGCCGCAGAGGCAAGAAACCAACAGTCTGTATTTAAGAGAATGAGAGCTGTAAAACTGATGCACACCCAGCAGTCAGGATCTGGAGCAGGTCTGCAGTTCAGTAGTGGACGAGCAACCAGAACTTTCCGCCAGAGTATACAGCTGGTGAACGCGAAGAAGAAGAAGATATATTTATAATAATGTGAAATGCATAGGCAACGTCTTTTAAGAGATATACATGCTTGAAATGGATTTCTTATGTAATTATTACTAATGCGTTGAGTGCAGTTTCTCCAAAACATTTCCTTGTTCCCATTTTGCACTGACTCCACCAGCTTTTAATAGAGTGTATACTTTCTGACCACTGGGCTGATTTATAGATCTACTGTGCTCCGATTTTAACACATACAGACTTTTACAACTCCCACTCAAATTTATGTCTACTCAGATGGGAGATAAATAAATTACCAAACACAGCGCAATGTAAGCGGGGATCATCTCTCTCTGTACAACTGCAATTCGACTTCTGTGAATTATTTTCATTCTATATGTTATTACAGTCGGCTCTGTGACTTAGTCGATGCGAACGCTTCGTAATGCCGGGGTGCCGGGTTCGATCCCAGCTGCGGGCCATGCGCCCTTGCGTTGGTTTTGACAGTGGTATCAAGGGGCAGACCGTCCAGAAAGCACTGGCAAACTACTGGACGTAAATTTGCCTAGAGAAACCACACAACGGCCAGGGGCTTCTGATGTTGGTTCTGCAACGTCCTGTAAAGAATACGCAACTAACCGATATGTTATTATACTCCCATCTACCTGTGTGTGTCTAATTAAGTTTGCTTAAAAAATACATTGTTCTTGTGCTTCTTCTTTGTCTTCTTGTTCATCGTCTTCTGGTTTGTTATAGTTGGTAAATATCCCCCTCCTTTTGCCTTTTATCCCTAGTGGAGAATTGGCCTCAGTCGATATGCACCCGTTCATCCTATCATTTAGCATCATCTTTACTTAGGTGATGTCATTTACATCTGTTTTAACCGCACGCTATAATTCTTGTATCGTTGTGTTCTTAGCTGAGTCTTCTTTAACGTTGTTTTTAATCATTCATTTAACTCCAGCTTTAATGTCTCCGGTTACCCCACACATTTTATTAGTAAACAGTTTTCTGAAACTAAAAGTTATTTTACTTCTTAGTGTTGTGCTGGTGCAGTAGGGTTTTACTTTCTAATAACATTTATTTTGAACAACAAGACAACGCCTTCACACGTTGGGACAGTGGCAGCTTAGCCTGCTTTCATTGGGGGGGGGGGTGTGGTGGTGGTGGTGGGCGGGGGGGGGGGGGGTGTTTGGCCGAGCTAAACTTGACTCAGTGCCTCAACCTCGAGGTTCCAGCACACTGCATGTACATGGAAATGACATCATGACGTTTTTTTTAACGAAATGAAATTCTACTTGTCAAAGGCAACACGTCAGCTGTTTACTTTGTAATGGAAGGTGCCGTTTGTATGATTAGAGAGGACAACATGACATCTCTGAACACTGAACTTGGGAGATTGTATAACTATTGTAAGCCTATAGTATATGAGATTGTATAACTATTGTAAGCCTATAGTGTATGTTCTTTAGAACAGAAATGATGTTAATGAGAACGGCACTTCTATAGATACAGATAAAATTTGGAGATGTCACAATGTCGTACATGACTGTGTCAATCTAGTGCTCTAGCTATCAACTGCATCACATTCAATGACAACGTAGACCACAGACGAGTTGAGACCACAAGTCTGTCTCATTTAATTACACAACCCCGCACTTCTTAACGATTGTATTAAAAGAATAACTGAGGTTGGGCTGATGAGATTAACGGAACAAATAAAACCAGAAAACACACACATACATAACGTTATTTGCAAGCTTTTTTCTTTACATTTTGAAAAACAGTAATTACCTTCGTGACATAATAATTGTTGGCTGTGACATGTGAACACTCAGATACAGGACGAAGAATTAGGGCCGTCTTCACGGTGCTAATTACCTCAGAATATTCACTTGTTGAAGTTTTTATAAACATAAACTACACATATTCCAACGACAACTTATATGGAATGGGATTACAAAAGCGTCTGAATTATATGGTAACATCTCAAAACAACGTTTCCTTTAAACTATGCTATTAATACTATTAAAAACTGGCAATAATTTTACTACACGACGTGACTGCTCTCTGTTTGGAATCTTGGCTTTGAGCCTTTGTATATATTTACTGATTACAGATTTTTTGGTCGAAACGTTCACTTGTATGTGCCCGTCTTTTCTTGGTTTCTCTTGTCGATCTTCATGGTCATTGATTGTTCTTAGTAAATTACTTCCTTGATATCAGCGATTACTGTAATAGTTTCAGTGGTCTAATGTCAGAATTTTTATTTAAATTAAATCAGAACAGCAAACTGAGAGCCAAAGAAACTTGATTTGAGAAAAAACATATGTTATTTTTTTTTCTGCTCTATGAAATTGATAGCTCTCGTATAGTCAAACCATGTCTGACAGTGGATGCCAAAAACGAGAGAGATATTTTACAATAAACTGCAAGTGCATTTCTTTTGGAGAAATGTAAACAACAATATAAATCCCAGATTTCGCTAGTATGCTGTTTCAAAACGAAAATAGTTGAAGAACGCAATACACGATGCTTAAACCCATAGGAAGCACACGTCATACAATATAGCTAGCTTGAAAGAATGAGTTCAAGAACCGCGAGAACTGGGAAGACTTTGCAAGAGATGGCTCGGCTGCGGTAAAGCAGTTTCTGCTGGCAGGGCAAAGTTAGAAGAGTGCATAACAATAAAAGCTTCATGCGTGGAAGTCAGACGAAATCAAACGAGCTGAGACTGATAAATTACAGGCAGTCATCTTGCCTCTGTATGTAAGCTATACTGAGGTTTAGATGTATCTACTTTATGACTCCATCACTTGCGAATCTAAGCTAAGGCTTACTTGTCACACAGCCGTCCTCCCCGGTACTGATGGAAAACGAAAGAACTTTAGGCTAAAGCCAATATCTGCATTACTGCTACAAACCTTACATTACAAACCTGCTATCTCTAAATCTGTGCAGACAATGATTGCAACATTAACTATATTAGACACGCGCGATTTCTATTGTCTTTCTTTTCCAAAAACCTTCGATAAGGGAGAGAGTAGCATCTGGATTTGGTGGTGGTGGTGAGGGTTGGGGGGGGGGGCAATCATAGACTATTTCTATATCTGCGCAGACAATGATTGCGACACTAATCATATTAGACACGTGCGATTTCTAATTTCTTTCTTTTCCATTTAGCCAAACTATGCCACAGCAACGCGTGGTCGGGTACAGCTATTACACACATATATATATATATATATATATATATATATATATATATATATATATATATATATATATATATATATATATATATATATATATATATACGTGTGTGTGTGTATGTGTGTTTATTTGTGTCTTCTCACCCCCCCCCCCTCCCGCCCCTTCCCTTACAATCTCTCATACACATAAAGCAAAACACTTGTAATTCATGCAAACACAATTATAATTGAGACTCTTGAATTGTGAAGTAATTTACAGCGATGACATGTTTCTTTGTAGTGACACAACTGCTGAAATCATCATTACCCAGCCTCCATTAGGGGTTTACCATCATTGCGTGTCCTTTGGGCTTAGGATGTAGACTGAGCAAAGCAGCTGTGTGCGACCGGTTGTTATAGAAACATTATGTTTACTCTTATTTATAGACAAGAAAACATTGTTTTGTGAAGCTGTGGTCGATTCTTTATAGATGATAATATTTATTACACTAAGCAGCAGTAGTAATAGAAGAAAAATAGCATAATATTATTTTTTAAACTATTTTTAATTATTATTATAATTAGCAGTAGTAACCTAAACAAGATATATTGTTCAACCTAGGTGGGTTATATATGGCTGGAATTCATAGAATTCTGTTCTTTTTTAATATAAGATATTTTTGATTGGCAAATACCATTGGTCATTCAATGCTCTATAGATTACTTGTTAGTTGCGTATCCTTTACAGGACGTTGCAGAACCAACTCCAACAGCCCCTGGCTGCTGTGTGGTTTTTCTAGGCAAATTTACGTCCAGTAGTTTGCCATTGCTTTCTAGACGGTCAGCTTTCTTGATACCACTGTCGTAACCAACGCAAGGCGCTTGACCCGCAGCTGGGATCGAACCCCTTTACAAAGAAGTCAGAATTAATTATAACCCCTCAAATACCCACCACCCTTAAAAATTTTTTTTTCTTTGGATAATCTAGTAAAGGTATGCGCCCAGTGAATAGCGAGAACATGAGACTCATTTGATACCCAGTTCACATTTGATATAGAGTTTAGTCACGTCGTTGTTCTTGGAGGGTTTTCTATCTCTGCAAGTTTATATTAGTTATTCGTACATACTATAGTGTGCGCCAGTGACCAGTGATGTATCTTGAGAATTGGGACATGTGATCTGAATATTGTCTCTTACGGCACATAATGTTATAAAGAAGTTTAATAATTTCGTATGAGCCATATTGTTTCTTCATGAAGACCATCTTGGTCGTTCTTTGTTGATTATAGCTCACGATTTCCGTGTTAGACGAGACATGCGTGTACAAAGTTAGTGGTTATGAAAGAAAAAAAATGAAACAGATTTCATTCCGTCAGATTTTTTGCCGTAAGCCTTATTATCCTCCGCAGAGCTACGAATAACTAACAGAGACCTAACCTTCCCAGCAACCTTCAATGTATGGGACAAACTAACTGGTTAACAATGTCTCCACGATGGGATGTGATGCAACCAAATCATCATCATCATCTTATCACCATCATCATTTTTTAACCAATTTCCCTAATGTCATCATCATCATTGTCATCACGTTCCGTAACTTTAAATGTAAAATGTCATGTTAAGCCATCGTAACAAAAACACCAACATCGCTAATTATTTTAGTGTTTAGAACACCCTAGACCAAGAAGAAGAAATACGAGGAGAATTGTCTTATAAACAGTATCTCTTTCCGACAGCCGAGAATTTGGCCGTGCTGGATTTCACCGTGGCCCGCAGAGAACTGCGATGGAGGAGGGTACAGTTTGAAGAAAACAAGCAAATGCAGACATCCGTGACAGAGAGTACAGGACACTAAATACACTGCCTATGAAAGCGCACAGGGCTGGAGATCTGGCTAAAAGAGAGAGACTTTCAGGCGAGCCATGACGAGAGCAACATTCTACAAAGGATCTGCTAATTAATGATGGTGATGGTAATATTGTTTGCATTCCTTTGAAAAAGCCCCACTCCGCACGCCAGTCAAACTAAATTATGGAACGTGAAATTGTTAGGCAGAATGCACTTAGGAACTATGTCTGGTACACTTACATGTCTGCCAAAATCTCAAACTTAGAGTCGCCACACAGACTGCCATTTATTAGAGTCATCTCCGTCCAAAATAAGATGAAAATCTGGAATTCTTTTGGGAAGTAAAGGCCACGTTTCGGGTAATGCCTACAAAGCATAACACATACAAATTTGTTAATAAGTGTTTAGGGTTAGCCGCGTATACTAAAACACGGATATGGACATAAACCGGGTAATTTAGTTAACTATGCCAGAGGCATGGTTTAACTGTGAACCTGTACATAGACCAAGTGCATGTTGAGTATGGTGAGGCATGTCTGTGCAGAAGGGTTCAAGTCATATAATTATAGGATAGAGCGAGTGACAAACAAACTTAAAGTAACTAACCAGTAAACGTCTTTTTTGTTGTTGTTGTTGACTGAAAGAGTTAATTTACATGTGAATGTATTATAATTTGGCGACAGTCATGCCTGTGACACTCCTTCGAAACAGTGAATACTTTTTCTGCTTTTAGTCCATCACCTGTGGTACTTGTCTTGTCTGTTCACAACCTTCTTTGTGGACACTGCCAATCATTTTCTTCCCCCCCCCCCCCCACAACTTTCCCACGGTCACGATTTAGACGATCAAAGAATGTAGAGTGTAAGTTGTTCAATCCAACCAAGACGGTACAACCAACGACCAACACCGGTTACACAAAGTGCCACCATTCCCAAAAGGATCACACGGGCACAAGTTATATAAACCCTGTTCAACCGTTAGGTGGTGCTTTAAAATCACGAAAATTGTGTACAATATTCGGACGTGATTCTATTTAATTAATTGGGGAAAAAAAGAATGTCTGAATGGATGGAGCAATAATCAGTTTAACAAAGGTTTTGCAAATTAGTCACAAAACATTTGGATTCCTATGCGAAACAAGCTGGCTCCCGTACTCCAGAAAGTCAGTAAAGTACATACTACTTGCCAGGCTTCATGTGGTGCTGCGGAGACTCATATTCTGTATAGAGCAATCGACACTAAAAGGATGATATGATGAATATCAGAGCTAAGTAAAAGTAAAGTAAAGGGGTACATGACATATAGGGCTAGATCTATATTTTATAGACCAATCAGCACAAGATGAATGACGTGGTCAGCATCAAGCCGGTCGCCTTTAATTCCAGGGACTGCACCCGATACCCACTCAAGGCTGGGTCGACCTGGGAGCCAAGGTCATTTTTGAAAACAAAAAGTCCAGCTCCGCCAGGGAGCGAACCCACAACCTTCCTATCGGCGTTGAGCGTCTAGCCGCTCCACCACGGCGACTCCCGAACATCAGAACTACCGCCTTTAATTTCCAGAACATGTCATGTTACCCTATAACAGACTGGGTCCACCAGGAAACCAATGACAGTGATAAAGAAACCCTAACCTGCTGCCGATTCTAGCCCAAGACGTTCTGACAGAAAGATCGGGTTCCAGGTCCTGTTAAAACTAAACAGTACAGAACAACTACACAGGACACTATTTTGTGTAAGCATCCTCAAGTAATTAACAATGACCTGAGAAATTGGATTGCCGCCCCTATATTTATGTTTCATTAGTTAATAATGGTCTTTTATTTATTTACATTGCAACGTGTTGCATTCTTCGCATACCTCTAGGCTGGCAACGTTACTGTTGCACTGACATAGACATTGTTAGACAGCGTTGACAATCGTTAGCCCATCATTGTAAAGTATTCCTAGAATATTCAACGTGGTATAGCTTTAATATATTTCCTCTTTGTGTTCATCGATTGTAAACTACGCCAGGAGTTCCTGACAGTTCGCAATTTGAATTTAGTGTGCGCGTACGTTTTGCAGATCAGCATATTTGTTTGCATTTTGATGGTTCCTTGACTCTCATGGAGATGCACTCCTATTTCGAAGAACTATCTTAACTATGCTGGCAAGGACCCTAGTTTGGAACCTGTCACCAGGACGATCCAGCGTTTGTCTGACTTATTGCATTCAATGTAAAAGTCTAGTCGATGGTCTTTGTTGTCAATGGGATGGCAGTACATGCCGCTGAAGGATGATTACTAACGCTACGTGTAAAGTAATAAAAAGCATAAGCCATTTTTAGCAGGAAGACTAATGTTCGGTTGCTGGTTTTAAGTGTAGGATGGTAATCGTTGGCGAGAGAGGGATGTGTGATTCTTGTGATATTGTAGTTCATTGTTGAGGGTCTCATACTTTTGGGGTTTATTGTGGTGTGAAATCTAAACATCTCGATGGCTGACACTGACTATGATGTTTTATGGTTAGACAAAGTGTGAAATATAAACATGTCGATGGCTGACACTGACTATGATGTTTTATCGTTAGACAGAGTGTGAAATATAAACATGTCGATGGCTGACATTGACTATGATGTTTTATCGTTAGACAGAGTGTGAAATATAAACATGTCGATGGCTGACATTGACTATGATGTTTTATCGTCAGACAGAGTGTGAAATCTAAACATGTCGATGGCTGACACTGACTATGATGTTTTATCGTTAGACAGAGTGTGAAATATAAACATGTCGATGGCTGACATTGACTATGATGTTTTATCGTTAGACAGAGTGTGAAATATAAACATGTCGATGGCTGACATTGACTATGATGTTTTATCGTTAGACAGAGTGTGAAATCTAAACATGTCGATGGCTGACACTGACTATGATGTTTTATCGTTAGACAGAGTGTGAAATATAAACATACTTATGGTTGCCATAGACGTTACTATTAAACACAGTCTAAAAGTAACGTTGGTTGACTTAGACTTTACCAGTGAATGTAGCCTGTTCTAGTCTGAAATACGAACATACACGTGGACAGAACAGATATAACACAAGAGGGAAGACAGTTTATTTAAGAAATTGCGGATACCCATCAAGTATATACACACAAACGTTAATAATAAGTGAATAATCCTAATTGCATCATTAGTGCATCGGGCTTATGGTGCTTGACCAGTCTTCACCATACCAATTGTCACTCTTAGGGTTATGACAGTGATTCCCAAGCTTTGCGCCACAGTGACCCGGGAAGCCGCGACCTCTTCACAGGGGCTTCATGAAATATTTATAGATACACGAGGTTTTTTTTTAAAATCTCTTACAAGCGAATATTCACACTTTTCCATAAGTGAGGCCGCCGTGGAAAAAATTGTAATTGAAAACAAATAACAGACGCTGTGACAAAGAAGAGTTTGGGAAACACTGGGTTATGTCGACGGCCCCCCCCCCCCCCCCCCTCCCTCCCCCCCCGCGTAAGGCTGGGTGCTTTTACAATTCGATGCCCATACTTTAGACAACTTCAACATGACATAATTTAAGGACTTATCAAAATGGAAACGATCCCTTTAACACTAGTGGATCAATCTGTTATTGTAGTTGTAGTGTTATATAAGGTCATCATTTCAATCTGTCACTTTAGTTGTGTAGTCATGTAAGACCATCATCCCAGTCTGTCACAGTACTTGTGTAGTTGTATAAGGTCATCATTTCAATCTGGCACTGTAGTTGTGTAGTGATGTAAGGCCATCAACTCAATTTGTCACTGTAGTTGTGTAGTGATGTAAGGCCATCAGCTCCATTTCTCACTGTAGCTGTGTAGTTATGTAAGGTCATCCAGTCAATTTGTCCCTGTAGCTGTATAGTTATGTAAGGTCATCCAGTCAATTTGTCCGTGTAGTTGTGTAGTGATATAAGGCCATCAACTCAATTTGTCACTGTAGTTGTGTAGTGATATAAGGCCATCAACTCAATTTGTCACTGTAGTTGTGTAGTGATATAAGGTCATCCACTCAATTTGTCACTGTAGTTGTGTAGTGATGTAAGGTCATCCACTCAATTTGTCACTGTATTTGTGTAATGATGTAAGGCCATCAACTCCATTTCTCACTGTAGCTGTGTAGTTATGTAAGGTCATCCAGTCAATTTGTCCCTGTAGTTGTGTAGTGATGTAAGGTCATCCACTCAATTTGTCACTGTAGTTGTGTAGTGATATAAGGTCATCCACTCAATTTGTCACTGTAGTTGTGTAGTGATGTAAGGCCATCAACTCAATTTGTCACTGTATTTGTGTAATGATGTAAGGCCATCAACTCCATTTCTCACTGTAGCTGTGTAGTTATGTAAGGTCATCCAGTCAATTTGTCCCTGTAGTTGTGTAGTGATGTAAGGCCATCAACTCGATTTGTCCCTGTAGTTGTGTAGTGATGTAAGGCCATCAACTCAGTCTGCCACTGTATTTCTGTTGTTATACAAGGAAATCGCCTTAATCTGTTACTGTAATTGAGTAGCGTGATAAAGTCAACGTCTGGCCTTATGCCTGCAAATATATAGCCAGAGAAGGTCATTGACTGGCTCTGTCACTAGAGCTATGTAGCTAGATATGTCATCGCTTCAGATAATTTCTATATAGCTAAGTAGTAGATGAGGTTCAATGTTTTAGCTCTGTCAATATTAGTGGTTATCGCCGACCTGCGATATAAATTTCAGAGATTGTCTTCCTTAATTTCTCCTGAAGCATCACATTAATTACACTTTTCAGACACACTTAAACAAAAGGACTACATCCTGGATCGTAGCTAGCCACAATATATTTGTGATGTTGCAGGAGAATATATAACCATGTTCAGCCATTCTCGGACCATTTTGAAATATTTTTTGATTCATGTGACAAACTCCTACCCATAAAGGACCATGACCTTTTCTAGCAAAGGAGTTACCAGAACACCCTTTTTTCTACAACAGACAGATCAATGGCACCGACAAAGAGCTTCCAGAACGTTACATCCATGGTGAGTACAAACAATCGTCATATTAACCCCTAGAAGCAGACAGACAGAAGACAGACAGACAGACAGACAGACAAGGACAGACAGAACAGACAGACAACAGACAGACAGATTAGACAGGCAGGCAGACAGATCGACAGATAGACAGATAGTAGATAGATAATGATAGACAGATAAAAATAGTAGATAGATAGATAGATAGAAAAAGTAGATAGAAGAAGACAGA